>CM044962.1:7359269-7384080 GCA_024516035.1 Bactericera cockerelli | reverse complement strand
TCAAGTAGCGTAAAAAATATAAGAAATAATTTAATTGTTTCAAGCATTCTGTGCATTTCAAATGTTTGATTAAATGGGTGAATATTTCCAAACGTGGTTTTTTCAGGGCAATTTTTGTCCCCAGCCAATTTTTTTAAAATAACTAGCTGAATGTGGGGAAATCAAGTACCTAGGATATTAATATTTAGGTATTTAGAGGGTGCACTTCTGAGAAATTATTTTTTCTCTATTTTTCCCTGTTTTTTAAAAAATAGAGATAATAGGTACAAAATAGCCAGAGGAAGGACTACCAGAGGAGAGACATTTTGACTATAACTCTAACTTTTAAGTGCAATATTAAAAGAAAAATATTAATATTGTTTTCGAAATGGAGAAATAATCTGCAAATAAAATAGAAACATCTCATTATATTTTTTAAAGTAAAATAAATCTTTTCTTTTTACTTGCCAGAGGAAAGACAAGCTCTTCTGTGACGCACTTACGCACAACCTTACTTCTTGAAAATCTTCAAACAACCAAAACATCGAACAAAACTAACGTGGAAATTAGAATCACAAGAGAGGTAGGAGACGTTTCCCCTCCTTTCATAGAGTGACGTTACTTTCCCCTCTTTTGAAAACGGCAATAAAGTGGCTTGCCAGAGGAAGGACAAAAAGTATGGGGACACACTTTAAAGTCAAAAATAGAAATAATTGAAATGGTAATTAATAAAATAAAATTCAATGTTAAGTAGTTGTCTTCTTGGCTTTTGAAAAAATTATATTTTAATTTAATTATTTAAAAAGGAATTGAGCTATTATAAATTTAAACAATCTAAAACAAGCTGGGGACAGGCCAGAGGACGGACATTTGCTGATATCATGTACTTATTTTTTATATAAATAATAATAAAAAAATATGTTTTATGTACTTTCAAGTTAAAGCTAATGTGTTCCCTTCATTTCACTAGTGGATTCCTTTATTTTTTCCTTACCGATTTGTTTTTATTCAATGGGGACATCAAAAAACCACGTTTGGAAATATTCACCCAAATATTATTTTAAAGGATATTTGTAACATTGCACAACTTAGGGCGGAATTAATAGACGTTTTTGTAATACCTCTGTGGCGCTAAGTCACGAATTGCGTACTGTGTAAGATAGGGAAAATCGACACTTACCAACGACTTAAGTTATTGATGTTGTCTATTAATCCCGCCCTTAAGATCAAAAGGTTGCGCATCGTTGCGTATGGAAATTTTTCAATAAAAGTAGCTCGTGGAACAGGCCCCAATTAATACTCGACTAGCGGGGAAAAAATTGAAGCATCCGAAAAGTTACTAGCTTCTCATTCCAAGTTGAAATTTAAAAATTGGAAATCCTTTTTAATTTTTTGGAATTATTATTTTTTGCTTCAGTTGTTGAATGTTGAAGCTTTTTGTAGGTTTTGTGCATAGTTTGATCAGATTTCCTTTTAGAATCCACACTTTTCTCTAGCGTAGTCCACAGACTCTCCTTCAAATCATAACTTTCTATCGCGAAAGCTTTCCCGGGTCTTCTATTTCCAACCCTAATGTCAACTAGATTCTCTCAAATCCTGTGAGAATTTCATTGAAATTACAGGACAACATATCATAAAACTGGAAGTAAATGATAGCAACAGTTCCAGTCTCCCAGAATACTGAAAATGAATAACAAAGGTAAGTTATTTACCAATGATGTCTGTTTTTCAGGTATTTGCTGTAGTTGTAAAGATGGTTTGCATATCATTAGGTAAAAATTGAGCATGGAAGAATATTCATGCTCACAAACCTCAACAGAATGGACGGGTCTCATTCCAAAGGGTCTCAATCTGTGGGAACAACAGGAATTTGACCATAACTTTTGAACAAAGCAAAATGCCTCATTGCAAGTTGGTTTTATATGATAGGTCATGAGATGCCATATAGGACATTAAATAATTCCATTCATCCCAGGAACATAGGTGTGGAGAAGTATCAATGGTCTCTAACGTTTGAATGTAATAGTTCAGTTATGAGAACTATTTCAACAATTGGTATGAGAACTATCAACAAACCAATCCCAGCTTGTGTTAGGCTTTGGTATTATTTGAATTATTAATCAATTGATGGAAGATGAACCATTGTGAATCATAACTTTGAAATCATCCATCTAGTGCTAGTTGTTGTTTTTGTTTTTATTCAGTAGTAAGTGGGTGGAACCGCAAACTGCCTCTAATCAAATCTTTTAACTTTTTTCCCAGGAGGTACTAACAACAGTTGAAGCTTATAGCTACAGATCAATGAGAAGAGTTGATTTTTTTTCTCTGGACAAATGATATCATCTGGTATTATTCTATAATTTACTTCTCCTAGCACAACTAGTCTGTCCTGGTAGCTCAGTGGTAAAGGCAGCAGTCTGGTAATCCAGAGGTCATGGGCTTGAAACCCAGCTGGGACTAAACATGTTATCCTCCCACTTGGGAATTTTACCACACAATAATATGTCTTGGACTTACTGCTGGAATAATAGGACTTAATAATCTTAATTGTGCAGAATAAACAAGGCAATATTTTTATTATTATTATTATAACTGTTACTAAAGTATCAGTATTGATCAAATCAGAAGAGCACTAAAAGTGTGATTATAAATCAATAGATGAAAAATATTCGTTTAGGTATTTGAATTGAATCTATAATTATTAAATTGAACAAATATTTTTTCCTCAATGAATATAATCACTTTTTTTTATCATCTTTGTTTTATTTTACAGGTAGACACTTCAAGTTTCTATGATTCACTTTTGAAATGCAAATCTTTTGAAAATTTCTTCTAACTTTCTCAGTGGAAAGACAACAATGGACACCTTGGAAATTCACATTGAAAATGATTCAGATATCTTAGATGATCTAAACCACTTGAATGCTGTTGGTGAGCAAAAATTGACTGTTTACTTTTTAGCATAAGCTTCAAAAAATCAGTATCATCATTAATTATTAAAAGCTGTGTGTTTTCTATTGTTTGCACACTTTTTTAGGGCAAAACTAATGGACAAATTTGAGAACCTCATGACTTTGCATCAGTTTTCCCTATCTAAGACTACATGCAATATCTAGACTTAGCTCCACAGAGGTATAATTCGGTAGAGTTTTTTTTAAGGATGGAAGGTTAAAAATTCATCCTTACCAGCCAGCTACCCACATTAAGCTCACTTGGCCTGGGTTAAGCTAAAAAAGCAACATTATAAGGGTTAAAATTTGAATGGTTATTTATCTAAGTCTTAACCTTGCTGGACATTGCTTAACTTAAGTGACAGAATGAGAACTGATGTATTCAACTTGCCATTTACACTGGTACTAAAATATTTGATCTGTTTCCAGTTATAGACTCAAGTGATGGAGCTTCTGAATTCATTAATTCCAATCTTCTGGATCCTTTCTGTGTTGAAGAAGAAAAGTCACCTTCCTTGCAGCCATTTGATGTTTTCTGTGATACATCAAACATCAATGATCAAGATGCTTCTGTATTTTCACTGGAAGATGTGTCAGATGGAAGCCTCATTCTGGTCTCAGGTGAGATATTACTTTTGGGTTTATTTCTTCCTTAAATGCAAGGTTAAAAACAAAAATAATCAAGCCATATTTTACTAATAAGGATGTAAAAAGAAAATAAGCTGAGTCCAAACTATCCATGAGATGAAATATATTGAGAATGAAATATATTATTCTAATTAATAGTGCAAAAAAAAAAAAAAAAAAAAAAAAAAAATAATTGAGAATGACATTTCATGGAGAAATAGAAGACTTTATTGCGAAAATAAAAATAAAAAAGGTAATATAGTTTTCAAAATAATAATAATAATAATAATAAGCCAGGGTAGATTGTAGTTTTCCCAAGGTTTTTAATGGTCTTTAAATTCTGGAAACCATCACTTATGCCTTGTGAGTAAGAATGATTGGTTATTTGAATGGATATTGACCAGTTTTGGTATTGTGGACATAAATAAATATTATAAATGATCAAATTTATAGTTTTATAATGCTGAGCTACCCAGTGAAGTTTTGACATAAAATTCCAAGCATTGGGTAGTATTCAAACCACAGATCAGGGATCCATGTTCTTCATTGTTGACAACACAAGTATAGCACCGTAACCACATTGACTACCTTGTTGCTTGTTAACTGTTTTAATAAAATGTCTGATCTTTCTCTTTTTTCTCAAATTGTTCTCTACATAGACCAGAACATTAAGGAAGAGTGCAACTCAGATCTCAGCATTGTCAAAGCGGAGAATGAACCCCAGTCAATGGAGGGCCAAGTTGTTCAACTGGAAGATGGAACTCTGGGAGTCCTCACCTTCAACTCAGATCTTCTGTGTAAGATTGTCTGATGCATTTTTTTTTTTTTTTTTTGATAAACCTACCCTGACACTGGCATTAATACTTAAATATTTATAAAACAGTCTTTGTTAATTAAAAATTAAAGGCCAGTCTGACAATATAAAACAAAAATTTATGGCTCTATTTAAAAAAAAAAAAATAATAATATATTTTTTCGCAATGTTTCATCACACATTGAAATATGTGGTTCCAGGACAAGCCAACTTTTCCACTTAAATTGGTTAGAGACCATCAATCTCATAACCCCTCCACTTGGATTGGGTTATTTGGGCAAACAATACTTTTGATTGATCAACCTTAGTAGCTTTATCAATAAGGCAACAGACTTGTAACCTGGACTTCTGTAGATCAATATGATAACTTTTAACTAAAAAAAAAAACACTTCTGATTGGGTTATTTGAACAAAATTTGACGGTGGAAAGGGAGATTTGGGATTTCGAAACTGCCTTATTTTAACCAATAAGGATTTTTTTATTAATCGTAACAACTGATTGATCCACAGGTGCAGATCAGATGATCAAACTACCAGACGGTAACATTGTGACCCTCATACCATCCAAGTTAGAGTCTATCAAGCACGAGACACCTGCAGATAAAGAGTAAGGGCCAAATTATGAAATAGAATTAAATATCTAGGATTTGTTAGAATCCAAGTGACTATCACTAAGGGTAGTATGCGGAGTCCTCACTGTAGGGATTCGTCCCTTCAGCTGATTTTGTTATGCAGAGACGTTTGTTTGAAGCGCCTGTGCGCATGCGCATTCAGATGTCTCTTGAAAGAAGAGATTGAAAGAATTGTCAAGGTCGAAGTTTTCCCTATAGCAAGCTCGACACCACCCTACAGTGAACCCTATAGTTATAAAAAAAAAACGTCTCTGCATACCAGCATAAAAAGTTGATATAAATGCACTGTGATTGATTTGAAGTTCCCACCAGAGAGCGTGTTTAGGGAAAGTGTAGGATCAGTTAATATAATCCTGTTTCATAATTCGGGCGTTAAACAATTTCTTCATTTCACAATAACTAGTGGTTCGGTGAATAGAAGACCTCACTTGGTTACTCTTTTAAGACAAGAATGATTTTGCCCAAAATTCGGAATAGGTTGAAAATTTTAAAATTAGACTGAGGCATGGCCCGCATGGCTCTACTGATGCGTACAATCATGCATTTTTGTACTCCTTATAATTTTCTTGATTTGCGTTATTATTATTTTGTGTGGGGTCGTTTCTCTACAATGTAAAAAAGACATCAAAGTGAGCTGCACCCGTTTTGCCAATCCATCAGATACACACACACACCACACCAATTTACCTTGGATTCATCACGTAACCTAAAATTTTTGCACCTACAAAGATACAAGTCCATATTTCTCTTTTTATAAAGTTTTACCTCCGAGAAATTTCTAATATTAGAAATCGGAAATGTTGTGTTTGTTTTTGTAAAAAAAAATTTTTTTGCTCTAATTTCCATTTTTTTTTTTTTTTTTTTTTTTTTTTTTTTTTTTTTTTTCCCCTCTTGTGATTTATTTATTTGTTTCAAACCTGCTCAGATTCATCATTGTGGAGATGGATGACGAGGAAGTGGACAGGGAGGAGGACATGATTTTCGAGCTGGATGTGGATGTGAATGATTTGGATGTGGTGGATGTGAAGCCTGGAGGTGTGAAGCCGGGGAGCGCGAGTCACAAGAAGAATAATGTGTGTCGGGAGTGTAACAAGTGCTTCTCTTCTCCGCATCATATGAAGGTATTTAAAAAAAATAGTTTTAATAAATTCAACTTGTTTGACATCCAATATGTAACAATACATAAATATTATCAATATATAATTGAAAAATGGTTTTATATTTTTTCATCGTATAGTTTGACTATTTATAATAATAAGTTTTACTGTGTATGTATTGTGTCACTTCTCGCCCATCAGATGGGCAGGCTACAACACAGACCACAAGCGTCTAAAGTAGCTCCTGTTTCATTGCTACGAAATAAAAAAAGCTGTGAAACACTCATTTTTTTTTTAAAGTTTTCTGGAGACCATTACTCCTCCCAGCTGTAGCTAAACTGGTTACAACAATATCAGTGTTTTGTTTTAATTTAGTGAAACTTTTGTTTATTTAATGTTCCGAAATTTCTTTAAAACTAATAGCCATCATCATGGAGTATCATCATCGTATTCGATGGTCTCCAAATTTTATATTTTCATCAAGTTTATACAAGGAGGCTAATAATTAACAAGGGCCCCCAGAAGCAAGTTAATTGAAGTCTGATGTTTCCACTTCTTTACTGACTTTGCTCAAAGGCAAATAAGCAAAGCTAGTGCAAACGTGAAAAATACAGACTTTGTGCTAGTAATTGCCATGCCATTACAAGAATTGTGATATGATATCACAAAGATTTTATTTTTATATTAAAAATAAAAATAAAAAGAAACGCGGGAGAATAAATTCTTGTGACAATAAATGCTGGTCTCATATTATGAATATATAATTGTTACGTATTGGATGTTAAACAAGTTGAATTTATTCCCTTGTTTCCCTAACGAGATGAGTCTAACTGATGAGTCCAAATAAGGACGAAACTAGTGTTAGACTGCTCTCTAAATCTTTCACAGTCTATGATATAGACAAGTCAAGCTTTTAATCTTGTGACAATGAATCCTAGTTTGATATTATGAATCCGTGACGTAACGGTTGTGACTACTGCCTGTAGTCCAGAGATCCTGAGTTCGATTCCCGGTTGGAGCAGACTTTTCGCAGAGAAAATTCTGTTCCCTCCGAACCTGTGAGGCTGGCGATTCCGGCCCTACCCAGGCTGGGTGAGGTTAATGTGGGTAGCTGGTACGATTCCCAGCGAATGGAGGGTAAAACCCCCGTCCTGTCTACGTCAAGTCAGGACGTTAAAACCAAATAGAATCAATGGACATGAAAGGAGCCTAGACATTGGGTCTGGGCGTCCATATAATTCTCTCACCACCGTGATTTAGGTATCAATACCTATCTCACGGACACAAAATTATTATATTATTATGAATATATAATTGTTACAAAGAAATTTATTTTTATTTATTTATTTACACTTAATTTTTTTTACAAAACAATCATCAACACAACAAAAAAAGTAACAATAAATTAAAATAAAAAAAACTTACAAGAATGTACAAAAAGAAATAAAGATTAATATGAATTTTTAATAACAATTGTTTTGTAATCCGGGGCGAAGTTAATGCCTTAGGCATTCTCTGCCACTTAACACTTAAGAAACGCTTTTGTTTTCTCTCTCAGGTTCACCTCCGCATTCACTCGGGCATGCGGCCCTACAAGTGTCCATATAATCCTCTCACCACCGTGATTTAAGTATCAATACCTATCTCACGGACACGGAATTATTATTATATTATTATGAATATATAATTGTTACAAAGAAGTTTATTTTTATTTATTTATTTACACTTTATTTTTTTTACAAAACAATCATCAACAAAAGTAACAATAAAACAAAAGTAGCAACAATCATCAAAAAAAAGTAACAATAAATTAAAAAAAAAAAAAAACTTAGAAGAATGTACAAAAAGAAATAAAGATTAATATGAATTTTTGATAACAATTGTTTTGTAATCAGTATCAGTATAAACAGAAAAGTGAGAAGTTGTACTAGATGTACTAACCTCTCTATTTTAATCAGTATAAACAGAATCCGGGGCGAAGTTAATGCCTTAGGCATTCTCTGCCACTTGACACTTAGGAAACGCTTTTTTTTCTCCCTCTCAGGTTCATCTCCGCATCCACTCCGGGATGCGGCCCTACAAGTGTCCGGTCCTGTACTGCGGCAAGGCCTTCGCCACCCAGTACAGTCGCAAGGCGCACATCCGCACCCACACGGGCGAGAAACCGTACCGGTGCTCGTACGAGCGCTGCACGAAGGCGTTCAAGACGTCGGGGGACCTGCAGAAGCACGTGCGAACACATACAGGTGGGTTGCGTGCGAACAGAAGTCGTCACATAAGAAGCTTTCTAGTTTTTCTTTTTAAAATTTACAATAAACAAATTGACATTCCCTTTCTTTACAACAATCTTTTTTTCAACTCGAGATCTGAAAGAACAAGAAATTCTCAATTTAAAACTTTCAAAGTACCTCTAACTTCTCACTCAGAATTATCTCCCATCAACAGAGCAATGCAACTGTACAACGACTATCAGAACAATATAGACCTTACTATTTCACTTGCATCCTTTATAACTTTGCTAGAACAAATCAATGTATAACTATTTATCCTATCATTATTAACTTCCCCAGTTCTGAATAAGTAGAAAGCTAGATATTAAGTTAGACAGGTGTAACTAATGTTAGGGTTTTTTTATGTAGGTAAAAATATTATTGTAAATTATGTAAAATGTTTATGTATAAATATCACAATAAATATTTGATTTGAATTTGAACACATACAGTTGGGTTGCGTGCGAACACATACAGGTGGGTTGAGTGAGAACACATACAGGTGGGTTGAGTGCGAACACATACAGGTGGGTTGAGTGGGAACACATACAGGTGGGTTGAGTGAGAACACATACAGGTGGGTTGAGTGAGAACACATACAGGTGGTTGAGTGGGAACACATACAGGTGGGTTGAGTGGGAACACTACAGGTGGGTTGAGTGCGAACACATACAGGTGGGTTGAGTGGGAACACATACAGGTGGGTTTAGTGCGGACACATACAGGTGGGTTGAGTGCGAACACATACAGGTGGTTTGAGTGAGAACACATACAGGTGGGTTGAGTGGGAACACATACAGGTGGGTTGAGAATGAACACATACAGGTGGGTTTGCGTGGGAACACATACAGGTGGGTTGAGTGCGAACACATACAGGTGGGTTGAGTGGGAACACATACAGGTGGGTTGAGAGTGAACACATACAGGTGGTTGCGTGGGAACACATACAGGTGGGTTGCGTGGGAACACATACAGTGGGTTGAGTGTGAACACATACAGGTGGGTTGAGTGCGAACACATACAGGTGGGTTGAGTGCGAACACAGACAGGTGGGTTGAGTGAGAACACATACAGGTGGGTTGAGTGCGAACACAGACAGGTGGGTTGAGTGAGAACACATACAGGCGGGTTGAGTGAGAACACATACAGGTGGGTTGAGTGAGAACACATACAGGTGGGTTGAGTGCGAACACAGACAGGTGGGTTGAGTGAGAACACATACAGGCGGGTTGAGTGAGAACACATACAGGTGGG
The DNA here is from genome assembly GCA_024516035.1 of Bactericera cockerelli. NCBI lineage: Eukaryota > Metazoa > Arthropoda > Insecta > Hemiptera > Triozidae > Bactericera > Bactericera cockerelli. Next base: position 7,374,456 of record CM044962.1, on the reverse strand, counting down.
TTGAGTGAGAACACATACAGGTGGGTTGCGTGGGAACACATACAAGTGGGTTGAGTGGGAACACATACAGGCGGGTTGAGTGAGAACACATACAGGTGGGTTGAGTGAGAACACATACAGGTGGGTTGAGTGAGAACACATCATTTTTCATAAACAAACGGGTTGCTGGCATTCCTGCCTTGCCTGGAACCTTTCAGGTCTTGCCTGGAGGCCCTACAGGTGGTTGATGGCAATCCCATACAGGGAATCGAAGGGAGAACCGTACCGGTGCGTGAGTGCGAAGGCGTTCAGACTGGGTGAGTGCGAACACATACAGGTGGTTGGTGAGAATCCATAAGGTTTTATAAAACAATACAAATGCTTTTCTACAACAATCTTTTTTTTGAGATCTAAAAAACGACCATTAAATTTCAGTTTAACTCTACAGTTTTCCTCGGGTGAAACACATAAAAATGATTACACACTTGCCTTTATTTGTAGAACAATCAATGTATAACAACTTTACAGTTTGAATGAGAACAATATAGTTGAGGTGTAACTAATGTGGTTTTATGGAAATTATGTATATGAATGAGTAAACAATAAAATTTGATTGAGAACACATACAGTGGGTTCTGCGAACACATACAGGTGGGTTGGTGAGAACACATAAGGTGGGTGAGTGAGACACAACAGGTGGTGAGTGAGAACACATCAGGTGGTGAGTGAGAACACAACAGGTGGTGGTGCGAACACATAAGTGGTTAGTGGGAACACATAAGGTGGTGAGTGAGAACACATACAGGTGGTTGAGTGGAACACATACAGGTGATTGAGTGGAACACATCAGGTGGTTGAGTGAGAACACATACAGGTGGTTGAGTGGGAACACATACAGTGGGTTGAGAGTGAACAATACAGGTGGGTTGAGTGGGAACACATACAGGTGGGTTGAGTGCGAACACATACAGGTGGGTTGAGTGGGAACACATACAGGTGGGTTGAGTGCGGACACATACAGGTGGGTTGAGTGCGAACACATACAGGTGGGTTGAGTGGAGAACACATACAGGTGGGTTGAGTGGGAACACATACAGGTGGGTTGAGAATGAACACATACAGGTGGGTTGCGTGGGAACACATACAGGTGGGTTGAGTGCGAACACATACAGGTGGGTTGAGTGGGAACACATACAGGTGGGTTGAGAGTGAACACATACAGGTGGGTTGCGTGGGAACACATACAGGTGGGTTGCGTGGGAACACATACAGGTGGGTTGAGTGTGAACACATACAGGTGGGTTGAGTGAGAACACATACAGGTGGGTTGAGTGGGAACACATACAGGTGGGTTGAGTGAGAACACATACAGGTGGGTTGCCTGGGAACACATACAGGTGGGTTGAGTGAGAACACATACAGGTGGGTTGAGTGAGAACACATACAGGTGGGTTGTGGTGAGACACATACAGGTGGGTTGCCTGGGAACACATACAGGTGGGTGAAACAACAGTGGGAAACACATACAGGTGGGTTGAGTGGGAACACATACAGGTGGGTTGAGTGGAACACATACAGGTGGGTTGAGTGGGAACACATACAGGTGGGTTGAGTGGGAACACATACAGGTGGGTTGAGTGAGAACACATACAGGTGGGTTTGCCTGGGAACAATACAGGTGGGTTGAGTGGGAACACATACAGGTGGGTTGAGGAGAACACATACAGGTGGGTTGAGTGAGAACACATACAGGTGGGTTGCCTGGGAACATACAGGTGGGTTGAGTGGAACACATACAGGTGGGTTGAGTGGAACACATACAGGTGGGTTGAGTGGAACACATACAGGTGGGTTGAGTGAGAACACATACAGGTGGGTTTGCCTGGGAACACATACAGGTGGGTTGAGTGAGAACACATACAGGTGGGTTGAGTGAGAACACATACAGGTGGGTTGCCTGGGAACACATACAGGTGGGTTGAGTGGAACACATACAGGTGGGTTGAGTGAGAACACATACAGGTGGGTTGAGTGAGAACACATACAGGTGGGTTGCCTGGGAACACATACAGTGGGTTGAGTGAGAACACATACAGGTGGGTTGAGTGGAACACATACAGGTGGGTTGAGTGAGAACACATACAGGTGGGTTGAGTGGAACACATACAGGTGGGTTGAGTGAGAACACATACAGGTGGGTTGAGTGGAACACATACAGGTGGGTTGGTGAGGAAACACATACAGGTGGGTTGCTGGAACACATACAGGTGGGTTGAGTGGGAACACATACAGGTGGGTTAGTGGAACACATACAGGTGGGTTGAGTGAGAACACATACAGGTGGGTTGCCTGGAACACATACAGGTGGGTTGAGTGAGAACACATACAGGTGGGTTGCTGGGAACACATACAGGTGGGTTGAGTGGAACACATACAGGTGGGTTGTGGGAAACACATACAGGTGGGTTGAGTGAGAACACATACAGGTGGGTTGAGTGGAACACATACAGGTGGGTTGATGGGAACACATACAGGTGGGTTGCTGGGAACACATACAGGTGGGTTGTGAGAACACATACAGGTGGGTTGACGTGGAACACATACAGGTGGGTTGAGTGGGAACACATACAGGTGGGTTGAGTGAGAACACATACAGGTGGGTTGGTGGAACACATACAGGTGGGTTGATGGGAACACATACAGGTGGTTGAGTGGGAACACATACAGGTGGGTTGAGTGAGAACACATACAGGTGGGTTGATGGGAACACATACAGGTGGGTTGCCTGGGAACACATACAGGTGGGTTGAGTGAGAACACATACAGGTGGGTTGCCTGGGAACACATACAGGTGGGTTGCCTGGGAACACATACAGGTGGATTGAGTGAGAACACATACAGGTGGGTTGAGTGAGAACACATACAGGCGGGTTGAGTGAGAACACATACAGGTGGGTTGAGTGAGAACACATACAGGTGGGTTGCGTGGGAACACATACAGGTGGGTTGAGTGGGAACACATACAGGCGGGTTGAGTGAGAACACATACAGGTGGGTTGAGTGAGAACACATACAGGTGGGTTGAGTGAGAACACATACAGGTGGGTTGAGTGAGAACACATACAGGTGGGTTGAGTGAGAACACATACAGGTGGGTTGCCTGGGAACACATACAGGTGGGTTGAGTGAGAACACATACAGGTGGGTTGAGTGAGAACACATACAGGTGGGTTGCCTGGGAACACATACAGGTGGGTTGCCTGGGAACACATACAGGTGGATTGAGTGGGAACACATACAGGTGGGTTGAGTGAGAACACATACAGGTGGGTTGAGTGAGAACACATACAGGTGGGTTGCCTGGGAACACATACAGGTGGTTGAGTGAGAACACATACAGGTGGGTTGCCTGGGAACACATACAGGTGGGTTGCCTGGGAACACATACAGGTGGGTTGAGTGAGAACACATACAGGTGGGTTGAGTGAGAACACATACAGGTGGGTTGCCTGGGAACACATACAGGTGAATTGAGTGGGAACACATACAGGTGGGTTGAGTGAGAACACATACAGGTGGGTTGAGTGAGAACACATACAGGTGGGTTGCCTGGGAACACATACAGGTGGGTTGAGTGAGAACACATACAGGTGGGTTGCCTGGGAACACATACAGGTGGGTTGAGTGAGAACACATACAGGTGGGTTGCCTGGGAACACATACAGGTGGGTTGAGTGAGAACACATACAGGTGGGTTGCCTGGGAACACATACAGGTGGGTTGCCTGGGAACACATACAGGTGGGTTGCCTGGGAACACATACAGGTGGGTTGAGTGAGAACACATACAGGTGGGTTGCCTGGGAACACATACAGGTGGGTTGCCTGGGAACACATACAGGTGGGTTGAGTGAGAACACATACAGGTGGGTTGCCTGGGAACACATACAGGTGGGTTGCCTGGGAACACATACAGGTGGATTGAGTGGGAACACATACAGGTGGGTTGAGTGAGAACACATACAGGTGGGTTGCCTGGGAACACATACAGGTGGGTTGCCTGGGAACACATACAGGTGGGTTGAGTGAGAACACATACAGGTGGGTTGCCTGGGAACACATACAGGTGGGTTGCCTGGGAACACATACAGGTGGATTGAGTGAGAACACATACAGGTGGGTTGAGTGAGAACACATACAGGCGGGTTGAGTGAGAACACATACAGGTGGGTTGAGTGAGAACACATACAGGTGGGTTGCGTGGGAACACATACAGGTGGGTTGAGTGGGAACACATACAGGCGGGTTGAGTGAGAACACATACAGGTGGGTTGAGTGAGAACACATACAGGTGGGTTGAGTGAGAACACATACAGGTGGGTTGAGTGAGAACACATACAGGTGGGTTGAGTGAGAACACATACAGGTGGGTTGCCTGGGAACACATACAGGTGGGTTGAGTGAGAACACATACAGGTGGGTTGAGTGAGAACACATACAGGTGGGTTGCCTGGGAACACATACAGGCGGGTTGAGTGAGAACACATACAGGTGGGTTGCCTGGGAACACATACAGGTGGGTTGAGTGAGAACACATACAGGTGGGTTGAGTGAGAACACATACAGGTGGGTTGCCTGGGAACACATACAGGTGGGTTGAGTGAGAACACATACAGGTGGGTTGAGTGAGAACACATACAGGTGGGTTGAGTGAGAACACATACAGGTGGGTTGCCTGGGAACACATACAGGTGGGTTGAGTGAGAACACATACAGGTGGGTTGCCTGGGAACACATACAGGTGGGTTGAGTGAGAACACATACAAGTGGGTTGCCTGGGAACACATACAGGTGGGTTGAGTGAGAACACATACAGGTGGGTTGCCTGGGAACACATACAGGTGGGTTGCCTGGGAACACATACAGGTGGGTTGCCTGGGAACACATACAGGTGGGTTGAGTGAGAACACATACAGGTGGGTTGCCTGGGAACACATACAGGTGGGTTGCCTGGGAACACATACAGGTGGGTTGAGTGAGAACACATACAGGTGGGTTGCCTGGGAACACATACAGGTGGGTTGCCTGGGAACACATACAGGTGGATTGAGTGGGAACACATACAGGTGGGTTGAGTGAGAACACATACAGGTGGGTTGCCTGGGAACACATACAGGTGGGTTGCCTGGGAACACATACAGGTGGGTTGCCTGGGAACACATACAGGTGGGTTGAGTGAGAACACATACAGGTGGGTTGCCTGGGAACACATACAGGTGGGTTGCCTGGGAACACATACAGGTGGATTGAGTGGGAACACATACAGGTGGGTTGAGTGAGAACACATACAGGTGGGTTGCCTGGGAACACATACAGGTGGGTTGCCTGGGAACACATACAGGTGGGTTGAGTGAGAACACATACAGGTGGGTTGCCTGGGAACACATACAGGTGGGTTGCCTGGGAACACATACAGGTGGATTGAGTGAGAACACATACAGGTGGGTTGCCTGGGAACACATACAGGTGGGTTGCCTGGGAACACATACAGGTGGGTTGAGTGAGAACACATACAGGTGGGTTGCCTGGGAACACATACAGGTGGGTTGAGTGAGAACACATACAGGTGGGTTGCCTGGGAACACATACAGGTGGGTTGCCTGGGAACACATACAGGTGGGTTGCCTGGGAACACATACAGGTGGGTTGAGTGAGAACACATTCAGGTGGGTTGAGTGAGAACACATACAGGTGGGTTGAGTGAGAACACATACAGGTGGGTTGCCTGGGAACACATACAGGTGGGTTGAGTGAGAACACATACAGGTGGGTTGCCTGGGAACACATACAGGTGGGTTGAGTGAGAACACATACAGCTGGGTTGAGTGCGGACACATACAGGTAGGTTGCGTGCGGACATTTTTTACCTTATGTGAACTCTGACATGAGCTATGATTAAATTGGTCAACTAGTTTTAATCTCTTAAAACTATTCAGAATTACACTTTTGAAAGGGTTTGCAATTGAAACAATGGGGCCGATTTGTAAAGAAGCTAAACACTGACTAGAAGAATTGAAAAGGTCCATTGTAAAAAAGACTGGAGACCCAAGATCGGGAAATTATTTGCTGCAATAGATAAGCCTTGCAGTTCAACGAGGCAATGCTGCAAGCGTTTTGGGTTGTCATCCAAATGATGATGTCCTGAATAATGTTTTTTATGTTTAATAAAATATTATGTGTATGCAAAAAAAAAAAAAAAGGAAGAATAGTTTTAATCTCTAATTATATTTTTCCCTTTTTTGATCGCGGTTAATTGGCAGAGAATGTCACTTAACCCCGGTGAGATGTGTTCAGAAATATTTATAATCCCCCCTCCCCCTCCTTTTTATTCATTATTATATTACCATATTTATTAGTTATAGGCAAACCATCAGCCTCCATGGCGTATTGGTTGTGACTACTGCCCGTAGTCCAGAGACCTTGAGCTCGATCCCCGGTCGGAGCAGATTTTTCACACAGAAATTCTGTTCCCCCCCGTACATGTGAGGCTGGCATTTCCGGCCCTACCCAGGCTGGGTGAGGTTAATGTGGGTAGCTGGTACGACTCCCAGCGAATGGAGGGTAAAACCCTCGTCTTAATCCAGGACGTTAAATCAAATAGAATCGTTGGCATCTAGCCGGGCATCTAGCCGTTGACTTTATATCTGTGTTGGTGTAGTTGGTATTGGTAAAGTAGGGCTATTGGCTACGAAAGCTCTTTGTCACTGCGACCTTACATAGATCTTTTGTGACATGTTGGTGTAGTTGCTTCTATTATAAAAAAAAAAAACAAAAACATTATTATTCTCAGGCGAGCGACCGTTCCCGTGTCCGATGCTGGGCTGCAACCGGTCCTTCACCACCTCCAACATTCGCAAGGTTCACATCCGCACGCACACCGGTGAGAAGCCGTACGTGTGCGATCAACCGGGGTGTGACAAATCGTTCGCCTCGGCCACCAACTACAAGAATCACATGCGCATCCACTCGGGCGAGAAACCATATGTGTGTCACGTCTCGGTGAGTAGAGAAACCATTTATGTGTGTTAGGTCTCGGTGAGTAGATCAGTCAGTATAATCAGTATAAACAGAAAAGTGAGAAGTTGTATTAGATGTATATGAATATCAGAACATACCTGGACAGCTGTTTCGAGCTTATTTGCTCTCATCAGCAGGTAATTGTTCGGAATATCCAATTATCCATGTCATCAACTAACCTCTCTATTTTAATCAGTATAAACAGAAAAGTGAGAAGTAGAGAAACCATATGTGTGTCACGTCTCGGTGAGTAGAGAAACCATATGTACGTTAGGTCTTGGTGAGTAGAGAAACCATATGTGTGTTAGGTCTTGGTGAGTAGAGAAACCATTTATGTGTATTAAGTCTCGGTGAGTAGAGAAACCATATGTGTGTCACGTCTCGGTGAGTAGAGAAACTATATGTGTGTTAGGTCTCGGTGAGTGAAGAAACCATATGTGTGTCATGTCTCGGTGAGTAGAGAAACCATATGTGTGTCACGTCTCGGTGAGTAGAGAAACCATTTATGTGTGTTAGGTCTCGGTGAGTAGAGAAACCATTTATGTGTGTCACGTCTCGGTGAGTTGAGAAACCATATGTGTGTCACGTCTCGGTGAGTAGAGAAACCATATGTATGTCACGTCTCGGTGAGTAGAGAAAACCATATGTGTGTTAGGTCTTGGTGAGTAGAGAAACCATATGTGTGTCACGTCTCGGTGAGTAGAGAAACCATATGTGTGTCACGTCTCGGTGAGTAGAGAAACCATGTGTGTGTCACGTCTCGGTGAGTAGAAAAACCATTTATGTGTGTCACGTCTCGGTGAGTTGAGAAACCATATGTGTGTCACGTCTCGGTGAGTAGAGAAACCATATGTGTGTTAGGTCTCGGTGAGTAGAGAAACCATATGTGTGTTAGGTCTCGGTGAGTAGAGAAACCATATGTGCGTTAGGTCTTGGTGAGTAGAGAAACCATATGTGTGTTAGGTCTCGGTGAGTACAGAAACCATATGTGTGTTAGGTCTTGGTGAGTAGAGAAGCCATATGTGTGTCACGTCTCGGTGAGTACAGAAACCATATGTGTATTAGGTCTCTGTCAGTAGAGAAACCATATGTGTGTCAGGTCTCGGTGAGTAGAGAAACCATATGTGCGTTAGGTCTCGGTGAGTAGAGAAACCATATGTGTGTTAGGTCTCGGTGAGTAGAGAAACCATATGTGTGTTAGGTCTTGGTGAGTAGAGAAACCATTTATGTGTGTTAGGTCTCGGTGAGTAGAGAAACCATATGTGTGTTTGGTCTTGGTGAGTAGAGAAACCATATGTGTGTCACGTCTTGGTGAGTAGAGAAACCATATGTGTATTAGGTCTTGGTGAGTAAAGAAACCATATGTGTGTCACGTCTTGGTGAGTAGAGAAACCATATGTGTCTCGTCTTGGTTAGTCATTCTCATTATTATAGAATTAACGAATTATGAAGTTTCCATAAAGTTACCTTGAATTACAAACCTTACAACAATCTAATTAGGTCGCCGTGTTAGTTGCAAGTGTTTTACTGAAAACTCTACAACCAGGTCAGATAATAATACTTTGGCTTTCTGGAGGTCAGTGTTGAGAGTCCCACGTAAAACAGAAATTTAGTAAAGCTAGTGTAGGTAATTGTGATATCACAAAAGCAATTAACACAAATATGATAAGAAAAAATCAACCCATGTTTTCAAAACGAACGAGCACAAACTTCGAGGGGAAAACTCGTTGCGCGCATGTGCAGAAACGACTTTTGAAAATTAGCGTCACCCTATTTTTTTTTTTTTTTTTTTTCGTAAAACTATTTCGTCAAAAAACGTGAAAAGTTCAATCAGCATAACGTTAATTTAATTACCCGTGTGAAGCTACCTAGCACGGTAGAAGATAGCCATCGATTCGGAGTTTTTTTTAATGTTTTTAGTTTGGGTAGTATATTTTGTTTTTCCCTCTTTTTCGGGGATTTTTCCCTACGAAATGTGAAATTTCTCCTTTCCCTGTTATTTTTTCTCTACTTTTGAGTTTTCTCCCACTATTGTAGAATTCATTAATGAATGAAGATAGTATAGAAATAGGAACTAAAGTTGCTGAAGTTTTGTTTATATTTATTTAACAAATGAACCGCATTAATTCAAATTTTCGTAATTTTAGCTCTTTTTGTGCAGACCCCATCTAAACTCGTTGAGTGAGGACCTTTTCTGGTTTTCTCCGTAAATTTTTTAGGCCTTTTCCAATTTTCCATAGAAAGCCTAAAATTTCGAGTCTTTCCTAAATTTGTGAGAACCTTTACTGCTTCGAATTGTGTTCCTGTGTATAGTAAAACAGTTCTTTCTTTTTCTGTGCGGGCCATTTTTCAACTGAAATGTGATTTATAATCTAAGAACATTTAAGACAACCCAAAATGGGTGACAACTCTGGGGGCACAGGCCCCCAGCCTAATGACAATGAAGTGCCTAAACCGATTTCCTTATACAACAAAGATGTCAAATATGAACAATATAAAGTTATTTTTGAAACCAAGAAACAACCAAATGTGAAATACCCCTACTTATGCAAGTTCAAAGTTGGACAAATGGTAACCACTATCCTTCCTTCCTCAAATATACCTCACTTCAATCGGATAACTAGATCAAAAATTGTGGTAAGCTGTAATTCTTGTGCTGATGCCAATACATTGGCTTCCAATCCTGAAATCCTAAAGACATACAATGTCTATATTCCTGCCAATTACCTTTACAAATTTGCAATTTTAAAAGATATTGATCCTGACTTCACTGATGATGAAATCCTAGCGAATATTGATGCTCGCAATTTCAATATAGTTGGAGTGCAAAGGCTTAATCGCCGAGTACCCAATGAAGTTGGAGAAACCAAATATGTCCCAAGCAACACAGTAAAACTCATGATAGAAGGTCAATCCCTCCCTTCTTATATTTACTTATTTCATGTAAGAGGTGAAATTGAACCCTACATTCAAAATGTAATGCAATGTTTTAACTGCCTTCAATTTGGTCACTCTAACAAAAATGTAATAGTGAACAAAAATGCAAAAATTGTTCTGAAACCTTGTCTCTCTCCACCTCCCACAACTGTCAAAACTCAACTCCTTCATGTCTACACTGCCGTGGTAATCACTCTTCTATTTCCAAGAAAGATTGCCCAGAATATATCAGACAATGTGACATCAAAAAGATAATGATGGTACAACCTCTTTGCTTTCAAGAAGCTGCAATCTTATTCCCTCGAAAAAATACCAAATCCTTTTCTTCTAAACTACAATCAAGGCTTGATCAACAAAACTTTCCTGCTCTTCACAATAATATCCAGTCCAACCAATCCAAATCTTCTACTATCCCAAGTCTAGTAGTTCCTCTAACTTCTGCTGTAAATTCTCCTTCCCTTCCTTCCTGTTCCATGAATATCTATGATTTCAGACCAAATACTTATGAAACCCACAAGAGGAGAGCTCCTCCTGGCAGCAACAGGATCCCTAAGAAAAAATCCTTTCCTCCTCAAAACCATCTTCCAAATTTTCAATCAAATATTATAAAAGAACAACTCATCAATGTGGAACAATACAAAGGTCCCAATGGTGTTTGTCTTAACAAAAATATCATTTCCTCTATTGACAATAAACTTTCTGAACATAGCTATGCACAATCTTCCTTACCTAAGAATCCAATAATCAATAAATTGAAGAAGATCTACTCTTCTAAAATTGATTTTTCTCAATCCCCAAAATCTGTTCCTCAAAATAATACTCATGAAAAGACTGATAGCCCAATTGTAAATAGTCCTGTTCCCAATATTCATTCCCCAATGGATACCACTGAAACCATAATTGAAGATAAAGTAAAGGATAAAACAGCTACTGGTGATGAGCCTTCTATACCTGAAGAAGCCTCTCCCCCCCAGGGATAGTTTTGTTCTTTGCATTATTTTTATTATTATTTTATTTTATATTTTATTTCATTCATTTTTTAATACCATTTTTTATAATCCTTCAAGGTCTCTCTTATATTTCAATATCTTGACTTTTTTATACCTATTTTTATCAATTTATGACAGCACAAAATAAGACTAGTCACAATTTAATTCTTCAATGGAATTGTAATGGTTTTTTTAGTAAGCTAAATGACCTTAAACTTTTAATCCAACAATTTCGCCCTTTAATTATATGCTTACAAGAAAGCCACTTAACTTTCAGAAACAAAATTAATTTCAACACTTTTAACTCTTACAGACACGACCATATATCTCATTCTCTCCATGCCTGTAATGGTGTATTGACTTTGGTACATAAATCCATTTTTTCCGAAATGATACACATCAATAGTGAAATTCAAGCTGTAGCTGTCAAAATATACCATCCATCTATTAATTTTGTCTGCATATGTAATGTATACATATCTCACAACATTGCTCTTAATTATAATCAGTTGAATTCCTTATACAACCAATTACCTAAACCATGTCTACTAGTTGGGGATTTTAATGCCCACCACATTTTATGGGGAAGTTCTTCCAATAATCCTAGAGGTTTAGTTTTGGAAAATTTCCTTTTCAATAACATTGACCTTGGAATCCTCAATAATGGATCCCCAACCCATTTCAACCTAACCCACAAAATATTCACCCATATTGATTTATCATTAGCTTCTGATTCACTCCTTCCCCTCCTTGAATGGTCCACCCATGATGATATTTATTTCTCTGACCATTTCCCAATTATTATATCTTTACATCCTTCTCTAAATTTTACATACAACAGCCCCCAAAGACCCTGGTCCTATGGAAAGGCTGATTGGGTTAAATTCCAAGAATTAACCAAATCACTTGCTGATATACAAATAAATGATAACAATATCAACTTAGGAGTATCAAAATTCAATGACATTATTTTAAGTGCTAGTATTCTCTCCATCCCTAAATGCAAAATTAAAACTAAATGTGTCCCATGGTGGAGCGAAGAAATCGCTGAGTCAATTCGCATTAGGAAAAAAGCATTGAAAAAATATCGAAAAAATCCTACCATTGATAATTTTATTCACTTTAAAAAATGTAGAGCTCAAACCAGACAAATAGTACAAACAAAAAAATGTGATTCATGGCTTGAATTCCTCTCATCAATCAACAAACCATTAGACCAAAAAACCATGTGGAAACAACTAAAAAGATTAAAAGGTAAATATCCTTACAACCCTATAACTTTTATTAAAGATGATAATGTTATAATAAGTGATTCTTACGAACAATCAGAAATTTTTGCAAAACATTTTTCCAATGTTTCCAAATCTTTACATTATGATAAAGAATTTCAAATCTTTAAAGATAATGCTGAAAAAATAAATATAATCAATATATCTGATAATCTTGAGTGTTATAATGAAATATTCAGTTATAAGGAATTACAAGAGGCTCTTAAAAATTGCAGATCTTCTGCAACTGGCTTAGACGAAATTTCATATCCTATGTTACAGAATTTATCACAACACTCACTGGAAGTATTACTTTCTCTTTATAACCATGTTTGGACTAGTGGTTTGTTCCCAGAAATTTGGAAAAAGTCCATCATTATTCCTATTTGTAAACCTGGTAAAGATTCAAAAATTGCTAAAAATTATAGACCAATATCCTTAATAAGTTGTACCAGTAAAATAATGGAGAAAATGGTTAATAACAGATTAAGATGGATCTTAGAATCAAAAAACCTCCTTGATAGATACCAAAATGGCTGTATTAAGGGTAAATCAACTATTGATAGTTTAGCACTATTAGAACATCATATACTAAAAGGATTTGCATGTAAAGAACATACTGTTATGGTGAGCTTAGACATTGAAAAAGCTTTTGATCTCACTTGGAAACACAAAATACTACAAAAATTAAATAAATGGAATATCAATGGTAGAATTTTCACTTATCTTGAAAAATTCCTAAATAACCGAAGCATTCAAGTTAAAGTAAACAACTCCCTTTCCTCACTGTATAACTTAGAGAACGGAATCTTGCAAGGTTCGTCTCTAAGCGCAACACTGTGGAATATCGTAATATCTGATATCTCCAAATGTTTCAATAATCCCGTGAGATATAGCATATATGTTGATGATATCATTTTCTATATGACCCATAAAAATCCCGATTCCATCCAATTAGCTTTACAAAAAACATTAAATTCCTTGACTCGTTGGGCTAAATCTAACGGCCCAAAATTTTCCGAAGAAAAAACAAAAATGATATTTTTTTCTAGAAGAAGACCTAGCCCTTCTTTTGATCTTGTATTTAACAATATCGTAATTCAAAAGTTTAACCAAATTAAAATATTAGGGATGATATTTGATGCCCGCCTCACATGGAAATTCCATATAGATTACACTAGAGCCAGAGCCATTAAAGCATCTAATATTTTACAAATTTTAAATAACAAAAATCATGGACTTAGTAGAAAAATTTTATTAAGACTTTACAAAAGTTATGTTAGACCAATTATTGAATATGGTGCCCCAATTTATGGGTCCGCTAGTAAATTCCAACTCAATCGACTAGAACCAATCCAAAATAATGCTATTAGAATAGCTACTGGTGCATTTAAATCAAGCAGAATTGAAAATCTGCTTGTTGATGCTGGCGAACCTCCCTTACAATATAGACGCATGTATCTTATTAATAATTATGTTGCTAAAACTTTATTCCAATTCATAAACCCAATGAAGGACATAGTAATGGGTATTAGTGAATATGATATAATACATATTTTCTATGGCAAAACTAAACCTTTAAGCTTAAGATTTTATGAAAATAATCATAATATCAAAACTCTTTTCCCTCTCTTACATACATCTAATAATTTACTTCCTTTTTGGAAAAACAACTTTCCCTTTTTTCATAAAATTTCAAACCAACAAAAAAATTCTGCCTACCCAATAGAATTCAAACATAAATTTAATGAATTTTTATCAAAAATATCTAAGAATGCAATTATTTGCTATACTGATGGCTCAAAAAGTGAATCTGGCGTTGGATCAGCTTTTAAATTTTTAGATATTGCAAAAAGTGCTAAACTTAATAACATATCTTCTAGCTTTACTGCTGAAGCTATTGCTATGGAAATGTGTCTAAAGCATGCTTCAGAATATGATTTTTCCTCTAAATCCAAAGAAATTATTATTTTTACTGATTCTCAAAGCTTAACTATGTCAATGAACAAATTATGCCCCAAAAATTCAATTATTGAAAAAATTCAAGAACTCTGCCATTTTTTAATTTCTATGGGGATTAAACTATCTATTGTCTGGATCCCTTCCCACTGTGGAATTTCCGGCAATGAGAAAGTTGATCAAATAGCTAAATCCAACAACCATAATTCTACTATAGACATTATTACCATGTCTGATTTAAAAATTTATTTAAAAAATAAAGTTAAAAAAGAATGGCAAACATGGTGGGATGACATAGATACTCCTAACAAAATAAAATTAATTAAAAAAGATGTTAATCCTTGGGAGAGTTCTAATAGAAACAATCGCCTTGAAGAAAAAATAATCACTAGAATAAGAATAGGGCATACATTAATAACACATCAATTTCTAATGGAGAAAACTGACCCTCCAAGATGTACTTTCTGCCCTGACATTATATTATCAGTTGATCATATTCTTAGATATTGTCCAAAATACAAAGATATTCGAATCAAATATAATTATACTAATAAAGAATTAATGGATATTTTAGGAGACTCCTCTTTTAAAATGGACAAATTAATGATGTTCCTAAAAGAAATACATGTATATAAAAAAATCTAACCTGAATACTTCCCTTCTCCTATTATTAATAATTTTTAGACCCAAAACCAACTCCTCCTTATTATTTGTATTCCATTGTATTCTGATATCTTTTCCCTTCTACTTATTATTTTAACTTGTTATACTTTTATTTTTATTTATACCCTTTTTCCCTTTTTGTTATATCCTTATATTTATCCTTTCTTGTATATTTTTATTTCTATTTATACCCCTTTTCCTTATTCTGTATTTCCTTATACTTGTAAATAAATGATACCATTTTGAAAGGAGCATATAACTCAACCTAAAGTTGCGCCCCTTTTAAAATAATTTATAAAAAAAAAAAAAAAAATTT
>CM044962.1:6994107-7359246 GCA_024516035.1 Bactericera cockerelli | reverse complement strand
TTCACACCGCCAATTTAATTAGCACAAACTCACTAATAATACCTTGACCATAGCGTGTAGAAATAAGAAGTGTGGAAACCAACCCCCGCCGGCCTGCATCGTGGGGTCCTCAGCGCTAGTATCGCAAAGGAGTCTCCTCTCTTCGTCCCTCACAAAATTTCTTCCCCCGTATCAACTGTAAACATAAACTTGTAGGCTGTCTATGTATTATTTAATAAATAAAGATGCCAAATATTTACAAAATTACAACAACAACAAAAAAATTAAACAGTTCATACCGAGACAGACCCCGAGAAATATTCTACTCCTTTGCGATGTTGCGTGCTATGTGGCGTTTCCATGCAAGTGGGGTTCGTTTCCTCACTTCTTAAGCCCTATTTTTCTTTCTAACCAAAGTGAACCAAACTGGAAGCAAGTCATTTTTCTTTTGGAAGAGGAAAATTTCCACTTCCAAAGTTACCCAAAGTGGAAGTAGAAAATTCTTGCTTCCAATTCTTTTATAGGTTAAGTCCATTGTTTATCTTTAAAAGTAACCAAATGCATTTTTCTTTTGGAATGACATGGAATTATTTGGAAGAAACCTAACCAGGAATTTTTTTTTGGTTAGAAAGAAAAATACGACTTTAATTCTACACGCTATGCCTTGACTTTGTCTCGCCAGGGCTGCTCCAAGCGGTTCACCGAGTACTCCTCCCTGTACAAACACACGCATGTGCACTCGGACATTCGCCCGTTCATCTGCGACGAGTGTCCGCGCTCCTACCGGCAGGTGTGCACACTCAACAGTCACCGCAAGTCCATGCACCAGCAGGACGCCAGGAAGAAAGTTACCACCATACGGGTGAGTGGGGGTTTTTTTTTTTTTTTTTTTTTTTTTTTTCAGGAATTCAGTCAATTTTGGATATAAGAGAACAATTTCCAGGTCCAATTTACCCTTTATAGGGTGAAATAACCGCCTTTACATGAGAACCTGGATATAAGACAACAATTTCCAGGTCCAATTCACGAGGTATGAGTGGACCCTGAATATCCAAGTACAGGGCAGAAAAATTCCTAACCGGCTGGAGATCGAACCACGGTGACTACCTTTGCAGAGTTCCCACGATCAGTAGTCAGGAAATTTAATCTCAGTCAATTAAATCTTAGAAGCCAACTAAAAATTGCTTAGGATGGGTCCTCTGTATACATAAAAAAATATGAAAAATAAAACAAATGATTTATTATTTAAAAATAATAATAATAAATAGTCTGGCTGGGGGACTATAAACAGGGAGTAGACCAGCATTGGCTTGGTTCTGGGAGACTATAAACAGGGAGTAGCCCAGCATTGGCTTGGTTCTGGGGGACTATAAACAGGGAGTAGACCAGCATTGGCTTGGTTCTGGGGGACTATAAACAGGGAGTAGCCCAGCATTGGCTTGGTTCTGGGGGCCCTTGTCAATTATTAGCCTCCTTATAAAGACAGTGGTAGAAGTGCTGAGTCATTCCTCCACTGTCTGGCTACCATCGTTCACGATGACACCACCCTATGATGATGATAATATTGATAATAAAGAAAAAAAAGTCAAGGAAAAATATTTCATGAAAAGTAAATGAAATGCTTAACACATTCCGTGCCACGTCAGGCGTTTTCGTCTGACGTAAATGATCCACTTCAGGCGAAAATACCTGACGTCGTCGCCCCGATTGGGTATAATGTCGTGCTTTTACCTCTTGACACGCAATGTGTTAACTTGTCGTTTTGCTTCCAGAACGCCACTCAACCACCTCGAAGCGGCACCAACGTCATGGCGCCAAACACAGGTAGTGGCGGCGTCGGTGTAGAGAAGTACTTCCTCATGGAACTCGCACTGGATTGAAGAAACGGACAGTTCTGGCGATCGAGAAATTTATCTTGGCTCCATCGTATTGAAGAGACGGACAGTTCTGGCAATCGAGAAATTTATCTTGGCTCCATCGTATTGAAGAAACGGACAGTTCTGGCGATCGAGAAATTTATCTTGGCTCCATCGTATTGAAGAGACGGACAGTTCTGGCAATCGAGAAATTTATCTTGGCTCCATCGTATTGAAGAAACGGACAGTTCTGGCGATCGAGAAATTTATCTTGGCTCCATCGTAAGGTTGAATGCTCGCACTGGATTGAAGAAACGGACAGTTCTGGCGATCGAGAAATTTATCTTGGCTCCATCGTCGTAAGGTTGAACGCTCGCACTGGATTGAAAAAACGGACAGTTCTGGCGATCGAGAAATTTATCTTGGCTCCATCGTAAGGTCGAATGCTCGCACTGGATTGAAGAAGTAACGGACAGTTCTGGCGATCGAGAAATTTATCTTGGCTCCATCGTAAGGTTGAATGCTCGCACTGGATTGAAGAAACGGACAGTTCTGGCGATCGAGAAATTTATCTTGGCTCCATCGTAAGGTTGAACGCTCTCACTGGATTGAAGAAACGGACAGTTCTGGCGATCGAGAAATTTATCTTGGCTCCATCATCGTGAGGATGAACGCTCGCACTGGATTGAAGAAACGGACAGTTCTGGCGATCGAGAAATTTATCTTGGCTCCATCGCATCGTAAGGTTGAACCCGCACAACTTTCTGACATTTTTTGTTGTTGTTGTTGCTGTCCCTGAAGCAAACACGTGAGGACGGTTTTTGGTCCAGTTGTCCGAAGTCCCAGCAAGTGGATGGATTAATTCCCGTTCTGGTGAATAATTCAGGACGTGTTTAAAATCTAATATGATTAATTGAATCTAGTTAAGTGAACACAGCTTTGAACATATGTTTTTTTCTTCTAAAAGGTTTTCGTGCCCCGAAACCGCTTTTGCATTTCTTCGGGGCATTCTATCTTTACATCCGTTGCCATTCCGGAAACGGAAAAACTCGAGCAGAATTTTCCGCTCAGGCCGGTATTCGAACCCGCAACCTCCGGGTCTGCTAATGCTCTTAACCACTGAGGTCGGCGTACAGATGTTTAGAGTTTAGACTTATTCCGCGATCCCTTTGAGTGCAATATTTTGTCTCGCACCGTTGCGCAACGTTTCATGTTTCCTCTGTTCTTTTATGAATCAAATGAGATCAAACCCCGCTGACTGCGCAACACTTCCTTTTTAAAATTCGAGACACTATATTGCACTCAGTGGCATCCCGGGGAAGATTTCAGTAATACTGTTACAAAAATATGATAGAATCAACAAAAATAAAATACCTAGGTGTTACTTAATAATAATAATAATAATAATGCTTTTTCTTTGTGTTATTATGTCACAATTTTAGTGGGTAGCGCAGAATCATAGGACTTTACCACTTTAATTTACAATATCTTGTATTATTTTTTTGCCTAAGATCCTGCCACTGGTCGCTGCTTCACATTAAAGCAGCTACTCATTTTTCCTCACGAGGTATGAGTGGACCCCGAACATCCAAGTACAGAGCAGAAAAAATCCTCTCCCGCTGGGAATCGAACCCAGGTCACCATGTGTGCAATGCCTACTACCTAGGTGTTACTTCTGTTAAACAATGTAATTATTCGTGGTAAGTATTTTAGTGTACCTACTGTGAATATTAAATAGTGAGATATCTAAAGTGATTTATAGATTAATAAATCAGATAAAACATGTGGTTAGTTAAAGGTATTTATTTAGTATTGAAGCAATTTTACTATATTTATTGTTGTAAATAATACATTTGTGTAATGTAAATATGTAGTTCTGTTTGGTGTTTTTTTGTGTTGTGTTGGTGAATGGTTCCAGAAATTAGTCAGTAAATTTTCTCAATGTATTTTATTTTTTAAAAGTGGACTTATCACTTTTCAATTCATCCACTTTTGGAAGTTGGACAGCAAGTCATTGTAACTATGAAAATATTAAATTGTAATTATATTTATTCTGTGTAATATACTTTAAATTATTTTGCGGTGTTGTGATGAGTACCTTACGTTTGATATAGAAAGGCTCTAAAATATTGTTGTTGCTAAAAGAAATATTATTTTACAATATATGTCATTTTCACAAATATTTTAGATTTTTTAAATATTTATTTTTAGCATAATATATTAATACATTGAAAATTTTCTGTTTCTCTTATTCTATCATCAAATAATATTTAATTTATTCACATCCTTAATTGAAATTGCTAGAGATACTTGCCTATTATCGTACAACAATATTATGACAGTGACAGCTGTCACAAATCACAGCAACAAAATATTTATAAATAATTTTCTATCTTAGCAACACAATAAAAATTGTTCTTTTCTTAATTTAACATTTCCCCCCTCAATATTCGTCAACTGTACAAATATCCTATTCCTTGAGTTATTCAGTGTTTTAATCTATTCGTCACTGGTTCCTTCTTAGGAATGGGTCAAAGAAAATACACAAAACGTTTTGATTTGTGAATAAATTAGAGGTCATTTAAGATGCATGGTTATCAGGAATATCAACTTTACAAATTCTGTTGTAATTATATTGGATGGAAAAATGTTTGGTATAGGTATTGATTTTTCTTGATTTATGAATTGGTTCTTTTTCCGGTAACCAGTAAACAAGCAATTTATTTGATATTAAAATTTCACTTACTCCCTCTTTGCTTAAAAAATATGAGTTTCTTTACAGTCCCTAAAAATTGAAATGGTCATAAAATGAAAGGCCACCGGCGACACTCCTCGTCTACTCATTCTGTAGTTTCCCTTTTTGATAAGCAAAGAAATATTTCCAATTTAAGAAGAAAAAAAAAACATGTCACCTCTAGTTATCAAACCCTTCATTCTCTTATTAGTGCTTGATTCTTCCAGTTCTTTGATTTCTAATTTGTTCTTGATCTTTATTCTTTTAGTAAAATATAAATAAAAACAGATGTATACAACAATATAGTATGGCTTAATTTTTTATTTCATTTAAAGTTTCAGCCCACAAATGAAAATTATAAGAGAATTTTTTGACACTAGAGTATTGTGAAGAGTATAACATAATTTAAAAAAATTGTCATAGTCATGTAAGGTACTTTCTATTGTTCAATTTTCTAGGGCTAGTAGTCACCATAGCAGAGTGAGATGGCGCGCTAGGCATTGCATGCATGGTGACCTAGGTTTGATTCCCAGCAGGCTATTTTTTCATCAGACTTACACAGACAATTTGATAAAAACTACTTTTTAACACTGTTGGTTGCATTGTATTTGACAGATACATGTCAAGCTTAGCTCATGATTGAGAGGGGGGGCTTTTTATTCCTCCTGCTGACACTGCAACTTCATTTAGTAGTTGTTGTTGGTAAGTAATATTCCTTCATTCAGTGATAATATGTTTCTTCAAACTCTCAATATTTTAATGACCGGATGAGAAAAACCAAGTTATTTCAAATCAGAGTATCCAAGGAGGATTTTATCTAGTTTGGTAAACTAGGAATTTCAAATACTATCAACACAATTTAGGATTCAGTTCAAAATGAAAATCAAATTAAGACACAGAAAAAGAGTTCATTACTCCAGCCCTGTTGAAGACAGAAAGCTGGTTTACAAGAAATTGGGGCCATCCAATGTTTTTTTCTAAAGCTAAGCCACAGATCTTTACAGGGGGTTTGTGGAGACCCTCCTGTAAGTGGGTTTTGGGTAGATACCTAGTAATAGGGGTCCCCTCACACTTTGTTGTACGAAGGGGGCCCAAAATAATTTAAGTTTACAAACCTCTATACTAGATGATTTATTTAAAATCAAAATACAGTGTATTTACAAAAGCAGGGTTTGGTTTTCCCATAACTAGGTGCTTAGATCTTTAGCTTTATCTATTATTTCAACACCATCTTGTTGCTTGAGTCTACCAACTGCATTTAGAATCTTAGCCTGTTTTTCTTCATCAGAGAGAGTGTGGAGAGTGTAGAACCAAGCTCCTATTCCATACATTCCTGAAAAAAAAGAAACATATTAGCAAAGATATCTAAGTGGTAATATACTTGCTTGACATGCAGAAGGTCTCAGATTTGACTCCCAGAGCCCAAAAAAAATGTATTTAAAATTTTGTTAGAGTTGTCTGTATGTGATACCTGCTGTGTGCTTGCATTGACCCAGAACCTAAATGGGAAGGTATACAATGGGATGAGCAAGCTAAAACATAGACCATAGCCATCTACAGTAGTTGCTGCTGTTTTATTGTTACAAAATGAAAAAAAAGTCTGTGAAACACTCATCTGTAAAATAAAGTATAGGTTATAGTCATACTGATGACAAGAGAAGTTGGATTTTTGGCCTTACACTTTGAATGTTCACTGTGGCTGAGTGGAGCAATGAACTGGCTTACACAAATGGTGACCTGGGTTTGATTCCCAACAGGAGAGACATTTTATATTTCTGTCACTGAATTCAAGCAATGTCCAGTGACCTTAATAGACTTAGATGTGTGACCATTTAACATGTTCAAAACCACAAATCCCATATAGTTGGTATTCAGGAAATGTTCAGACAGGCTATGAAACCCATACTTGGATTTCACTCACTTGTTGTTGTGGGTCACATACTTTTGGGGTAGTTTTTATTGTTCAAGTAAAAGAGTGAAACCCAAATATAGGATTCAGCTCAAATTTTGACAGTGCATGAAATCAGCATGGCCCATTCATGCCATACCCCAAAAATTACTTGGTGTTGAACATGTTAAATTCAAACTCTTGTGATGCTGGCTATTCCTGACCCAACCAGGGCTGGGTAAATAATGTGGGTTACCGTGTTTACGGTACTAAGGTTTTTATTATTATTATCTGACCTGGTTGCAGGGTTTTCAGTGAAACCCTTACAATTAACACTGCTACCTAATTAGATCTATTGTGACAAGTTGATTCTATTTGGTTTTAACGTCCTGATTTGTCAGGATGGGGTTTTACCCTCCATTTGATGGGAATCGTACCAGCTACCCACATTAACCTCACCCAGCCTGGGTAGAGCTGGAAATGCCAGCCTCACATGTTTGGAAGGGACAGAATTTTCTTCAAAAAGTCTGCCCCAACCGGGAGTCGAACTTGAGACCTCCAGACTACGGACAGTAGTCACAACCATTACACCACGGAGTCTGGTACGGTACTAAGATAGGTAGTTACCACGTTTTCAGCAAATAGAGTGTGAAACCACTACATTGCTATTATCTTAAGCAGAACCATACAGGAAGAACTTACCAAAGAGTGAAAGTCCAATGCAACCAGCAACTATAGTCCTGTGAGCTATATCAGCAGCTTTGTTGAGCAAGTATTTTTGAGGGCGCTTAATCATTTTCTTTTCTGCTAGAAAAGATGTGTGTTATTTTATTATCAGTTTCTTAAAGCTGAATTAAATCTGCAAATAATGGCTTTGTTTTGTCTTTATCGTAATTTTTTTTTACATAATTGAAATTTGAAATATTGCGCTTTGAGAAGTGATAAGAAATTGCCTCGTTACATCAGCTCGTCAAACGATAAACGATCACGATCCATTTAATCAATAACCGCGTTCGTATTGGTCGAGTTTTATCAAACGTAAAGCCGGGATCGGGGATCCCACTAAGTGCAACATTTTGTTGCGCGACGTTTTGTTTCAAAAGTTAAATCTCATTTAACTGACTTAAAAAAGACCTAAGGAAACAATTTTTTTTCTGTTTAACTTGGGTACTAGACAATTTGGCTTTTGTTTGTCTGTATGTATGTTCCGCGGTAACTCTCGACCAGATTCTTCCAAATTGTTGAAATTTAGTACTCAAGTTTATTGGGGTCCTGAAATTTTATCTATAGTTTTTGGGCGTTTTGGTGAAGATTGAAAACGATTTTTCTATTTTATATAATCAAGCAAGGCACTTAAAATTTTGTAGAATCTTTTAAAAAATATCTTTGAGTTCAGTCATAGCGTATGGTTCAGTAGTGAAATTTTGTGCTTGTAAAAGTCAAGCTGTCCGTACTGTGGTAAAAAAATCGAAAAAGGGCCAAAAAAGTTAAAACCTATCGAGTATTGAATGAAAGGTCTCGGTATCCTCATCCTTGATTTAACATTTAAAATGCGATAGTTGAATCTGTGTGAGATTTGCAGTTCACAGAACCACTAGTAATAAATATTCCAAAAAACAAGTTTTAAGAATATTTAACCAAACACATCAGTGAGGCAGCGAAGCGACCTCAATAAATGAGGTTATTTTATAACTTAACTTAAGTCATACTGTCCAGTACCCAATTGGGTACTGGACAGTATGACTTTTGTTTGTCTCTCTGTCTGTTCTGCAATAACTCTCGATCAGATTCTTCAAAATTGTTGAAATTTAAATTTACAAGTTTAAATTTACTAATTAGTATACAAGTTTATTGGGGCCGCATCGAAAAAGGACCAAAAAGAGGCCGGTTGATATTTTTTAATTTTTTTATTAAAAACTATCGAGTGGGGTATTGAATGAAAGGTTTCGATGTCCTCATGCTTGCTTGAAAATTTATAAAGCGATAGTTAAATCTGTGTGAGGTGTACAGTTTTGGCATTAGCATTCGGAAGAGAATGCCGTTGGCATTAGCACCACCCTTGATCAAGTTTTGTTTTGTTAATTTTAATTCCTATGTATGTATATATTCTATGGTATTTGTAAATAAAACTTGATCAAATATGTTTAATAATAATAATACAGTTCACAGAATTACTAGATATAGAATATTTATTGTAAGCCCCCAGGGTGTGAAATTTAAGCGAAAATCTATGACGTCTAAACTTTTCGGTTTATTCTCTAACCCTCCTATACAAGAACCCGAAGGAATTAGCTTAGTCAGCTCTCACTCAGGCAGTGTGTATAAAAAAAACATGTATGGATAAAAAAAAAAAATCCCTTATGTTTTTGGAGCATTTCGGAAAATTCCCACTTGAGGTTATTTGTGCCTGTTTTTTCATGAAACGGGCCCCCAAAATTACGGATTACGGAAGAGAAGTTAGCTTTCACTTCACAGAAAAATTCCGAAACGAATAAAAATTCCGAAATTTTACTGAAACGAAACGGAATTATGGAGGAGGAAAACTCGTAATCTGATGAACAAAATTTTAAATTTGTGAAATCAAATTCGGCAAAAGTGGATATCTTTCATCCTAATTCTTGTGCAGTGAGATTCGGTATCTTGTCAATTTCTTCAGTTTCTATATAAAGTTTCAGGGCTTCATGTCACAGGTTGCTGTCACCTCTTCACGATCTCCGGCTAAAATGGGATGAATAAACTTCTTGCATCAGATGCCCTGAGGATTTGAGGTTAGATTACAAGAGTTTCTTACTTTCTTTGGTTGCTTTCCTTTTGAGTTTTCTTGACAAGCCATTGCTGATGGCACCTAGATGGCGAAATTAATAGACAAAACCAAGTTTTTAAGTTATGACTTAGCACTAGTTGTGGTAATTATTTGGATGTTGGGCTTTGGGTCTTTTCCACTGAAATTACCTTATTTTGACTTAAAAACACTATCAATCAACTTATCGAACATCCACCAACTGTTGAAAACAAAAAATCAATAACAATGTTAATATATTGATGAGGTGAAATTTCAGATTACATCACTGATAAAGGTTTGTTGGGTATGATGGTTGGGTGGCAGGCCTTGGGTTAGGTTTGCCAGATTGAAAAAGGAGTGAAATTTAGGGCAGAATTAATAGACGTTTTTGTAATACCTCTGTGGCGCTAAGTCACGGATTGCGTACTGTGTAAGATAGGGAAAATCGACACTTACCAACGACTTAAGTTTTTGATGTTGTCTATTAATTCCGCCCTTAGAGCGGGGGGTTTGCCTATAGTGCCACAGAGGTATTACAAAAATGTTTATTAATATTGCCCTGAATACACATCCCTGAAGTAGTGAAGCAACAGCCAGCAAGTTGAAGGCAGGTCACCCTCAAGGTTCAAACTTGCTATTCCCCTCCCAAATAAGGCTATGTGAGGTTAATGTGAGTTAAAAGTAATTTTTATGTGATTGGAAGTTAAAACCCCTGGTTTAATGTTTAGTTTAGACAGCTAGCTTAAAGTTGTATTTTTTGTCCAAAAGAGTCATGTACTTACTACCTTATTAATTTAGTGCTCTGCCCCCATAATGTGTTTAGATGAGTGAAGTACTTGTTCAAAAGTAAAAGTCGAAATTTCTTTTTACTGATTTTACACATAGTTTTTATTCCACTTTTGGCTCCTCAGGACCTTTTAAAAAAATCTGAATATCCAGAAACTCTTACCAATTCTCTTTGAATTTGCTTTTTATATTTTCAATATCTAATATTAGTTTCTCTTCTGTATGAATATGCAATTTTTTTATATATATAAAAAATATGTTAGGTATGTTGAAAAAATATGTTAAGAGAAAAAAAAATATGCAAACATGTTTTTTTACCTCTTATATCTAATAAAAAAAAAGTTATGTTTTGATCATAGTACTTCTAAAAAGATTGAGTACTAAGAAGATTTCTTTTACACCTAATACTGTGTTTTTCCCTTGATATTCATGTTATAGTCTGAATTTGTTTCTAGGTGTCTGCACTTGGTTTGACCACGGGATGTAAGTATGAGTTTATCCACCCAACAACTCCATGTGGCAAGCTGTGGGTAACGTATAACAGTGGTTGGTTGTTATGAGGTTTTTTGTTTCCAACACTGTACTTTCATAACATTCAGTTCTAATTAATTGGCAAGTCCAAAAACTAGACAATTTAAGAAAGAAAGTAAAGTCTTGTAATTAAATCCAACATTATTATGACATACACTTGAAGTAAATCAAAGACATAAATGAACCATCCTCAACTTCAGCAATGAAGTGGTAGACTTGCAAGCTGGATGTAGGGCCAAATCATGAATTTTATATAATTCTATAAAAAATTGACTTGAGATACTGTCATCTGATCAACTCAACTATGGTAACCATAGTAAATAATTATAGGGAAATTGTACAAATTGGCTCTAATTTTTTTGATCTACCTCATTGAAATACAACCCAACTTCTAGGTAAAGAAAAAAAAAAATCTTTTCATAATACAATATTGGTACATATTGAAAAGAACTGCTGACATTATTTATATACCTACTTGAGAGACTTTGTTTTTCATAGAATTTATCAATTCTAATATCTGTTAAAAATGAATAAGTAAACTCAATTGTTAATAGGAAAGTAATAATCTTAGGACTAAACCTTAATAAAATTTAGAGTCCAAATAGCTCTGACTTTGCTTAGGAACATTATTGTAAAAAATCTGGTGTAAACATCACACGACTTTCCTTATCCCCCAAATAGGAGTTGAATTCCGCCACTGGTGACTCAACGGTAACAGATAACTAAAAATCAATGCCAAATTCGTAATCAGCACTTCAAAATCATTGAATTTGATATGTCACAACTCCCATCTAGGATGAATAATAAAAAAGTTACTCCAAGAAATCTTTTGAAAGAATGTGCTAGTCTGGTTTAGTTCCCATTAATCTTAGTATATTTTCTTGAATAGAAATCAAAACACAGTGTAACCCTACAGCATGCAATTTTTTTTTTGTATACTAAAAAACCTGATACTTAAAGTTACAGATAATTATGTAAGAAAGTGCCCTGTAGGGTTAATAAGTCCCTTTTGTAGGGATCAAGTTTTTCATTTCTTAATTTACTTTCCTTATCCTTTGGGAAAGCAAATTATTATTACTTTTGATTTCTCTCCTGCTATCATGTATGTTTCTTAGCCATCATTTGTTACAGCTTCTCTCCTAGATGATTGTTATCTATTTCATAATTTCATTTTCTATTTGAAATATTTTCTGTTTTATTATTTTCACTGAGTTTCACAGTTCTTTTTCCCTACCACAAGGGAGACAGTTGTAAAACAGAAAATATTTCAAATTAGCACAGAAACAGATAACACATTCCAATGAAAAGAATCACTCATACATCCGTGTATTGGAAAATTCTTGGAGAACCACTCAGAATGGTTGATTGTGAAGATAGTTCAACGCCAGTTTTCTACATTATGTTGAAGCACCGTGAAGAGCTCAAGGAGACCAGAACGTTGTGTGACCCAGCGGTAACTCTCAGTGATCCACCAGGATGACGTCAGACAATTCCAAGGACATCTTTTCCTACTGTACAGACACAAGTGATGCAAAAATTCTTTCAGCTGCATACCAACTCTTTTTGAAACCAGTTGCCCGGGTTAATATTTCTGTTCAAATTCCTGAGCTTAAAATCTCGGGGAAGAGTTTGTCAAACAATGAGATCATTGAGAAAATCAAGTATTGGGCCCAGCCGGAGGAATTCTCGAGTCTCAAGGTGACAAAGTCTACCATGGAGTTTGTGCGACTGGATGGAGAGATAGAGAACCGCTCCAAGCTGCTGCCCGTCCTGGCCAGACTCGATGGTAGAACAATCAAGGTGTCAGGTGAGTCTAAGATACTCTTATTATTGAATCTGATTAAAACTCTTTAAAGCAGCAGTTGTTTTGGTAATATAATTTTGTGTTAAATGTATGATTATGATTTTCGATTTGAAATTTTTTTCGACAGGATCCACTTTAATGTTCTTCTCAATAGTCTAATAGAATTAAATCTTGATACTAACTATATAGAGTTCATCTCTTCGTACTTGAAAAATAGAGAAACTAAAGTGCAATACAAAGAAAGCATATCCGAGCCTTTTTATCCCCCATCAGGAGTCCCCCAAGGATCAAAAACTATCTAGTCTCTTCTTTATAACTATACTTCACAAAATACATAAAATCATCGAAAACTCGTTCTATGAACTATTTGCAGACGATCTCAAACTATATAAAAAAATTAAGACAATTAATGATTGCATTCTATTACAAAATGATCTTTATTTAGTTGAATCCTGGGCTAAAGAAAATCATCTAAATTTCAATGTACTGAAATGTGAGCAAATGACCGTAACAAGAAAATCTACAACAAATACCATTAAATATAAATACAAAATCAATAATGAATCACTTGAAAAAGTTGAATTTAAGAAAGACCTAGGAGTGACCTTCCAAAGTAACTTGAAATTTAATGTGCATATTGACAACATAACATCACAATGTAACAAAGTATTAGGCCTTATAAAAAGAAACTGCAAAAGAATCAATGAAATTGATACCATAACACAGTTATATTTCTCACTTATAAGATCAAAACTCGAATATTGCTCAATTTTATGGGACCCTACAAACGAAACATTAAATAAGCAAATAGAAAATATACAAGCAAAGTTTGCAAGATACCTTTTCCATAAGTTCAATGGCTTTTATCCATTATACCCTGAAAACATATCCTACAAACTCTTAATTGAACAACTAAATATGGATACTTTACACAATAGAAGAACCGAACAATCACTTATTTTCCTATATAAACTAATAAACAACATGATAGATTCACCCGACCTTCTCAATCAAGTAAATTTCAAAATACCAAATTATAGAACAAGAAATATATACAATGAACCATTTAAAATCAAAAATCAATCAATTATTTCCACAATTGAAAAAGCAATGATCAATGCAAACAAATATCATCAAATAGATTTTAGTGATAATTTTCCCACCTTTAAAGAAAACATACATCAAATTATATTAAGAGACATACCTAATTAATTAATAAATAAATAAATCCAAATCTTATATACAGAAACACAACACTACATACACACAAAATTAACAAAAATGTGACTGACCATGGAATTCCAACATTAAATATACCCATCTATGTTCATCCTTATGTATTAAATTTAGATATTTATATCCTATGTATTTCTTATATACTTCTTTCTTCATACCTTCAATATTGTACCTTTCTACTATCTTCTATCAATAAATTGTAAAATGTCTAGAAAATAAGGAGACATTGTAACAAATAAATAAAAATAAAAAAATAAATGATAAAAAAATCATCCATATGGTAAGATCTGAACCAATAGACCAACCACCTCTCTTCCTGGATTACTAGACTAGCACCTTAACAACCTCTCTTCTTCTTCCACTTTTCTTTTTCCCAAACCTGCTTATGGTTGAAGATGGTTATTCCTGGTACTCTTACTTCCTCATTCAATGACTGAATGGCTTTCCTAATGCAAATCATGTGAAGGGCAGCAATGATTTGTGTTATTGTTTTTTACCGTAAAGGTAACCAACCCACCAATGTCACTTAAATCTAAAAAGAGAATAAATAAAAGAAATATACATATCAGTAAAATTTGTTACTTAGATCTACAAAGAGAAGAGAGAGAAACAATTAAATTTATTTATTTAACAAACTGCTCTATAACGAGTTGCCACATCTGACACAATATACATAGATATGGTGGTTTTTTTTTTAGTTCTTTGCTAAGTAGTATAATTATTTTTTTTTTCTTATGAGTATAAGTGCTTGTTGATAATATTCAGGGTGTCTTTCGTAATCACTTGGGTCAGGTCAGTCAATTTTTTTTTAATTGATGTTATGATTGGCAAAGAGCTTCATAAGGAATGGGGAACTTGTTCCACGTACGCCAAACCAAAGACCAAACCCTTCCCAACGTGGTATTTCATACTTTAGAATAAAATAAGAACCAATAGAAGAAAACTCTGTTCTCATTTTCTCCGTTCTTCCCCCAGGGTACGCGGACGGGCTCAAGGTTCGCGCCGGCGAGGCCAAGCCAGACTTCCCCACGCGGCACGACTGGGACTCGTACTTCCGCGACGCCAAGAACATGAACGAGATGAAGGCGGGCGAGCGGCCAGACACCATCTACCTGTCCAACCTACCGGTCAAGTGGTTCTGCACCCAGGCCAAACCGCATCAACCGAGCGAAGCGGTGAGTGACCAACCATAGAACAATTTTTTTTTTTTTTTTAAGATTTTTATAGAAATCTGAGTAAGATGAACTGTGGGGAAATGTGTCTAATTTACATAGGTCAAAAAAAATCTACGTGTCTAATTTACATAGGTCAAGTGGTTCTTCAACCAGGCCAAACCAAATCAACCGAGCGAAGCGGTGAGTAACCAACCATAGAACAATTATTTTTTTTTTCTTTAAGAAGATTTTTATAGAAATGTGAGTGAGATGAACTGTGGGGAAATGAGTCTCTACGTGTCTAATTTACAGAGGTCAAGTGGTTCTTCAACCAGGCCAAACCGCATCAACCGAGCGAAGCGGTGAGTGACCAACCATAGAGCAATTTTTTTCTTTCTTTTTTTTTTAAAAAAAAGAGTTTTTTTTATAGAAATGTGAGTGAGATGAACTGTGGGGAAATGAGTTTCTACGTGTCTAATGTACAGAGGTCAAGTGGTTCTTCAACCAGGCCAAACCGCATCAACCGAGCAAAGCGGTGAGTGACCAACCATAGAACAATTTTTTTCTTTCTTTTAATAAAAAAAAAGATTTTTTTTATAGAAATGTGAGTGAGATAAACTGTGGGGAAATGAGCACCTACGTGTTTAATTTACAGAGGTCAAAGTGGTTCTTCAACCAGGCCAAACCAAATCAACCGAACGAAGTGGTGAGTGACCAACCATAGAACAATTTTTTTTTATTTTTAAGAAGATTTTTATAGAAATGTGAGTCAGATGATCTGTGGGGAAATGAGTCTCTGCGTGTCCAATTTACAGGTCAAGTGGTTCTTCAACCAGGCCAAACCAAATCTAACAAGCAAAGCGGTGAGTGACCAACCATAGAACAATTTTTTTTTTTTTTTTTTTTTTTTTTTTAAAGATTTTTTTTATATAGAAATGTGAGTAAGATGAACTGTGGGGAAATGAGCACCTACGTGTCCAATTTACAGAGGTCAAGTGGTTCTTCAACCAGGCCAAACCAAATCAACCGAGCAAAGCGGTGAGTGACCAACCACAGAACAATTTTTTTTTTTTTAAAGATTTTTTTTTATAGAAATGTGAGTGAGATGAACTGTGGGGCAATGAGTCTCTGCGTGTCTAATTTACAGAGGTCAAGTGATTCTTCAATCAGGCCAAACCGCATCAACCGAGCGAAGCAGTGAGTGACCAACCAACCATAGAACAATTTTTTTCTTTTTAAAGATTTTTTTAGAAATGTGAGTGAGATGAACTGTGGGGCAATGAGTCTCTGCGTGTCTAATTTACAGAGGTCAAGTGATTCTTCAATCAGGCCAAACCGCATCAACCGAGCGAAGCAGTGAGTGACCAACCAACCATAGAACAATTTTTTTCTTTTTAAAGATTTTTTTAGAAATGTGAGTGAGATGAACTGTGGGGAAATGAGTCTCTACGTGTCTAATTTACAGAGGTCAAGTGGTTCTTCAACCAGGCCAAAGCGGTGAGTGACCAACCATAGAACAATTTAAAAAAAAAGAGATTTTTATAGAAATGTGAGTAAGATGAACTGTGGGGAAATGAGTCTCTACGTGTCCAATTTACAGGTCAAGTGGTTCTGCACCCAGGTCCAAAACGAATCAACCAAGCAAAGAAATGAGAGATCACCCATATAACAGTTTTTTTTAAAAGATTTTTATTTATTTATTTATTTATTATTATATGATGATGACCCAAATGACACCCTTGAAAGTAGAGGCTTTCCTTATGAGCCAAGGCATTGTGTTGGGTTCTGGACCATTGATGTTTCTCCATTGTAATGTCTTGTCTCAGCGTTTGTGTTTGATTGATTTTTCGTATGGTTGATTGTTTATTTATTTGGACGAGCGAGAAAACCGCTCGTCCAAGCACCTAAAGAGGAGTAAGTATTGTGTCACTTCTCGCCCATCAGAGGGGAGGCATACTACAGGGTGGGCAAGCTACAACACGGACCACAAGCTTCTAATCTACAGCTGCAGTTGGCTACGAAATAAAAAATGGCTGTTAAACATTAATCTTTAAGTGTTTTTTTTTAATATTTATTTATTTACAAGACAATAATAAGACAATGTACCGGGGTTAAGTGGCAGAGAATGCCTAAGGCATTAACTTTGCCCCGGATTATAAGACAATTGCACATTTAAATTTATATATTTTTTTTTTGTTATACCTTATTTTGTAAATATTGTTAATTTTTTTATTATCTCTGTTAATAAGTTATTGTTGTTTGTCTTGTATAAAAAAATAAAGTGTAAATAAAAAATCTTTAAAAAAAATATTTTTCCCTGTCTGTCCTGGTAGCTCAGTGGTAATGGCGGCACTCTGTGAATCCAGAGTTTCCAGAGGTCGTGGGTTCGAAACCCAGCCAGGACATGACAAGTTATCCTCCCATTTGGGATTTTTACCACTTAATAATAAGTCTTGAGCTTACTGCTGGAATAATGGGACTTTAATAGTCTTAATCGGACAGTATAAATAAGGCGATATTATTATTATTAAGCTTCTAATCTAATACCCTGGTCACAATAGATCTTACTAGGTCGCAGTGTTAGTTGTATGGTGTTTCAGCTGAAACCCTGCAACCAGGTTTTATAATAATAAAACTTCTAATCTACAGTAGCTGCAGTTGGCTACGAAATAAAAAATGGCTGTTAAACAAATAAAAAT
The DNA here is from genome assembly GCA_024516035.1 of Bactericera cockerelli. NCBI lineage: Eukaryota > Metazoa > Arthropoda > Insecta > Hemiptera > Triozidae > Bactericera > Bactericera cockerelli. The sequence continues at coordinate 7,341,797 of CM044962.1, read as the reverse complement.
TCATCTTAAAAAAAAAAAAAAAATGTTTTTCCCTCGTCAGATGTTGCGGCGCGTGTTCCAAAACTACGGCGACATTCGGGAGATCGACATCCCGATCAACGACCCGTACCGCCCGGCGATGAAGGCCTACATCTCCGGCATGAGCCTCCTCTCGCACGCGCGGCCCGCCAGGCCGGTGCTATTCGAAGCGTTCGTGCAGTTCCGGGAGTACGTGCACTTCGTCAAGGCGATGGACGCGCTGCGCGGCATGAAGCTGCTGCATGTGGACGGCGACAAGGCGTACTGCGCCAACATCAAGGTAGGTTGTCATGGTTACCAGTTACCGTTTTTTTTTTTATTATTTTTTTTTTTTTAAGCTTTATTAGGAGGACAAAGTACAATGGTAACAGTATAGAATTAAGAAAAAAAAAAAAAAAAAAAAAAAAAAAAAAAAAAAAAAAAAGTAGGTTGTCCTGGTCACCGGTTACCGTTTTTTTTTTTTTTTTTTAAGCTTTATTAGGTAGACAAAGTACAATGGTAACAGTATAAAATTAAGAAGAAAAAAAAAAACAAACAAATGACAAAATAAATAAGTAAAAAAGAAAATAACAATAATGTCCTACCTAAAGGGCGGGGTTATTGCCTGTGGCAATCTCTTCCACCCAACCCTTAAAGTCACCAGTGGCGGAATTCGACTTATTTTCGGGGGATGTCAAGGCGATGGACGCTCTGCGCGGCATGAAGCTGCTGCATGTGGACGGCGACAAGGCGTACTGCGCCAACATCAAGGTAGGTTGTCATGGTTACCAGTTACCGTTATTATTATTATTATTATTATTATGAACCATGAACATGTACTTTTATTAACAGTTTTTCTTAGTTCATGTAAGGAGTAAATTCATACTTTCTCACATAAACTTTGATGATCAGTATTAAAATTAGAATTAAAAAATATTGGGGGAAAGAAATAATTAAGAATTCAAAAACTTTTGGACTAGATAGCAGGATTGTAAGATGACACTTTTCTGGATCTTCCATTATTATTATTATTATTATACAACGCTTTATTAGGTATAAATAGACATTATGTACATAGAAATAATTATTTTAACCATGAAAAAAATGGAAACAATATATATACAATAATAACGAAAAAGAATAGAAAATATATAAAAACATAAGTCCTAACTAAAGGGCCTGGTTATTGCCTATGGCAATCTCTTACACCCAACCGTTGAGTCACCAGATTTTTTTTTATTGTTTTTTTTTTTAACAAGATTTTTGCTTTATTTTTGTACATCATTTCATTACAATATTTTGAATAACAATAGTATAATAAATATATAAGTACTTAAAATGAATCAAATAAAGTAAGTATGAGTATGCACTTATACTATCACACTAAGGTACCTGGGGAACCAGGCACCTTGTTTTGTGATAGTATTAATTACGCTACGCTAGGCATTGCACGCACGTCGACCTGGGTTCGACCTGGGATGTATTATTATTCAACACTTTATTAGATATAAATGGACATATGTACTATGCAAATAATTATTTTATCAATGAAAAAAATGGAAACAATGTATACAATAAAAATGAAAAATATATAAAAACATATGTCCTAACTATAGGGCGGGGTGTTACTGCCTATTTTATTTTATTTTATTTTATAAATTTACGAGGAGAAGTCCCCAATAATACAAAGACACCTGAATCTATACATAAAAAAAAACTTTCAGCAAAAAAAAAAAAGAACAGAACAAAACAAATGCATCTACCTACTTACTTACTTATTGTAATTATATTTTTCACTTAAAAATATATAAATCTAAATCTTATTATAACAGTTTTTATGACTTACAATGAACAATATATTACATTAAATCTCACCATATAACATGGCAATCTCTTCCACCCAACCCTGTAATTTCAAGTATAATTTCCCCCTCAGGTGGACTTTGACAAGACCAAACACCTGAGCGAGAGCACGATTAGGAAGCGCGCCATTGAGAGGGAGAAGTTAGTGGCCAAGGAGAAAGAGAAGGAGGAGAAGAAACTGGCGGAGGCGGCGGAGGAGGAGAGGCGGAAGAGGGAGGAGGAGGAGGTGAAGCGGAAAGAGAAGGTAAAGTAAAAGATCCGTGGCGTAGTATTATCTATCTATCGTCTGTCCCGGTAGCTCAGTGGGTCAAAGCAACGTTAAATCCCCACCCCACTGCCCCAAAAAAAGGAAAAGCAACGTTTCATACTCCACTCTTGAAGATCAAATGAGACCATGTAGTTGAAAGCGAGGTTTCGGCTGGTATGCAGAGACGTGCTCTGTGAATCCAGAGATTCCAGAAGTCGTGGGTTCGAAACCCAGCCGGGACATGATAAGTTATCCTCCCATTTGGGATTTTTACCACATTTTAATATGTCTTGGGCTTACTGCTGGAATAATGGGACTTTAAAAGTCCTTATCGGGCAGTATAAATAAGGCGATATTATTATTAGTAATATCTATCGATAAAGCAACAGACTTGTAACCTGGAGGTGAGTGGTTCAAGTCTCGGTTTCAGCATGGATTTAGTTTTAGTAAAGTGACTTTGAGTAGTTTATTTATTTATTTATTACACGGGACCAGCCCAAGATACAAGTGACAATGTACAACAAATAACAGTTTAACAAATAATATATTTGAAATAAGGGGATATCAAAAATCAAAAATGATGCAGTAATAAAAATATATATGTCTGCTAAAATTTATAAAAATATTATGTCTTAAATGAAATTATAAAAAAAACTAATTATAAAAATATTAGTTGTGATATCATGAAAGTGATTAACACAAATATGATAACTTTAACTTTTATTAATATCTATCTATCTTTTATTACATTAAAGTGGCGTTTTTCAACTATATAGTTATAATCATCATCATAGGGTGGCGTCATCGTGAACGATGGTAGCCAGACAGTGGAGTAATGACTCGGCACTTCTACCACTGTCTTTACAAGGAGGCTAATAATTGACAAGGGCCCCCAGAACCAAGCCAATGCTGGTCTACTCCCTGTTTATAGTACCCCGGTACAATAATACAGTAATTATTTATACAAAAATAAATAATTATTTATACTGCCCGATTAAGACTATTACGAAGGGGGACCCAAAAGTAACGGGAATTAGGTGGTGGGGGGAACACGGAGGGGGAAATCGGGTTGTCCAGTGATTCTGTTTCAAGTGGCTACTCTCCCAAGTAAGTGTGCAAAGTTCATTTGCTGTGAGTGCATTCGTTCGTCCGTGAAATTTTTTCTAGTGAAACGACTTTTTTCTTTTCGGCGAAAAAGTGAAATGGCTTCAAGAACGGACGAAAACATTGAACAAATCAACATTCTTGTCCGTGAAGACCTTGCCGAACCATCGATCAACTTTGTGAGATGTCTGGATTGTCATGGAGTTCAATTCAGAGGATTTTAACTGAAGATTTGATCATGAAGAGGATTGCAGCCAAATTTGTTCCTCGCCTCCTCTCTGACGATCAAAATAAGGAGCGTCGCGACTTCAGGCCTGTCTGGAGCTGCTAAATCAGTTGGATGAAGACCCAAATTTTTTTCTCAAGGTTATAACTGACGATGAATCATGGTGCTACGGCTATGACCCCGAAATTTTTACAGCCACTCGTTGCTCTCCGCACTCAGCCATTTCACGTTGCCATTTCACGTTTTCGCCGAAAAGAAAAAAGTCGTTTCACTAGAAAAATTCTCACGGAAAAACGAATGCACTCAAAGCAAATGAACTTTGCACACTTACTTGGGAGAGTGGCCGCTTGGAATAGAAACATTGGAGAACCCGATCCCCCCCTCTAAGTTCCCCCCACCACCTAATTCCCGTTACTTTTGGGTCCCCCCTCGTAAGTCTCATTATTGCAGCAGTAAGCACAAGACCTATTTTTATACATAATGTGGTGAAAATCTCAAATGGGAATTTTTTTTTTTTTTTAATTTTCCATGTATTTTTCTTTTAACAAATAAACCTCATCAACAAATAATGAGTGTATACCCACCTTCAAAAGATAAAAATCTTGTGCTGAAGGTGGGGAATAATATTACTCATGAGATATACAATATGATGTCTCCATTCACTTATTTCTCTTTGGTCGAAAAAAATCCTTGTTCGTCAACGCTGGCCTGAATATAATAATAATACTCTTTAGTGGAAGGTAACCACCAGGCAAGGTTAATGCTCAAAGCACTTTCTACCACCTAACTCTCAGAGTCTTATTATTATGTGGTCACAAACTCAAATTAATGAGAAAAAAATGCTGCACTGGGTGGGATTCGAACCAACGGATTCCTACGCTACCTGGACTACCAGACGCGCGTTAACCACTTGATAGTCTGGCTGGGGGACGACCAGTGTCTCGCTAGAGGACTATAAACAGAGAACAGACTAGCCAACCCTTAGAAGCCAGGTTAGCTTGCAGTTTCCTGAGGGTTTAATGGCTTATAAAGAAAAGTTCAAGTCCTCATGATGGTTGATCGCACATAGAAATATATGTGGTTCAGGACGAGCCAACTTTGAAATAAAGTTGGCTGGAGACCATCACTCCCCCCTCCAGCTGTAGCCAAGCTGGCTACTACAACAACATTTTTTTTTTTAAAGCTTTATTAGGTAGAACAAAAATTATATACAGTAGAACACAATGAAATATAAAGAAAAACAAAAAGATTAAACAAAAATATACAAGAAGGAAAAAAAGAGAGAAATGTCCTACCTATAAAGGGCGGGGTTATTGCCTGTGGCAATCTCTTCCACCCAACCCTTTAACCACTTGACCATTTCTCCAGGAGTCCAAGTTGGAGCGACAACGCGAGAGAGAGGAGAAACGGAAGGAGAAGAAACTGCTCAAGCTCAACAAGAAGGAGGCGAAGAACATGAACAAGAAGATAGCGTGCGAGGAGTATCTGTATCTGGTGGCTCAGCGCAAACTGCAGACCATTCGACTTCTCAGCTATGTGTTTGATAAAATCAAGGTGAGAATCTTTGGCCATTGTTCAGTTTTTTTTTTTTTTTTTTTTAATGAACATTTATCACAACAACCACTCGCCAACCTCCGTGGCGTAATGGTTGTGATTACTGCCCGTAGTCCAGAGATCCCGAGTTCGATCCCCAGTTGGAGCAGACTTTTCAAAGAAAATTCTGTTCCGTCCAAACATGTGAGGCTGGCATTTCCGGCCCTACCCAGGCTGGGTGAGGTTCATGTGAGTAGCTGGTACGATTCCCAGCGAATGGAGGGTAAAACCCCCGTCCTGTCTACCTCAAGTCAGGACGTTAAAACCAAATAGAATCAATGGACATGAAAGGAGCCAAGACATTGGATCCGGGCGTATAAATAATCCTTTCACGACCGTGATTTAGGTATGTGTCTATCTCACGGACACGGAATTATTATTATTACAACAACTACTTTTTATTTTCAAACATTAATAAAACGTGTAACAATATTTTAAAAAGATACTCCTGCTCCATCTTCGATTAATCCATAACTGTTCCATAACATTTCGTGTTCCAGGACAGCAAAGAGTTGGAGTTAAAGCGGGAGAAGCGTCTCGCCAAAATGAAACTCAAGGGCATTGAACTCAAGGTATTTTTTTTCTCCTTTTGTTATCAGTCTCCTATGATCCACATAGCACCTGTCTGGCTGGGCGACGTTAAACATTGAGAACACCAGTGTCTCGCTAGAGGACTCTAAACAGAAAATGTACTAGACCACCCTAACAAGCCAGACTAGCTTGCAGTTTCCCAACCGGGGTTTAGTGGCAGAGAATGCCTAAGGCATTAACTTCGCCCCGGATTACAAGACAATTATTGTAAATTTAAAGTTAAATTTTTTTTCTATATTTTAATTTGTAAAAATTGTTAAGTTTTTTTTCTCTGTTAATAATTTATTGTTGATTGTTTTGTGTATAAAAAAAATGATTTACACATTATTTTTTATAAATAAATAAAAAAGTTTAATGACTTTAAACAGGGAGTAGACCAGCATTGGCTTGGTTCTGGGGGCCCTTGTCAATTATTAGCCTCCTTGTAAACACAGTGGTAGAATTTCTGAGTCATTCCTCCACTATCTGGCTACCATCGTTCACGATGACGCCACCCTATGATGATGATGACTCTCTTTTTATGTCCCAGTCTGATTCAATACAGTCCAAGTCGCAAACCAAGCCATAACAGTCTCAACAGAAAGTATCCTAAATAAATATAAATGTTATTTCTTATTTTCCTTTTCCAGAAAAAAGACAAACTCGAAGACATAAAAAGACTCAAAGAGATCTCATTCAGGAACAAGCTGATCAAACGATTCAAGAAGAAAGGTGATCTCAAACTGGGTAGGTTTTGTCTTGGTGTGAAACACTCGTAAACATTGCGCAGTTCATAATAATCATTTTAATTTTTAATTATAATAAAATATTTGACCCGAAAAAATCATTTTATAAATACCTTATATTTGTTGTTGTAGCCAGCTTGGCTCATGGACTACCAATGCATAGTGTAAAATGTTATCGTATTTTGTTTTGTAAACTAAAATTAATAAAAGTCCGATTTATTGTTACATTTTTGATTTTTTTTCTCTAATAAAATAATATTATATTTTCGATTTTTTTTTTCGCCACGTAATAGTAGACTATCTCCGATTTTTGTTTCATTTGTAATTTTTTTTTCTCTCATAAAATAATATTATATTTCCGATTTTTTTTTTCGCCACGTAATAGATAATCTCCGATTTTTGTTTCATTTTCGATTTTTTTTTTTCTCATAAAATAATATTATATTTTTGCCACGTAATAGATAATCTCCGATTTTTGTTTCATTTTTGATTTTTTTCTCATAAAATAATATTTTTTCGCCACGTAATAGATAATCTCCGATTTTTGTTTCATTTTTGATTTTTTTTTTCTCATAAAATAATATTATATTTTCGCCACGTAATAGATTTTTTTTCGGACTTGTTCAGGTGGAAAGCAGACGGCGCTGGACTCTGACGATAGCTCGGACGCTGATTCGGATAGTTCCGTGGGCTCGTCGGGCACCAAGCCGAAGACTGCCGAAGTGAAAGCCGAGAGTAGCGAGTTCCCGACGCCGCCCGATCACACGATGGAGTATCCACCCGGCCATTGGCGAGGTAAGTTCCAGTACCCACCCGGCCATTGGCGAGGTAAGTCCCAGTCTCCTAGTACCCACCTGGCCATTGGCGAGGTAAGTCCTAGTACCCACCCGGCCATTGGCGAAGTAAGTCCTTCCTCGACGCGACGGTCTGGTTAGTTTTCCATTATTTATTTATTTATTTTAAGTATCTGACAGTTAAATACAATACTTTCCTTATTATAGGATAAGGAAAGTAAAAATGTAGAAATACTCTTCACTTATGTACCTGAAATAGAGCTCTAATAACGGTGCATTGTTTATTTATTTATTTATAGTAATGTATTAAACTTGCCTAGCTAATACATCGAGATGAATTATATATACAGGGTGGCGCAGTGCGCATGACCACATTTGAAATTGTTGCCATGCGTTTAATATTTGAGTTATGATATTGATATAAAAAGTATTTTGTAGAAAAAATGTGGAAGTTTATTTTACATGAGTCAATTTTTCACGTCTAACATCTCCGCGTCAAATTTTTCCCGGTCGTGTGATTTCCCGGAATGGGGACGCACCAGTGGCCGCCACGCTCACACTCACCCGAACTCACTCCTTGTGATTTTTTTATGGGGATATCTAAATGCCAAAGGTTATGTCGACAAACCTCGTACCCTTGCTCACCTGAAGGACTCTATCCGCCGTGAAATCGCTCGGATTCCTGAAGAGATGTTGGTGAACGTGATGCTCCAGCGAGCGTCTCGAAGAATGTGTAACTCGGCAAGGACGTCTTTTGTCGGGCATCATCTTTCATACGTGAAAAACTGACTCATGTAAATTAAACTTCCACATTTTTTCTACAAATTACTTTTTATTTCAATATCTTAACTCAATTATTAATCGCATGGTAACAATTTCAAATGTGGTCATGCGCACTGCGCCACCCTGTATAATAAATAGAGTTTTAAAAAAAGAATTTTTGAACCTAATATTTTGAATTTTGTCTATCTTAATTTTAGAGTTTAAAAATAAATATTGTCTACCAATTTAAAAAATGGTGAGGTTAGCTATTAAGATGAAATATGGTGTGTAATATTTGAATAAGGTATGATGATAAGTTTCATCAAAAAAAAAAATATGGATATTTTTGGCCCCTCAACCAAATCTCAACAACCGACCTCCAGGTTACAAGTCCGCCGCCTTATCAATCAAGCTTCTGAGGTCGGTTTTTGATCAAGAGTGGTGATAATAATAATAATAATAATAATATCGCCTTATTTATACTGCCCGATGAGGACTATTAAGTCCCATTATTCCAGCAGTAAGCCCAAGACGTATTATTATGTGGTAAAAATCCCAAATGGGAGGATAACTTGTCATGTGCCGGCTGGGTTTCGAACCCACGAGCTCTGGAATCTTTGGATTCACAGAGTGCCGCCTTTACCACTGAGCTACCGGGACAGAGTGATAATGTTAGAATTTCTATTTCACAGGAGGGCGTGGCCACTACAGGGGCGGCAACCACTTCTACAACAACAACAACCCTTGGTTCCACAACCATCGCGGGGGGTTCTACAACAACAACAGGGGCAGGGGAAGAGGGGGTGCAGGTTTTCCCCCTCACACGGAGGACGGGAGTTCGACACCTGCCACTGGCGAAGGTTTGTTCATGAGTACAAAAAAGATGAGTGTTTCACAGCCTTTTTTATTTCGTAGCGATGTGACATCGCGAAAGTGATTAACACATGTATGAAAACTTTTTTTATATGTACCAATCTTCTGCTTCCAATTTGCCATTTCCTAAACTCGCTTGGGCTCAGAATAGACCATGTTAATCACTTTTCTCTCCCTCGCAGGTGCCACCGGCGAGACGCCCGAGGACGGATCGACCGCCGGCGGCGGCGGCGGGGTTGCCCGGGGCAGCTTCTATCAGCGCCGCCCACGCGGTGCCAGGGGCGGCTGGGTGCCACGCTACCCCATGCGGGGGGGCGGCCCGGGCGGGCTCCCGGGGGCGCCCTTCTTCCCGCCCTTCCCCCACCCGTTCTTCCCCTTCGACCTGAACGACTACTACAAGTATTTCTCGCGGTTCAAGGACGGACACGACGATCGGGATAGGAGTCGCAGCCGATCCAGGTATCTTATTATTTTTATTTTTAATAAGTTTTTTTTTTTTTTTTTTTGATTTAACGTCGCTTTCAACTACATGGTCATATCACGACGGGGGTGTTACCCTCCATTCGCAGGAAACTCACAAACCTGCTACCCACATTAACCTCACCCAGCCTGGGTTGGGCCGGAATGCCAGCATCACGAAGTCTTCACCTCGCTGGACGTTGCTTAACTTCGGTGATCTAACGAGAACCGGTGCATTCAACGCGCCATCGACGCTGGCTTTTAATGAGTTAATACTAAGTATGCATTTTACTTGTTAGTTTTAGTGCAATTTGATAGTTAGTGTAAGTTTAGTTAAGTTAATATTAATTATTATATTTTTTAATGCCTATTAGTTAGGGTAAATATTGTAATTTAGTTAGTACAGGGTCCGCCCGTTTGTGATTTAAATAAATAAAATAATAATAACTCTCTTTAGTGGAAGGTAACCACTAGGCGAGGTTAATGCTCAAAGCATTTTCTACCACCTAACCCTCAGAGTCTCATTATTATGTGGTCACAAACTCAAATTAATGAAGAAAAATTCATGCACTGGGTGGGATTCGAACCAAAGGATCCCTACGCTACCTGGATTACCAGACTAGCGCCTTAACCACTTGACTACCAGTGCACGGGTTAACGGGAGTTACCCAATTTTACAATGTGACCCTCGTCTGAATACTAATAAGGGTTGGGTGGAAGAGATTGCAACAGGCAATAACCCCACCCTTTAGGTAGGAAATTAGTGTTATTTTCTTTTTTTACTTATTTATTTTGTCATTTGTTTGTTTTTTCTTAATTTTGTACTGTTAACATTGTACTTTGTCCTCCTAATAAAGCATAATATAATAATAATATAAAAAGAATTTCAAAGGAAAAATACAAATAAAGAAGTTAAATAAAATGACATGAAACGTTGGTACATATTAGTTAAAATTATTAGGTGTTTTAAAATAAATGAAAATGTTAATCAATGTCAAGTAGATGTCAGATTTTATAACATGAAAAATGTCATTGATTTTTTTTTTTTTTTTTTTTTCATCTTTTTTTTAAAGATGAGTGTTTCACAGCCTTTTTTATTTCGTAGCCATGAAACAGGAGCTACTGTAGACGCTTGTGGTCTGTGTTGTAGCCTGCCCGTCCCGTAGTATGCCTCCCCTCTGATGGGCGAGAAGTGACACAATACTTCCCATTTAGGTGCTGGGTCAACACGAGCGCACCGGAAGGTATCCCTTACAAACAATTGTAACCAAATTATCTATTTATTTTACGAATAAAATAATATATTTTTTTTTATCAAGATTAAAAAAAAAAAAAAAAACATCATGCATGAAAAAATTCAACGATATGTCCCAACAACCCGATCTCTTTAAATGAATACATGTGTGAATGAATGAGTGAATAAATGAGCATACCAGTTATTGCTTGATTGTTATAACATATAACTTTCAAGTGTAGGTATTTGAAGTAAAAAAAATAAATAATAATAATATATTCATTTTCCCTCCTCACAGGTCACGGAAGCGGTCACGAAGGTCGCGCAGTTATTCCAGATCTCGCTCCTACTCGAGTAGGTCACGCTCCTACTCAAGTAGGTCACGATCCTACTCGAGTAGGTCAAGGTCCAGAAGTAGACGGTCTCGCACCGGAGTAGATCTCGGTCCAGGTAAGTTCCTCCAGAGCTTCTAGAGAATGAGAGATTGTTATAGGCAATAATAACTCCGCCCTTTAGTTAGGACATCTGTATATATTTTATTGATTGATTTTATTTATTTGTATTATTATTTTACAATTTTATACATATATATTTTATTCATGTTATCTATTTTGCTCATGAAAAAATATAAATAGTATCAAACTTTATTTACTATTTTACAATTTATAGGTACAATAAAATGGTATAATCGTCTAATTTAACTTTTTTATAGTATAGTTTTTTTCCTTCTAATAAAGAGTTAAATAATAATAATAGAAAGAGAGAGAATGAGACAAGGAATTTTATTTTCTTCAAATACACCCTCATAACATGGGGGTGTTCTCCACCCTCAGTCAGAACCACATTCTTATCTATAAATATAAAAATACACTGCCAATTATGGACACAATACCTCCTCGTGACTTGGCAATAAAAATACTTGGCAATGAAAATTTATTGACTTCCCTTTATTTAGCAATTAAATATACATTCTTGTATGTGTGCATACTGTGCATAGGTGCGGAAGAGAATGCCTTTCTTCCGTACCACCCTTCTAACCACTTGTATCTCAACCGATTCGCCTCAAATATAGTTTTTCTATATTCTCAATTCCACAAACAAACAAAAAATTGTTGCTCTTTTCTCCCTCAGATCCTCTCAGTCCAGAAGTAGATCGAGAACTAGGAGGTCACGCACGCGCAGCTACAGCAGAGATCGAAGCAGCAAAGATCGAAATAGAAGCAGCAAAGATCGAGACCGAAGCAAAGATCGAAATCGAAGCAGCAAAGATCGGGATCGAAGCAGCAAAGATCGAGATCGAAGCAGCAAAGATCGAAATCGAAGCAGCAAAGATCGAGATCGAAGCAGCAAAGATCGAGATCGAAGCAAAGATCGGGATCGAAGCAGCAAAGATCGAAACGGCACCGACGATGCGAAGAACAAAGATGGCGGCGGCGAGAAGAAATCGAAGAAGAAGAGCAAGAAACAGAAAAGAAGGCAAGAAGAAGAAGAAAGAGAGAGAGGAGGAGAAGAAGAAGGGGGGAGAGGAGGGGAGAAGAGGAGGAGGGGAGAGGAGGAGGAGGGAAAGAAGGAGAAAGAGGAGGGAGAGGGGAAGGAGGAGAGAGAGGAAGAGGGCGGGAACATTCTGGAGGAGTGCAAGAAGTTGTACGATGACGAGGAGGAGTTGACGTTTGAGAGCATCATGAATGCTTGAGTCGAGTATTTTTCTAGGTGGCTGATTTCACATAAATTGTTGTTGTTGTTGAAACCAGCCTGGCTTCAGATGGGGGGATGTGATGGTCTCCAGGCAACTGAAGTGGAACGCGTCCTAAACCACACATTTCGATATGTTGTTGAAATCAGCTTGGCTTCAGTTGGGGGAATGTGATGGAAGTGGAAAAGTTGGCTCGTACTAAACCACACATTTCGATGTGCGATTTACCCCATGCAGGAATACTTGCCAACGTATATTTTCAACATAAAAACCTTGTTTATAATATCAGTGTGCACTGTGCACTCGGGCGGGGGGAGTTTGATTTGAGTAGCTATTTTGTGAGGTTCCAGCGAATGGAGGGTAAAACCCCCGTCATGACATGACCATGCAGTTGGAAGCGACGTTAAACTAAAAAAATCGTAATATTACAATTATTCAAACTCACTTTACTAAAAAATTACTTGGACAGTTATAAGCCCGTTGCCTTATCGATCAAGCTACTGAGGTCGGTTTTATTTTCGCTTCTCAGTCTAAGATCAAAGTGTAGTATCAGTTCTTATCATCTTAATTTCTATTTACGTAAAGTGAATTTAAACACTTATTTCTCTCTAAATTATGGCTCCCTTGTATATATTTTTATGAATTTACAATAATGACTTTCGTGAACAGGAGGAATATGTGTTTACTGTACATAATGTTGTTTGTTTTTAATTTAGGAAGTGTCCACAGCGACCAAACCAGTTAGTACTGGTTTGAAAAAGAGAAATTTTTGAGTCCCCTGAAGGTTTGGGCTTTATCATAATTATTAGAAGACACATTTAAGAGGATATCTTGCTGGTTTATCTTTCATAAAGAATATATTATTGATTTTTTTAGGAAAAAAACATAGGTTTCTCTTTTTTTCTCTACCTTCTTTCAGGTCTCATTGCAATAGGTGATCGTTCTGCGGAGGCAAGGTGATAATTGTGCGCTACTCCACACTCGGTCATAGTGACAACACTCTGTCATATTAATGTTTATTCTGACATTTTTCTTTTTTTTTTAGTTTATTTGTTTATTTGATTATTTTCTTTACAAAGAAACATTTATACCAGTGTACTTCTCCTAAGCTTTAAAGGGCTTCTGAGAGATCAAAAAATCATTCTATCAAAAAACTCGACCAAGGTGTGAAGAACACCCTGTATATAAAGAAAGAGACATACACATGTAGACGTACTTTCTCTTCACTTGCAAAACATTCGAAAACCTGGATATAAGAGAACTCGGAAGACATGACTTTTTTCTCTTTTAAAGAGGTTGTTTTCTCTTACAGAAGTAAATTTGACCTGAAAATTATTTTCTTAAAACCATCAGGTTTGAGTGTATTTGAATCTTACAAATTCAAGACATAGATCCCAATGGGTGCAATGTATATTAATTTTGTTTCGCGTAGTTTTGCAACGTTTCATTCTCCACTCTTCCTTTAGAATCTAGAGTGCGCGATTAGCTCAGTGGTTAAGCACTCGCTTGCCATGCGGAAGGTCCGGGGTTTGAACCCCCGCGCCGACAAAATTTGTATTCTTAATTTGTTTACATTTGTTTGTAACGGATATATACCTTCCAGTGCGCTCGTGTTGATCCAACACCTAAATGGGAAGTATTGTGTCACTTGTCGCACAGAAGGGAGGCATACTACGGGATGGGCAGGCTACAACACAGACCACAAGCTCCTGTTTCATGGCTACGAAATGAAAAGGTTGTTAAACACTCATCTTTTTTTTTAATCGATTGAGATCGAATTCCAGTTGATTCATCTTTTTTTTTTAATCGATTGAGATCGAATTCCAGTTGATTCAGATAATTCCGACACAAAATGTTTCGGAACAAAATGTTGCACTCGGTGGGATTTCGGCTTTAAGATAATATTGACGCTCATGTATGGGCAAATTATTGCTTCTTCTTGTAAATTAAGGACATTAATATTGGCTTGACTGGCAGGTGCATCTTGGCCCGGCCATTAGAGTACCGCCCAGGGCGAATGTTGCGCCTACCATGTCCATGCGTGAATCCGGAACTGTTTTTTTTTTTTTTTTCCTAGGTAGTGAACTGATATTTAATGGGATACTTTCATCCCGCGTCTAAAATAAACTATGGCACCTATCTCTTCTTGAGATTTTATCCACGTTTTGAATTAATCCGGGACTGGATGAGGAATGCGGCTTAAGACTCTCGTCCCTTCACCGATTGTTTGTTGTTTTATTAGGGGTGGTATTCAGAGTCCTCACTGTAGGGATGCCTGGGTCATTTGTCCCTTCAGCTGATTTTGTTATGCAGAGACGTTTGTTTAAAGCGTCTGTGCGTATGTGCATTCAGATGTTTCTTTAATAAATAATTGTCAAGGTCGAAGTATTCCCTATAGCAAGAAGCTCGGGACCACCCTACAGCGAACCCTATAGGTATTACAAAATCGTCTCTGCATACCAGCCTTAGGGTTCAACGTCGATTTTCAACTGCATGGTCATATACGTGATGTAATAAGAAGAATAGCTAATGCAAAACAAGCGTTCATGAAAAAATACAGCTTGCTGACAAACAAACATCTTAACATTGAAACACGCAAACAATTTATAAAAACATTAGTCTGGAGTGTACTGCAATATGGCTGCGAGACCTGGATTTTGAAAAAATATGAAACTAAAAGATTTTAAAAGCAATGGAGATGTGGATGTGGAGGAAAATGACAAGAACATCATGGACTGAGAAGAAAACTAACGAAAGAGTGCTGCAAGAAGTAGGTGAACGAAGGAATCTTGTGAAGTCAATCACCAAACGAAAAATTAAACTCGTTGGTCATCTCATTCGACACAGCGACTTCATGAAGAACATTTTTGAAAGAAGAATCCCAGGGAGACGTTTGCGAGGACGACCTAGAAGCTCATGCTTCCAAGATGTGATTAACATAATGAATGTCAACTCCTACTCAACTATGAAGTCCATTGCCATGAACAGGACAGAGTGGCTATCACGACAAGGCATTGCCTTTAGCAGATGATGATGGTCATATACGACGGGGGTTCTACATTCCATTCGCAAGAAACTCACAAACCTGCTATCCACATTAACCTCACCCACCCTGGGTTGGGCCGAAATGCCAGCATCACGAATTCTTGACCTCGCTGGTCGCTGGACGTTGTTATCTTTGGTGATTGTACGAGAAAAGGTGCATTCAACGCGCGACATCTACGCTGGCACACTCACCGGTGTGAACGGTTATTTATCAAACCTCTTCGTTGACGTCATACTTCTGGCGATTCTTTTCAAAATTCAAATCATTCAAATGCAAATTGCAAAATTTCAGTAAAACAAATTTGTAATTAAATTTTAATAAAATTTCGGTAATTCCAAAAAAGAACATAATGTAATGACTATTATATTATTTTTAACAAAGTAATACCTACTATTTCATCAGATTACCTATTTTACAGTCGGTTTAACACCAACCCGGTTTAAACTTGATGTTTGGACCTAGCACAAGACCAATTCAATTGCACCTGTTCTTATTGCCAAAAGTACATGCATTAGAGAGGATTATCTATACGTCTAAAAATAGGAGCTGATGGTGAGTATAAAATTTGTATATTTCAAACCGAAAAATTATATATTTCTATGGCTGTTATTTTTTACAGTGTGGTAATGCAGCCTGTAATGCCTGAATACAGCATACATTGCCAATGTTACCCTTTGTTTGAAGTGTTTGTAAATAAAGTAGTGATGGGAAAGGTGAGCTATTTAAATTTAAAAGATTGAACCACTTGGTTCAAGCCACTTCAAAGTTTTGAACCAATGATCCGATCCATTGAGGACTGCTAATCTTTTCCATTTTATGATGAAATTATAAATTGGCACAAGTGTTCCTATGTGACCTATTGAAACGTGTGTTTAATATAATTACAGAATAGCTCAAATACAAAGGCAGACCTTATTGAAACAAACAAAACAGATTAGAGTCTCAAACTCACACAAGCTAAAAAAAACTTCTTGATTGACAGTTGTGGGTGGATGTGATCATGATATCTCAAGAACAGTAAGATCTAGAACTTTGAAACTTGAAATTTGGTATGAAAGATGTTTTTATATACCACACAAACCATGAAACATTAGGTTGAAATTGGCTGCACTCTTCAGTCGCAGTTTTTTTTCCAATAACTTTATTTTATTTTAACTTTCATACATATCCTTCATTTAATATTTAATAGTTACTGCAATCCAATGTACTTTTCAGTCTGTGGTGGATTGCAGCATTAAATACATAAAGTTAAATATACAAAAGAAGTTAGAGAACAACATTTCCTAAAAGCATTTTTGAAGGGTCCCACTTGGACTAACTATTTTTGACATTTTCATGTCTTTGCTCTGGCACATAACCAAAATTATGTGACGAAATTATGTAACAAAATTATGTAACGATATTATGTAACGATATTATGTAACGAAATATCGAATTGTAAAGGGAGAGAAGTCTTCTAATATCGGATATCGATATTATGGTTTCGATATTATCGATATACCTAATATCGATATTTTCGTTTCGATATTGCAACCCTAAGAGAAGAGGGAAAGTGTGTGTCATGCGCACAATACAAAATTTGGTCAGTTGGGTTTTGGACCTTGAATAGTAAAGATGAAAATGTCGAAATGGTTGCAGACTCGTATGCAAGCGTTTTTTTAAACAAAAATTTAACATCGTTTTCAACTGCATGGTCATATCAGTAGTCACCGTGGCAGAGTGAGTTAGCGCGCTAGGCATTGTACGCATGGTGACCTGGGTTCGATTCCCAGTGGGGCAGGAATTTTTTTTTTTTTTTTCTTTGTCTCCTATTTTTTTACATCTTGAATGGGGTTTGTGACATATCAAAACCAATGATTTTGAGGAGCTGATTACAAATTTGACATTGCTTTTTAGCAAACTGTTACTGTTGAGTTACCAGTGGGGGAATTTCACTAATTTTTGAGTGATAAGGAAAGTTGACTGGTGTCCCACCAGTTTATTTTCTCTTTTTATCAAGTATCTAATAAGAATTCATACATATTTTATGGTGTTCATACCAGCTCATTTTTGTTTAAATCCATAAAACTCTTCAAAGAAATTTCAGTTTTTGCAATTCGGACACGTTTTTATATATTCACAGGTGCTCTTCGTGCATAACCATGGAGAACAGCTCATCAGACAGTTTAGATGCATTGTCTGTGTCTGTGTATGGTAAAGGTGTGACTACCAATGACTTGACAACTGATTCACAAGGAACATATTGTGAACTTGGGGAGCAGTCACAGCAGCTATCACAGGACATGTTCCTTGGCTCTCAAGACAGCCACCCATCTTCTATTTCTGTTCTTGAAAATTCAAATGCAATTCTAAAAAGGTGAGGATAAAATATTTACACTCTATTTTTTATATTATTATTATACATCTATTCACAAAATGATTGGGAGGACACTTGATGTTTTCTATTTGACTCTATGTACATATTTTTTAATACAGGCAATATTTGACTTTAATTTTAAATTTTCTAGTTATATTGTTTTGATAGAAAACCAAGTCTGAAATCCAGCCTAAATGTAACAGGATTAAAGTTAAGATGAGCCAGGCACATCCTTAAGTTAGAATTTCAACCAATCACACCACACTATAGTCTGAGTTCAGGGACAGTCTCACTGATGTAACTTCAATCTTGTTTTCAATAATTCGGACTCAATACTGAACAAAGAAATGATAAAAATAAGCAACTGCGCTTAGAAAGAAGATTTTCATTTATTTTATATATATAAATATGAGTGTTTCACAGCCTTTTTTTTTATTTTGTAGCCATGTGACTCTTGTGACCTGTGTTGTAGCATGCCCATCCCATACTATACATCCCCTTATAGGTGAGAAGTGACACAATATTTCCCAATCTTGACCATAAAATTTTGTTGACTCTTTGATTTGAGCATGATACCTTCTGCATAATTTGCTGGAATCTTACCACTGGAGTTAATTATACACTCATGATGATATTTTTTGTGTCTTCTTTTAGTTCTAGACAGTCAGGAGCCGACTTTTCCACCATTACAACCTCCTCCACTCCATTTGCCAAGAGGAAGAGATGCACCGTGATGATAGAAGACGGACCATTCAGTCCAGATGGTGACTCGGACACTCAGAGAAGAATGAAAATCAAGTGTTCATCAGGTAATTTTTATTGTTGTTTAATATTTTTTGTCATATTTTTTTTTTTTTTAACAACACAAATAATAAATGTGTATTCTTTGTGTTACTTTATTATATCACAATTTTAGTAGATATAGCAATGAATTATATTTTTTTTCTGTTTCTTTGTATCATTTGACAATAATTATGCCAAAAAACAGCTATTCATTTTTACTCACATTGTATGAGTGGTTCCACAACATCCAAAGTACAGAGATGAAAAATGCACACTAGGTCGTTGTGTACTACACCACGTGTTCACTCAAACTTGATTTACTCAACATGGGACTCAAACAACCGACCTCTGATTACAATTCAGCCACCTAATCAATTAAGCTACTGTGGTTGGTAACTATAGTAAATTATGTTTTTCATCAGGCATGGCTTCTGGGAAAATGTTTTGGGGGTGCTGTCACATAAACTGGACTAAAATGGAATTTGTAGAGTTGCTCTGTCAGTTTAAGTTTGTTAACCATGCCAATCATAATAATTATGCATTAATTATTCTAGAAATGTGTGATGATTTATACTGTGTATGAGCTAGGAATTGAGAAAATCATTTGTTTTTTGTCTGGGGATGCTGCAGATCCGCAGGTCCTTATTATTATTATAGTATGCTTTTTTAGGGAGAACAAAAATATATAGGTACAGTAAAATACAATGAAAATATTAAAGAAAATTATTTAGATTGAGCAAAGAAACAAGAACAAAAAAGAGAAAGAAGCTAAAGTCCTACCTAAAAGGCGGGGTTATTGCCTGTGGCAATCTCTTCCATCCAACCCTTAAGTTGAAGAAAAGAGTTAGCAACAGCCAACCTGGTTTTTTGTAATTATAAAAAAAATCTTCTTAGACAAGAGCCCCCAAGGCTTGCACATAGACGCCAGTGGTGTGGGAGCCCCGGGAGTGAACAACACCAGTGGCGGATCTCGGAAGAACAACACGATTCTGATCAGCAGCATAAGCGGGGAAAATTCTCAGCTCAACTTCTCGCAGTTGGACACCCAGCTGAAGGAACTGACAGATGTGGATGACATGGCCGCCACTAATGGAGAGGGCGCAGACGAGTCGGTGCCACTTGTGCTCTCTGGCAAAAGCTGTGAGTACTTGATAATAATAATAACACTCTTTAGTGGAAAGTAACCACCAGGCGAGGTTAATGCTCAAAGCATGTTCTACCACCTAACCCTCAGATTATTCTGTGGTCACAAAATCAAGTAATGAAGAAAAATCCAATCACTGGGTGGGATTTGAACTGACAGATCCTTACGCTACCTGGATTACCAGACTAGCGCGTTAACCACTTGAATACCAGTGCATGGTAGTCTTGACTTAATCGACTTTCTGTGACCAATGTGGTAAGAATCAAAGTACTGTGTGTATTTTTAGGGAAGATACAGTTATACATGATTTTTTTTTTTAATTTAAACAGGATATACAGTATATATAATAAAAAATTGTGGTAAAAACACAATAGCTCAGTGGTGAGATAATTCCTAAATTTGTAATAATACACGGTGTCCCATTATAAACGAGACATTCAAATATCTTTAGACGTTCAAATTCAAATAGACATTCAAAAACTAAAAATCTGTTTTAAAAATCATTTTCAAAGCTTTAAAGAGGATATTCAATAATGTCATTTACAAGTTTCTCAGATGACCCCTTCCCCTTAAACAAAAAACAGTCTCGGAACCATCTCCGAGATCTAGGAACGAGATTGTATCGTCCTGTCTCGGATCCCAAAAAATGATATCGGAGACACCTAGGAGACCGTTCGGAGACTGCTCCGGGACAGTCTACGTCCGCACCGTAGCGTCGATTGCTGGTGCTCGAGATTGCTCCAAGATCGGTCTCGGGAACTGTCTCCGAGATCATTCTCGGGGACCGTCTCCGAGCCTTCTCGGAACCGTCTCCGAGAACATTCTCGGGGACTGTCTCCGAGCCTTCTCGGAACCGTCTCCGAGAACATTCTCGGGGACTGTCTCTTCTAGACCACAGACCGTTTTAAATACCCTGGGAATTTTAGCTGTAAAACCACCTAAAAATAATACGACACATTTTTATAATAGAACATATTTTTTATTGTGAAATTTAAAATAAAATAATTAAGAACAAAAAAAAAAAAAAGAAGAATAAACCTTAAAGAATGAAAATCCCAATAAGAGACTAGAAACAATTGGAATAAAGAGATTGCCATAGGCAATAACCAATAACCCCGCCCTTTAGTTAGGACATATGTATAGGACATTGGATACGAATTCAATTTTTAATATTAATTTTTCGAGTTTAAGTCAGTTCTAACTCAGTTAGGGTCCATTTCTGACCCCTAGTTGATAGAGATAATCCATGCTTATTTGACCCAAGGAATCTAAGGTATCAATATATTTATGCAATCAATTTAGAAACATTAGAAAAAAAATTGACATGAAAATAAAAGTATCACATAAGTTCACATCTTAAAAGTATCTCTATCTTTAGTCACAGCAGACTACCCAGACGGCACAGAAAGTGTTTAAAAAGATTTTAAAAACACTTATTTTGACAAGATTCAAACATTTTATAAAGCTTATTTTGACAAGGCTTAACATTTTAGAAACACTTTTATAAGCTTACTATTTCCTCCCCCTGAGCATTTTATTAAGCTTATTTTTACAAGGTTTTGGAAATTGAATACCTACTTAATAATTAAGGGGCTCCATATTGAATTTCATACCACCACCATTGCCCGGAAAAAATTGAAAATTGTGATTTCACAGGAAATTTTTAAAATTAATTTGGATTTGATGAAAAATATACTATTTCAAGGCAATTTGGTTCTACAATGATGAAAAGCTGTTGATGAAATGCTAACATTAATAAATAAGAAGACAATTTGTGTTTTTCAGTTTTATATTTTTCCATTTTCATGGTAAAAGAATTAAAAGCAAAAATATGTAACAAACAAAAACATGAAACAAACAGAATATAATACATAGAATCAGCAGATAAATTAAGCCAAGTGGACTTAATTAATCTAAATCTATTATACATATAGGTAATTAAGAGAGAGATGTGCTGAAATGCCATCTTTCTGCCCAGCAGCAGGCTGCCTGAAGACAAAGAATACCAGAACAGAAGTTGAGATTATTAAAGATGAAATTAGGAAATAGAACCCAGAGAGAATTTTGACTATAATATGGCATTCATAAAAAAAGAACAGTCTTCCAGATTTTTTTTTGTTTGATTAAAGTGGGTTTAACCTCAATTGCATAGTCATATCATGACCAAGGTTTTACCCTCATTTGCAGGAAACTCACAAACCTGTTACCCACATTAAGCTCACTGAGCCTGGGTTGGGCCATTTTATTCTGAATTTACTGGGAATAGTACCAGGTAGCCACATTAACCTCACCCAGCCTGATAAAGGCTGTGTATACACATGTCAGCCTCATATTTTCTAAAGAAGGAGAATTATCTGTTTCACAACAACAAAAATGAACCAAAATCTTTAGATTACGGGGAGTAGTCAAATCCTGAATAATGCAAGCTACTGTTTTAAAAATTAAAATTAATGAACACATTATAGTAAAAAATGTACTTATTACAAGTAAAAAAAATGTCTAAATTTGCAACATTTAATACTTCTTCTAAACTTACAATATTTTTTTTTTTTTATGTTATAGCTGGTTCATGAAAAACCCCTGTCCTGATTTGAGATAGTGAGGATGGGAATTTCATTCTGAATTTAATGGGAACAGTACCAGATACCCACATTCACCTCACTCAGCCTGAGTATGGCTAGATATACCAGCCTCACATCTTCGGAGAACAGATTTATTTATTTAAAATAAAAATGGGGGTTGTATACTGAATTTACTGGGAATAGTCCCAGCTACCCACATTAACCTCACTTAGCCTGATAAGGGCTAGAAATGCCTCATTTTTAAAGGGAACAGAATTGCTGTTTGAAAGAGAAAAAAAAACTGTGAATTGAACACAGGATCTATTGATTATGGAACAGTATAGTCAAATCTTCAATAATGTGAACCTATTAAAAAGCCTTTAGCTAGTCAGTTCTCTGTTCATAGTTGTCTAGCAAAACACTGGTCTTTTCCCTGTTTAAAATCCCCAGTCAGACACCTGTCAAGAGTGTGATTCTGATTAAGTGGAATATCTGGAACAGGTTAATCTCCAGCATTTCCACATACATATCCTGGTTTGACTATAAAACAATGTAAAATGTAAGATATTGTTTAGATATTGCTTACCCCACTAATTGGAGTGTAAAACTCACTTATGATTAATGCATGGAAATTGGTACACTTTAGAACAGTAAACTTTTTAAAGTAGAGAAAAATTTCTTTTTAGTTATACCCTAAAACTATGATGTAGGAACTTTAGAAGAATCAACTTGTTGGACGGTTCAATATGTTTGAGGAGGGAGGCAGCTTAAATAGGTTTCTTCAGGTTGAAGCTATGTTGGATTGGATGCACAATACATGTAAACAGGTGGAAAATATCATGTGGATTTCCTCCATAGATCATAATTATTTTAAATGCTAGGTCCAGTTTAAAAAGATATTATGTTTGCAGACATATTGACCATTACTTAAATTACTTAAAACACGTTTTATTAAATCACTTATTTGGATGAGCAGAAGTCACTGATGTGAAATTACTTATGAAGTTACTTTATCTTAGGAATGAGATTACACATATTGACGGTAGTTTCTCAAAATACTGTATAAAATATCTTTACCTTTTATGTATTTGAGTTTTACTAATTATCTCAGGAAAACTAATTAATCTATTCAAATTTCGGAATTCACTCGATTTTGAAAATGTTTTGCAAATTTTACTTTCAATTTCCGGTGTTGCCACAGGGTATTGGATCTCGTTCCGAGACGGTTCGGAGAACATGTACTCGGGACGAGTTAGCTCGGATCTTGTCCCGAGTTAGCTCCGGCATAGATCCGGGATAGGTTCCGAGTAAGTTGGTTAAACATTCTCCGGGAGAGTTCCAATCCGTTCCCGCAGTACTCCCAGAGAAAGATGTTTCCGAGCACGCTGTTTTTACTCTCTCGTATCAATCTCCGAGACTACTATATCGGAGTTAGTAGATCAGAGACACCTTTTTGTTTAAGGGGTTCAAGGTTATTTCAAGGTCACCTTTGGAATTTTAAATGGCACCCCCTATTTTTATGCCATTTATGCCACTACTACACTATACTAATTTCATGTTTTGAATATGATGTTAAACAAAGAGCGGATAACTGAGGCATGGCTGGAGGCTTGAGGTGGGGCGGGAATCCCCCCCCCCCCCCCCCCTTGAGGACCTCGCCAGCCCCTGACTTAACCTCAACACACACCACTGATTCAAAACATGATTAGAATGAATAGTGCACAGTATAAACCTGCTATCAACATTTGTACTCTAACAATATCCTCAAAAAATACTTCTGCGCGGTACTATAAAAATTCCTCGTTTGGGATTTTCTTTGATTTTATTAAAAAAAAAAAAAAAAAAAAACCGTTATTAAGAACATCATCATTAGGATGACAACCCAAAACGCCTGCACCATTGCCTCGTTGAACTGCAAGGCTTATTTGTTGCAGCAAACCCTACACATGTCATTGCACCTCTCAACACTACGCACAGCACAACACCCCACATCACTGCAAACACCACAACACCTCTCAGCACTGCACACACCACAAAACCTCTCAGCATTACACACACAGCACCTCACATCACTACATACACCACAACACCTCACACCACTGCACACACCACAAAACCTCACAGCACTACACACACACCACCTCATATCACTACACAGACCACAACACCTCACATCACTGCACACACCACAACAAATCACCCCACTGCACACATCACAACACTTCACTTTACTACACACACCACATCACCTAACATCACTACATACACCACAACACCTCACACAATTGCACACACCACAAAACCTCTCAGCACTACAGACACAGCACCTCACATCACTACATACACCACATCACCTAACATCACTACATACACCACAACACCTCACACCACTGCACACACCACAAAACCTCACAGCACTACACACACAGCACCTCACATCACTACACAGACCACAACACCTCACATCGCTGCACACACCACAACAATTCACCCCACTGCACACATCACAACACTTCACTGAACTACACACACCACAACACCTCACACCACTACATATACCACAACACCCCACACCAGTACATATACCACTACACACACCAAACACCTCACACCACTACCTACACCACAACAACTCACACCACTACACATACAACAACACCCAACACCACCACACACACCACAACACCCCACACCACTACACACACCATAACACCTCAAACCACCATACACACCACACCATTCCTCACCTCTACACAGACCACAACATCCCATATCACAAAACCTCACTTTATTTCACATGTCTATACTGATGACTCTTCAATTCCTGTCTTTGGTCTTGGGCAGACGAATGCTGTAGAGATAATAAAAATAGTGAGCAATTTTGAGAACAAATCATGAGCGGGAGAGGATGGTGTACCAATGTTTGTACTGAAGAGCATAATTCCTTTAATTGCCACGCCCCTCTCTCACATCTTCAATTGTTCTCTATCAAGTGGCATATTCCCCGATTGCTTCAAATCATCAATTGTTTCCCCAATTCACAAAAAAGGGTCTGTCTTAGACGTGAACAACTACCGCCCTATCTCCTTACTGAGTAATTTTTCAAAATTTTTAGAGAAAATAGTCTACTACAGACTTTCAAATTACCTAGAAGAACATAAACTTCTAACAGATTACCAGTTTGGATTTAGGGCGGGAAGATCCACGGGGGATGCGGTTTCACACTTTTTAAAAAACCTTGATGATGCCCTATCAACTAAAAAGCACGCAATTGGCCTTTTTTGTGATCTCTCAAAGGCTATCGACTGCCTAAGACCAAATATTCTTCTATCAAAATTACCTTCTTATGGTGTCAGGAAAACGGCCTTAGACTGGTTCAATACCTACCTGATTGACCGCTACAAAAGACAAAAATTACATCCTTGCAAAATGAAGTTAAGAAATTCGAACTTTCAGGACCTCAAAGGGTTAAATCTGGTGTCCCACAAGGCTCAACGTTGGGTCCACTTTTATTTCTGATGTATGTGAATGATCTTGTCAAATGCACGAAGTATGGCAGATTTACCTTGTTTGCTGACGATACCACCATTCTGGTGAGCGGGTTGGATCGCGCGGAGGTCTTCAATAACCTTGGCGTGGTCCTGACCGACATCCAGGGGTGGTTCACAGCAAATGGGTTAAATCTGAATGCCAACAAGACAACCTACTTATATTTTAACCCTCATCGGGAAGAAAACTTGAGCCCTGTAATATCCTCTACTCTAACTGTATCTTCTTCCCAAGAAGTCAAATTCTTGGGAATTACTCTGGATGCAGGGCTCAAGTGGAAATCCCATGTTGAGGTGTTGCAAGGTAGGTTGTCTTCGGCAATTTTCGCAATCACATCGGTCAGAAAAAATGTGGACACTCAAACTGCCTTAATGTCTTACCATGCATATTTCCATAGCTTACTAAGTTATGGAATAGTGTACTGGGGATTTACCTCCTATGCATGGTCCATCTTCATTTTGCAAAAGCGGGCAATAAGGGAAATTTTTGGACTTAGGCGTGATGTGTCCTGCAGGACCTTGTTCAGAAAAAACAACATCTTGACTTTATACGGGCAGCTAGCCATGGACTCCTGCACTCTAATTCATAAAACTCGCCATTCCTTTCAAAAACATAGTGATGTCCATGGCTATAATACCCGAAATAAAGACAAATTTGTCACCAGTAGGGAGAAAAAATTCCAAAGGTCGTACCTCGCTGCTGGCATAAAGATCTATAACAACCTGTCTGTCGATCTCAAAAATCTTACAGAACAACAATTTAAGCCTGCAGTGAAAACACTCCTTTTGGAAATTTCTCCCTACTCAATTCTTGAACTTGAACACGCCCTTGTCCAGAATTGACCTATGCCCACCGGTATAGAGTCTTTTGGTAGAGGTTGGTTGCGGGTTGGACCAACTATGGTGGTCTCTGTTGGGATGGAGTGCGAAATTGATAGACGAATGCTATATCACGGGTCGTTGTTGGGCGTCGGTTTTCCCTATCCTGCACAGTGCGCAGTCCGTGACTCGATTCCGTCTATTGATTCCGCTCTAAATGTTCCTCATGATTCAACTCATAAAACATATATTTTATACAAGTTTATATTTTATTTTATTTTATTATATAATTTATTTTATATTTTTATTTAATTTTAAATTTTTTATATATTTTTTTTATATTTTATAAATACTGCTCTATCTTTCTTATGACGTTGTGAACATACTCATTGTATCAAATGCACAATAAAATTATCTTACTTACTTACTTAAATAATTTCCCGATCTTGGGTCTCCAGTCTTTTTTACAATAGATCTTTTCAATTATTCTAGCCATTGTTAAGCTTCTTTACCCATCGGTCCCATTGTTTCAATAGCAAAAGTTTCAAAATGTAATTCTGTCGTTCAAAATGTAATGCAGATATTTTCTATGTTTATTTACACATGCTCTCTCTGCGGCTGCTCCTTTGGGATTAAGTTTGGGCCTCATCTTCTTACTGTTCAATTCTAGTTAGGGTATTCATTTTTATTATTATTAGTCTTTTAATTTAATATTATTATAGTTTTATATGTAGTTATGTTCGGGGTTAAGTGGCAGAGAATGCCTAAGGCATTAACTTCGCCCCGAATTACAAAACACTTGTGATTAAAAATTAATATTGATCTTTTTTTTATTTTTTGTACATTCTTCTAAGTTTTTTTTTTAATTTCTTGTTATTCATTTTTTGTTGATGATTGTTTTGTAAAATAAATAAATAAAATAAATATGTTCGCGATCATTGGTGAATTAAAAAAATCTCATTCAATTCTGTGGTCCCAGTGAGTTCGAGCAACGGGTTGAACCACACCGTAGAGTTGCACAATCTGACCAGCAACTCTTACAACTCCCATCAGATTCGCAACCCAACCCGAGTGAGAAGTGGGCGAACAGGAAAACGGTGAGTGGCTTTTTGCTATCCCAGGGGTGTCATCGTGGCCGAGCAGTAGGCTCTCACGCTCGGTGACCTGGGTTCAAATCTCAGCGGAATCTTTTTTATTTTTTACACTTTATTAATAGGACATATTATATTATACAACACAAATAATTACAAATTAAAATACAACATAATAGAAGAAGAAAAAAAAAAATATATACATAATATATGTCCTAACTAAAGGGCGGGGTTATTGCCTTTGGCAATCTCTTCCACCCAAGAATCGGAGTTTTTCTGTACTTTGGAAGTTTGCTTTTGCTTTTCCATTTGAGGCTCGAGACTGGTTGGTTCTGGTGCGTTAGTTTTGAAATAGTTTTATATTTAGCCTTTTTTTTTTAATGTGAAATGACCTTTGGATGTTTATTTATTATAATTTAGCATTTCAATATGCATTCTTCTATGTGTGCTATATTGCTATACACATGATATAAATGAAATTTTAAAATTTATTTTAATTTAAAGAAAATTTAAAATTACCGTAGTTTTCTCGCCTCCCAGATAACGAAGACCCACACTGTGAACTGCACAGCCACGCTGAGAGAGATCCGCTGCGAGGCAACCAACCAGGTGCTCTCTCTAATCGTCACCGAACTTACTCCCAGCACCCAGACTCCTAACTTATCACCCCCGCTCAGCAAACTAGGTGAGTACACACACACAAGCCAAATCATACTAGCACCCAGACTCCTAACTTATCACCCTGCTCAGCAAACTAGGTGAGTACACACACACACACACACACACACACACACACAACACACACAAGCCAAATCATACTAGCACCCACTAGGTGAGAAACACACACACACACGCCAAATCATACTAGCACTCACTAGGTGAGTACACACACACAAGCCAAATCATACTGGCACCCAGACCCCAACTTATCACCCCTGCTCAGCAAACTAGGTGAGTACACACACACACACACACACACACACACACAAGCCAAATCATACTAGCACCCACTAGGTGAAAAACACCACACACACACACGCCAAATCATACTAGCACCCACTAGGTGAGTACACACACACAAGCCAAATCATACTAGCACCCAGACCCCCAACTTATCACCCCTGCTCAGCAAACTAGGTGAGTACACACACAGAACAAATTATTATTATTATAGGAAGCTTTATTAGATAGAACAAAAAATATATACAGTAAAATACAATGAAATTATAAAGAAAAACAAAAAGATTGAACAAAGATACAAGGAAAAAAAAAGAGAAAGAAGTTAATGTCCTACCTAAAGGGCGGGGTTATTGCCTGTGGCAATCTCTTCCACCCAAAATCATACTAGCACTCAGACCCCTAACTTATCACCTCTGCTCAGCAAAACTAGGTGAGTAACACACACAAGCCACATTATTATTATAGTAAGCTTTATAGAACAAAATATATACAGTAAAATACAATGAAATTATAAAGAAAAACAAAAAGATTGAAACAAAGATACAAGGAAAAAAAAGAGGAAAGAAGTTAATGTCCTACCTAAAGGGCGGGGTTATTGCCTGTGGCAATCTCTTCCACCCAAATCATTTCTAGCACCAGACCCCCAACTTATCACCCTGCTCAGCAAACTAGGTGAGTACACACACAAGCCAAATCATACTAGCACCCAGACCCCAACTTATCACCTCTGCTCAGCAAAACTAGGTGAGTACACACACACAAGTCAAATCATACTAGACCCAGATCCCTAACCTATCACCTCTGCTCAGCAAACTAGGTGAGTACACACACACAAGCCAAATCATACTAGCACCTAGACCCCTAACTTATCACCCCTGCTCAGCAAACTAGGTGAGTAATCATACTAGCACCCAGACCCCTAACTTATCACCTCTGCTCAGCAAACTAGGTGAGTACACAAACACAAGCCAATCATACTAGCACCCAGATACCTAACTTATCACCTTGCTCAGCAAACTAGTGAGTACACATACACAAGCCAAATCATACTAGCACCCAGACCCCTAACTTATCACCTCTGCTCAGCAAACTAGGTGAGTACACACACACACACACACAACACACACACACCACACACACACACACACAACACACACACACACACACACAAGCCAAATCATACTAGCACCCACAAGGTGAAAACAACACACACACACACGCCATATCATTACTAGCACCCCTAGGTGAGTACACACACACAAGCCAAATCATACTAGCACCCAGACCCGTAACTTATCACCCTGCTCAGCAAAACTAGGTGAGTACACACACAAGACAAATTATTATTATTATAGGAAGCTTTATTAGATAGAACAAAAATATATACAGTAAAATACAATGAAATTATAAAGAAAAACAAAAAGATTGAACAAAGATACAAGGAAAAAAAAGAGAAAGAAGTTAATGTCCTACCTAAAGGGCGGGGTTATTGCCTGTGGCAATCTCTTCCACCCAAATCATACTAGCACCCAGACCCCCAACTTATCACCCCTGCTCAGCAAACTAGGTGAGTACACACACAAGCCAAATCATACTAGCACCCAGACCCCCAACTTATCACCTCTGCTCAGCAAACTAGGTGAGTACACACCACAAGTCAAATCATACTAGCACCCAGATCCCTAACCTATCACCTCTGCTCAGCAAATAAGGTGAGTACACACACACAAGCCAAATCATACTAGCACCTGACCCCTAACTTATCACCCCTGCTCAGCAAACTAGGTGAGTAATCATACTAGCACCCAGACCCCTAACTTATCACCTCTGCTCAGCAAACTAGGTGAGTAATCATACTAGCACCCAGACCCCTAACTTATCAACCCTGCTCAGCAAACTAGGTGAGTACACACACACAAGCCAAATTATTATTATTATTATAGGAAGCTTTATTAGATAGAACAAAAATATATACAGTAAAATACAATGAAATTATAAAGAAAAAAAAAAAGATTGAACAAAGATACAAGAAGAAAAAAAAAAAAGAGAATGAAGTTAATGTCCTACCTAAAGGGCGGGGTTATTGCCTGTGGCAATCCTTCCACCCAAACTACTAGCACTCAGACCCCTAAACTTATCACCTCTGCTCAGCAAACTAGGTGAGTACACAAACACAAGCCAAATCATACTAGCACCCA
Organism: Bactericera cockerelli; assembly: GCA_024516035.1. Taxonomy (NCBI): domain Eukaryota; kingdom Metazoa; phylum Arthropoda; class Insecta; order Hemiptera; family Triozidae; genus Bactericera; species Bactericera cockerelli. The sequence continues at coordinate 7,311,130 of CM044962.1, read as the reverse complement.
GATACCTAACTTATCACCTCTGCTCAGCAAACTAGGTGAGTACACATACACAAGCCAAATCATACTAGCACCAGACCCCTAACTTATCACCTCTGCTCAGCAAACTAGGTGAGTACACACACATACACGCCAAATCATACCGCACCCAGACCCTAATTATCACCTCTGCTCAGCAAACTAGGTGAGTACACACACACAAGCCAAATCATACTGCACCCAGACCCCTAACTTATCACCTCTGCTCAGCAAACTAGGTGAGTACACACACACAAGCCAAATCATATAGCACCCAGACCCCTAACTTATCACCTCTGCTCAGCAAACTAGTGAGTACACATCACAAGCCAAATCATACTAGCACCCAGACCCCAACTTATCACCCTGCTCAGCAAACTAGGTGAGTACACCCACACAAGACAAATTATTATTATATTATTATAATAAGCTTTATTAGATAGAACAAAAATATATACAGTAAAATACAATGAAATTATAAAGAAAAACAAAAAGATTGAACAAAGATACAAGGAAAAAAAAGAGAATGAAGTTAATGTCCTACCTAAAATGCGGGGTTTATTGCCTGTGGCAATCTCTTCCACCCAAATCATACTAGCACCCAGATCCCTAACCTATCACCTCTGCTCAGCAAACTAGGTGAGTACACACACAAGCCAAATCATATAGCACACAGACCCCTAACCTATCACCTCTGCTCAGCAAAATAGGTGAGTACACACAACACACAAGCCCAAATCATACTAGCACCCAGAACCCCTAACCTATCACCCCTGCTCAGCAAACTAGGTGGTACACACACAAGCCAAATCATACTAGCACCCAGACCCTAACTTATCAGCTTATCCCCCTGCTCAGCAAACTAGGTTCGAATCGCACCCAATGCATGAATTTTACCTCATTTATTTGAGTTATGATCACAAAATAATAAGACTCTAAGGGTTAGGTGGTTAAAAATGCTGCATTAACCTCGTCTGTTGGTCACCTTTCACTAAAGAGTTTTTCCTTTATTATTCTTGTTGCATCACACCTTCCACTCAAGAGAATTCTTATTTTTATCTTAACAGGTGTTAACGCAAAGTCGAACCTGGATATAAGATAACTGAAAAGAACAGAATTTTTTTTCTTATATCCCACTTTTCTCTATATAAAAAGGTAAATTGAACCTGAAAATTGTTCTCTTATAGATAGAGGTTTCTCTTAGGTACATATCTCTAGTTCTCTTATATCATGTTCGACTGTAAATTACAATAATAATAATATCGTCTTATTTATACTGCCGTATTAGGGACTATAAAAGTCCCATTATTCCAGCAGTAAGCCAAGACATATTATTATGTGGTAAATATCCCAAATGGGGGATAACTTGTCATGTCCCGGCTGCGTTTCGAAAACCACGACCTCTGGAATCTCTGGATTCACAGAGTGCCGCCTTTACCACTGAGCCACCGGGACAGACTTAGTTACATATCTCTAGTTTCTTATATCCATGTTCGACTGTACATTACAACAACAAAAAATCTTGAAAAGTTCTCGGTATTTCTGCAATCCACCCATACTGAAAAGTACATTGGATTGCAGTAACTATTTAAATATTAAATGAAGAATATGTATGAATCATTCATATCATAGGTTGGCGTCATCGTGAACGATGGTAGCCAGACGTGGAGGAATGACTCAGCCTCCACTGTCTTTATAAGGAGGCTAATAATTGACAAGGGCCCCCAGAACAAAGCCAATGCTGGTGTACTCCCTGTTTATAGTCGCCCAGCCAGACTGCTGGTCTACTCCCTGTTTACAGTCCCCCAGCCAGATTATGTATGAATATTAAAAAAAAAATATGTATGAATATTAAAATAATATATAATAAAGTTATTGGAAAAAAAAAATTCCATTTGCAGTGCCGGCGCTATCGTCGGGCGGCACGGGGGCGCGGGACTCTCTCTCCAGTGGCGGCTCCGTGTACAGCGCCGGGGCTCTGCTGTCTCTGCGGCTCTGCCGTGTCACGAGCTCGCCTGTCCTCCTCCTCCTCCTCCACCCAGGCCTCCCTCGCGGCCACCCTAGCCCTCAGACACCAGATGCACCTGCCAGTGAGTACTGAGTAGATTTTTTTTTTTTTTTTTTCAAAGTACTATTGAATATATATTTATATTCAATTACCAGAGTAAAAAGAAATTAATGTAATAGAATAATTCGAAATGTAAAGGAGGCTCTTAGTCATGCTGCGCTACCCAAAAAATTGTGAAGAGGCCTTGAGCTTCACCACAAAGAAAATCATACTTACTTACTATATTTATATAAGAATTTACAAATATATTCACAAACATATAAATATAAAATTATACAAAAACAACAGTTAAAATATAAGTATATGGAGGTAAATATAATCTAGTAGTGGAATATTAAAATATGTATACCGACCCCAGTGGCTTGATCGATAAGGCGGCGGACTTGTAACCTGGAGGTCGGTGGTTCAAGTCCCGGTTTCAGCGTAGATTTAGTAAAGCGATTTTGAGTAGTCGTGACATCACGTAAGTGATTAACACAAATATGACGAAAAAAAATATCGTCTTATTTGTACTGCCCGATTAGGACTATTAAGTCCCATTATTCCAGCAGTAAGCCCAAGATATATTATTATGTGGTAAAAATTTCAAATGGGAGGATAAATTGTCATGTCCCGGCTGGGTTTCGAACCCACGACCTCTGGAATCTTTGGATTCACAGAGTGCGCCTTTACCACTGAGCTACCGGGACGGATATACGTAACATATACATAAATATAAAATAAAATAAAAAAAAATATATACATAATTATGTCCTAACTAAAGGGTGGGGTTATTGTCTTTGGCAATCTCTTCCCCAAACCCTTATAAGCCATTAACCCTTTATAGAAAAAATAAATAAATATATACACTAGCGGGCTGTCGCCCGCTTTGCGGGCCGAGGCATGGCCGTGAAAGCAAAAAATCCTTTTTCGCCAATGGCAGGTGTTGTAGTGGGAATTTCGAAAAATCCCGTCTTATTGCACATCTAGACTATAAGACAAAGCTACCTACCAAATTTCAGCTTCCTAGGTATTACGGTTTGGGCTGTAGAGCGATGATCAGTCAGTCGTCAGTGACTTTGACATTTATATATTAAGACTAGCGGGCTGTTGCCCGCTTTGCGGCCCGAGGCATGGCCGTGAAAGCAAAAAGTCCTTTTTCGCCAATGGCAGGTGTTGTAGTGGAAATTTCGAAACATCCCGTCTTATTGCACATCTAGAATATATAAGACAAAGCTACCTACCAAATTTCAGCTTCCTAGGACTTACCAGTTCCGAGAAACAGTGATGATCAGTCAGTCAGTGACTTTGACATTTATATATTAATATATGTCCTAACTAAAGGGCGGGTTATTGCCTTTGGCAATCTCTTCCACCCAACCCTTATAAGCCATTAAACCCTTTATAAGCTAAAAAATCTCATCCTCCCCCTCGCAGAGCTGTCACAGCGAGATCTGCCGCCCGTCCAGTGCGTGAACTGCAGCTTCGAGTACAAGCCGCCCTGTTGCCGCCCCCCCTGCTCACCCCTGACTGGTCTCCTCCTCATCCAGCCTCACCGAGACCGACACGACCGCCCCTGCCAGACTGGTGAAAACATTTTTCTTCTTCTAATAATTCGTAAATAATTGGTTCTTCTAATAATACTGAAAAGTATTATTATTATTTTCTTTATCTTGTTGTTGCATTTTATTTTTTTTTAAACAAGATTTGGGCTTTGTTTGTTCATCATTTCATAACAATATTTTGAATAACAATAACATAATAAATATTTAAGTACTTGAAATTAATCAAATAATATAATTTTGATTATTTCACTTATATTATCACACTAAGGTTCCTGGGGAACCAGGAACCTTGTTTTGTGATGAAATCAAACATTGTAGAATACATTCGAACCGGGACCTCTTTTTTTTAATAATAATAATAGTTTATTTATTTATTTTCTTTATAAAGAAACATTTATACAAAGGTACTTCTCCTAAGCTTTGAAGGCTTCTAAGAGATGAAGAGCTTCTAAGAGATTGCCACTGAGCTAACCGTGCCCTCCCCCCCCCCCCGTGTGATTTCAGACTCCCCGCCGCCCCGGCCCCCCGACGTCTCCCCTCCTCCCCTCCCTCCCCATCCTGGCGGCCACTCGCCGCAGCAGCTTCAACAAGAAGTTCACCACGCTCGAGCAAATCAAAGAGGAAAGCAAAACACCACAACGGCGGCGGCGTCGTCGCCCGCGCAGCACCGCACATCGCTCACGCGGTCAAACGAAAAGGTCGCCGAGGAAGAATGGTCGCCTCCCGCCCCCGCCCCCGTCGGCACCGCCGTGGGCGAAACCATCCGTCCGGCGAGGGAGTGACGAAGTGAAAGCGGAGTTCGACGGCGAAACGGCGGCGGAGAAAGAGGCGGCGAAAAAAGAAGACAGGTTCTCGGGCGAAGAAAATGATACGAAAGGAGACAGAAATGATGACGTCAAAGTTGTGAACGAGAAAAATGGTCCCAGGAGGGACTTTGAAGAAGACAAGGACCGAACTGTTGACACGAAAGTAGTTAACGACACAACTGTGCGTGACACGAAAAAGAGGAAGAGGCAGATGAAAAAGATTCTTGTGTAGGAGTGACAGAGGAGAGAGGAGGAAGGAGAGTGGGAAGGGGAGTAAGAAGGGGAGTAGGAAGAAGAAGAAGTTGGAGAAGGAGAGCAAGAAACCGCTAGGAGAGCTTGCTGAGTCGAGTGAACCGGCTGTGAAGTCCATTGTGAGTTTTTTTTTTTTTCATAAGATGTTCAATAATTTATTGCTATAGAATTATTTATTATTTTTTTAACCTAAAAAACAGATTGTGTCGAAATAGAGCACTCAAATATAATTATAAAGAGAAAAATAATTTCTAAAAGCTTCCTAATTAGGACGGGGGTTTAGCCTCCATTTGCTGGGAATCGTACCAGGTTCCCACATTACCTCACCCAGCCTGGGTAGGGCCGAATTTTTTTTTATCGAAATAATTAGAAGATAGAAAACACTTGGCTCGGCTTCTATCTTCAAATTATTTCAATTTTTATTTCTTTACCAAGAGTTGTGTATAGTTATATTTTTTTCTCATTAAACAATTAGATCAAGTCTGGCTGGGGGACTATAATCAGGGAGTAGACCAGCAGTCTGGCTGGGGGACTATTAAACAGGGAGTAGACCAGCAGTCTGACTGGGGGACTATAAACAGGGAGTAGACCAGCAGTGGCTTGGTTCTGGGGGCGCTTGTCAATTATTAGCCTCCTCGTAAACATAGTGGTCGAATTTCTGAGTCATTCCTCCACTGTCTGGGTACCATCGTTCACGATGACGCCACCCTATGACGATGATTAGATCAAGTTTTATTGACATAGAATGTACAATTGTACATACATGAAAATTGACATTAATAAAACAAAACTTGATCAAGGGCAGTGCTAATGCCAACGGCATACTTTATAGTCTGTCCCGGTAGCTCAGTGGTAAAGGCGGGCACTCTGTGAATACAAAGTTTCCAGAGGTCGTGGGTTTCAAAACCCAACCGGGACATGACAAGTTATCCTCCCATTTAGGATTTTTACCACATAATAATACGTCTTGGGCTTTACTGCTGGAATAATGGGACTTTAGTAGTCTTAATCGGGCAGTATAAATAAGGCGATATTATTATTATTATTTATATTTAAAGTTTATATGTAGTAGTCCACTGTGGCAGAGCGAGTTAGCGTGCTAGGCATTGCACACATGGTGACCTGGGTTCGATTCCCAGCGGGGGAGGATTTTTTCTGCTCTGTACTTGGATGTTCGGGGTCCACTCATACCTCGTGAGGAAAAATGAGTAGCTGCTTTAATGTGAAGCAGCGACCAGTGGCAGAATCTTAGGCAAAAAATAAATAAATAAATAATACAAGATATTGTACATTAAAGTGGTAAAGTCCTATGATTCTGCGCTACCCACTAAAATTGTGACATAATAACATAAAGAAAAAGAATTATTAATTAATATTAAATTTTATATATATTTTTATATATATTTTCATCAAGAGCACCTGTGCCAAGTGCCAGCTCCCCGTGCTGGACAGAGACCGCATCTCCTGCGCGCAGTGTGGAGAGCCCCTACCACGCCGTGCTGTGCATGCAGGAGGCGGGGGTCAGGAAGATGTCGGGGGCGAGGAAGAAACTCTCTTCCTTTTTTTTTAACCCAAGCAAGGTTTATTTTGTGTATATAATCTTAAGAATAGAATAGAAATTACCTTGTTTATACTGCGAGGTGAGACTAAAAAGTCCCTTTATTCCAGCAGTCTAAACAGGTGTTGTTTATTTTCAAATTTAAACAGACATTTTGTACATACATTTAATATTCTTAAGATTATATACACAAAATAACCTTGCTTAGGTTAAAAAAAAGTCTGTTTAAATTTGAAAATAAACAACACCTTGTCTAGACTGCTGGAATAAAAAGGGACTTTTTAGTCTCACCTCGGCAGTGTAAACAAGGTAATTTCTATTCTATTCTTTATATATATATATTTTTATTCAAGCTGACCTGTGCCAAGTGCAAGCTCCCGTGCTGGACAGAGACGCATCTCCTGCGCGCAGTGTGAGAGCCCCTACCACGCCGTGCTGTGCATGCAGGGGGGGGGGTCAGGAAGATGTCGGGGGCGAGGAAGCAGGCGTTGGACCTGTCGGGGCTGCAAGTCTGGCCTGCCCGATGACACGAGTGATTCGGTGAGTTTTTTTCTTTGTATCACAACTACTCTTTTTTTTTTTTCTTTTTTTTTTCCTGCACTTGGCAGAGTCAAGGCACCCCTCGGAACCGCATAGCATTACTTCGAGGGGTCCTTGTCCCCGCTTAGCGGTGAAACAAATATCCACGTTTTTCCAAAATATAATCCCCATTCATCACAACTACTCAAACTCGCTTTACTATCTGTCCCGGTAGTCAGTGGTAAAGGCGAATGTGTGATCCAGAGATCGTGGGCTCGAAACCCAGTCGGGAATGACAAGTTATCCTCCCATTTGGGATTTTTACCACATCATAATTATCTTGGGCTTACTGCTGGAATAATGGGACTTTAATAGTTCTAATCGGGCAGTATAAATAAGACGATACTATTATTATTATTATTATTACTACTACTACTAAATCTAAGCTGAAATGGGACTTGAAAACACTGACCTCCAGGTTACAAGTCCGCCGCCTTATCGATCAAGTACTGAGTGATTCGGTGAGTTTGCTAGTACAGAATACAAAAATAAGGTTAAAAAGCTAGTTATCTTGTGTTTATTATGTCAGAATTTTTAGTGGGTACCATCAACATAACGATGATGCTACCCAAAATAAAATGCTGTTTAAATAACAAGATTATAAATGCTGCGTTTAAATTGAAATATGTACCTCTGGCATGGAAAATCAGTGAAATAAAAATGGAAAGCCAGAAAACTGAATGTAGGCCAAATAAATTGTCTTCGGGGATGATTAGGGATCGCCTCCGGACAATCCTGCACACCGAACGGATCTACTTCCAACTCACGACCCCAAGATATGTAACTACTTGATGTCGATTTTTTGGGAGAAAGTTCAATGTGCACTGGTAGTCAAGTGGTTTTTCGCGCTAGTCTTGTCAGGTAGCGTAGGGATCCGTTGGTCCACATAATAAAAAGACTCCGAGGGTTAGGTGATAGAAAATGTTTTGAGTAGTAAACTCCCTGGTGGTTACCTTCCCCTAAAAAGTGTTATTATCTTGTGCCTTTGGTGGACTTTACAATTGCCTCTCGTTTTATTTACATTGTTTCATTCTTTGTTTCAGATTCCTCCCAAACTTCCGCCATGTTGCTAACGTCTATGACCCAGGGGGGTGTTTTCTTTACCAAAAAATAATAATAATAAATCGTTATTTTTACTGCCCGATTAAATATTTAAGTCCCATATTCCAGCATTGCCCAAGCCTTTTTTTTTTATGTGGAAAACATATTGGGATGTAACTTTCTGTTCGGTGGGGTTTTGAACCTCCGACTTGGAATTCTAGATTTACAGGTGCCCCCCTACATGATATTCCGGGCAGAATTAAAAATGTCCTGTTAGTTTTATTATTGTGCCGTTGCACTGCTAGAAAAAAACATTTATTATTTCGGTTTTTTTTTTTATTATTTTTTACTTTCCAATGATCTTTATTTTCCTTTATTGATTGTTTAGGTATCAATTAGTGTTCTAAACTACCCCAAAAAACAAGGGACGTACCCCCTTATTGTGGGGTATGGCATTAAATATATGTTACCTATTTACCTTTATGTACAAATTTTTAAAAGCAAAATAAATTGTAACTTTCCAATTTATTTAGTATTTCCAGTGTATCTTATTCTTTCAATGTATTTATTACTTTTAATGATCTTTAGGAAGACAGTCCGGCTATTGGGAGAAAGATACTACCCGAGGTGATAAGCAGGGGCCTACATTCCTTTGCGTTGATAAATACTAGAATATTATATATATTTTTATTTCTTAGTATCTTTTACTTTTAAGTATTTATTATTTTAATGTATTTATTACTATCTAATATTTTCTTATTATTTAATAATATCTTATTACTTTTTTAAGGTATTTTTACTTTCTATATATCCTACTACTTTAATGTATCTATTATTTCCATGTATCTTCACAAGCAGCCCCTGGTATTGGGAACAAGATCTACTATCCCGCAGGACCTAAGTCCTTCCTGCGGTTGTAACAACTAAAAACCTAACTATTCTATTACTTTTATGTATTTATCACTTTTAATGTTCTTATTACTTTTAGTATACTTATTATTTCTAATGTATTTGGCAAGCAGTCCTGGCTATCTGGGAGACAAGACTACTACCCGGTGATAGAGAGGACCTCCAGTCCTTCCGCGCTTGATAACATACTGAAACCTATATAATCTTATTACTTTCCAATGTTTTTATTATTTCCAATTATCTAAAAAACTTTCAATTATTTATTTCTTTCCTCTGTTCTTTTACTTTTTATGTATCTTATTACTTTTATGTATCTTCGGGGAAGAACAGCCCCTGGCATTGGAGAAAGATCTATCCCCCGCGGTGATAGGAGGACCAAGTTTCCTGCCTTGATAACATCTAGAATCCTTACTATTCTTTTTTTCTTTGTATTTATTATTCTAATGTATCTTTTACTTTCTAATGTTTTTTATTTCTCTGTATTTAGGCAAGACATCCTGGCTATCTGGTGACAAGATCTCTACCCCGCGGTGATGAGCAGGACCTAGTCCTTCCTGCGCTTGATAACATACTAGAATACCTATAAATCTTTTACCTTTTCTAATTATTTATTACTACCTATTTATCTTAATTTCCGTGTATCTTTATTTTTCCCCATTTATTTAGTATTTCCATGTATCTTTGATTTCCAATTTATCTTTTACTTCCTAATGTTCTTAATTACTTTCTAATGTATTTAGGCAAGACGTCCTGGCTTCGGGCCGACAAGATCTATCCCCCCGGGGATAGGAGGACCTACAGTCTTTCCTGCGCTTGGATAACTACTAGAATACCTATCTTATCTTATTACTTTCTTATGTTCTTATTATTTCCAATGTTCTTTTTTACTTTTAAATGCATCTAGGCAAGCCGTCCTGGTTTGGGCGGACAAGAATTATATCCGGGTGATAGGAGGTCAGCCTTCCTGCGCGTGGTATTAACGGGGTGGTGAAGAAGATTCTGGGTGCAGACGGTGCCCATGGCGGTGTGGTGGAGGAAACCCCTGCAAGGGGAGGCGGAGGACCTAGCCCCGCCAAGTCAAAGGAACCCACCTCAGGGACCACCATTGGGGAACCACTTCTGAACCCCCCATTCGGTAAACAAATAGGTGACCCATTTGGTAACCATATCAGTAACCACCAAGGTGACACCAAATGGGTAACCAACATAGGTGATCACCCATCATGTAATAATTGGGAAAACCCCCCATTCGGTAAACAACATCAAGTTACCACATTAAAAACCACTTCGGGTAACCAAATCAGGTGACCCTATTAGAACCCATTCGGTAAACTATCAGGTAACCACCATAAGGTGACACCATTGGGTAACCAACATCAGGTGCCCCATAGTAATCCCACAGGTAACCACCATTGGGTAACCAAAAAAGGTTGAACCAGATATGTAATAATTGGGTAACCACCTTTTTTGGTAAAAACAATTGTTCCAACATTGAACCATACGGGTAACCAACATGGTGCACCATTTGGTAAGTAACCACCCCATATGACACCATTGGTAAACACATCATTTAAAACAATCAGGAACCACCATGGGTAACCAAATCAGGTGCCACCATTGGGAACCACCATTCGGTAAAAACATCAGGTTACCACTATTAGAACCATATCGGGGAAAAAATCGGTAACCACCTTAGAACCACCATTGGGTAACCACCATCAGGTTCCACCATTAGAAACACTACCCGGGTAAACAAATAGGTTACCATATTGACACCAATGGTAATCAACATCAGGTGACCCACCATTAGAACAATCAGGTGACCACCATTGGGGTAACCCTTTCGGTAAAAACTAGGTTCCCTATTAGAACCACCATTGGTAACCACCATCAGGTTACCACCTTAGAAACATATGGGTAACAAATCGGTTACCACTATTAGAAACCCCCCTGGGTAATCAACATAGGTGACCACCTTGACCCCATTGGGTAACCACCCATTAGAACCCCATCGGTAATCAACATCAGGGACCACCATCATGAACAACATCAGGTGCCCAAAACCATTAAAAACCCCCATCGGGTAATTCAACATCGGTGCCACCATTAGAACCACCTCGCGTAATCACTCAGGTGACCACCAATGTAACCAACATCAGGTGCCACGATTAAACCACCATTCGGTAAACAACAAGGTTCCCCATTAGAACCCACCATCGGGAACCATTTGGTAACCCCCCAAGTAACCTCATTGGGTAACCCACCATTAGGTAACCGCCATAGGAAATAGGCTGGTGCTCGTGGTAAGGTACTGTTGTATTAGGAGTTCTCTGGTTCGAACTCCCGAGCCGACAAAAAATTTGTTTTCTAAATTTTAAGGGATCCTTCCGGTTTTGGGCCCCGTCCCCAAAATGGAAAGTTTGGTCATTTCCCATCGGGGGGAGGAACTATTGGGAGGGAAGCTTAAAAAAGACTTCTTTTACATTCCCTTTTCCCCAAAATATTTTTGGGGCGTATTCTTAAATATGGCGGGTTTGGTTGTGGTACTTTTTTAACACTGGATGCCCCCTAAGGAAGATTTTTTTAATTGAATTTTGGACTAGGGGGGAGCCCCAATGTTACCCCGGGGCTTGTTTAAATTTTAAAATTTTTAAAAACCTAGGGAATACCCTTTTTTAAATTTTCCCCCAAAAAATAAAAACTTAATTAAAAGAAAAACCCCAGCCAAAAAAAAAAAAAATTAAAAATTTAAAAAAAAAAAACTTTAATAAAAATAAAAATTTTTAAAATGTTAGTCTCTCATGGAAAATGTAAATTTTAGAATTTATCTCCAAAGAGAAAAAAATAATTTATGATTTTTCAAATTTAGGGTGGATTAGATTATTTTTCCATAAACGATACAATTACCTTTTTAAAGGAGGGGTTCTGGATTAACTCACGAAAAGTACAAAAAATGTATTGGGGGGAAATTTTGCAATATTATGATTTTTTTTTTTTTTTTTTTTATGGGCTTTAAGTCGTTTAATGCCTGGTATATCACGACGGGGGTTTTACCCCATTGCGGGGAAATCAAATGTATAAATTTTACCCCCCCCGCCTGAGGGGGCCGGGGAAAAAAGCCGCGTCCAGAATTAGAATTTAATGGTACCCCCCCCAAGTTTAAACCCCCGGGGTGGTTCCCCTTAATTCGGTGTTTGAGGGCCCCGGGAATTTTAACAGATCGCGCTAAAAGATTTGATTAAAAAACCCAATAAAATTTTCCCCCCGCGTTCGACGAGGAACGCAGGGTGAGGTGGAGTGGTCGGACAGCGCTCGTGGAACGATGGCTCGGGGTGTTCGCATGTTCGCCGAAGACGTCCGAAGATCCAAAACCCGCTAAACCACGTGTGGGCGCCCAAGTGATCAGGATGGACATGTTCTGCAGAGGAAAGGGGCCCCGCCCCCGCCAGGAGCTCTTCGTGGTAAGTGCTTGTTGTGTGCTTTTTTTTTCCCCAATAATTTCTTAATAATAATAATACTTTCGCCCTTTTGGTAGTAAAGTGGAGAGGAGTTAGCGGAGGATTGCCGCACGGTGCCCCGGGTTCAATTCCAGCGGGACGGAATTTTTTTGCTCTGTTTCTTGGATATTCGGGGTCCACTATACCTCGTGAGGAAAAATGAGTATTACTTGTTGAGTAACGACCGTGGCGGATTCCAGAGTAAAAAGGAATTGTTGTAAAGAATTCGAAAAATACAGGGGCTTTAGTAAGTGGTTTACCCACAAAAATTGTTGAAGAGGCCTTGTGTTTACCACAAAGAAAATATTACTTCTATGCCTTATATACCCGATTAAGACTATTAAAGTCCCATTATTCCAGCAGTAAGCCAAGAATATTATTATGTGGTAAAAAAATCCCCAAATGGGAGGATAATTGTCATGTGGTGGGGGTTTTTTTGTTTTTTTTTGCTCTGATTCGTAAAATTTAATTTTGAGAAAAGGGCAATACACTCCCCGGGCAGAATTTACCGGAACTTGATGTTTTTGCATTTGACTGTGTATTCTGATGGATAAGGGCGGAATATAGCGTTTTTGTAATATTTTGTGGCGTAAGTCACGGATTGGGGTTTGTGTAAGTAGGGAAAACCGAGCTTGGGAATGACTTTGTATAGAATTTGTTATTATTTTGCCCTAAAATTTTACAGAACTTTTTGTGATTAATTTTTTTTATAAAAAAATTAAGTAATAAAAAACTTTTTGATTGAGTGAAAAATAGGATTTATTGCTGTTATTTTAGAACAAAAAGTTTCAAGAGAATAACGAACGAGAAAGTAAAATTAAAGAAAAGATTCAGACTCGCTTGGTAAATTTGTGAAGTTTTAATTGATAATTCCCTGAGAAAAATTAATGCGAGCTTATCTTAAAACCCTGTAGATAACTAGGGGGGCTTGGTCCAAAAATTTATACGATCGAGATTAAAATTGGTTTTTCCCTTGAAAAGGATCGTAGGATTGAATTTCCGATGTGTCCGTTTGTTATGGGCAAGAGAAACCCTGATCCGGTTGGACCCAATCACTAGCCATTCATTTTCCTTTACTGCTTGCTCAGCGGAGTCAGCAACAAAGAAACGAACAAATCCAAAGTTGCTGTGTCTTCTTTTCTGGCTTCAAGAATAGGACCAAAGCGGTGAAAAGTCCCTGCAGTCAGATAAGTTGTCGGGTAAATTTCCGACGAATATTTTATCCACTTGAAAAACCATCGGGGCGAGAAGGCGCGGGTGTCTTCCCTGGCGGGATCTCAGCAAATGACACAAACATTGGCTCCTTCTTCACCACCCACCCGTTCAGAGGGCCAAGCCTCCTTTGCGGCGCGACCGCACAGATACTGCACAAACCAATGCGGCGGTCCTTCCGTTTTCATCCAGCAGGACTTTGGCCTGCACAATGCTCCAAAATTCAAGAACCAATACCTCAGTTCTTCGTGGTGATGGTTTCCTCTAGATTCCGGACGCAACTGTATCTTTCTCAGGGGCCCGTAGTTGCCAATTCTTCGTCTGGTTTTTTCTACCAAAGAGATGGAAATCGCCTATCATTTTGCCATTCATTTCAGTCATAGCTCTTTCGCAACTTTGGCTTGTAAAGCTCAAGAAAGCAACTCCTTCACTCTTGTTAGATGGTCTCGAACACCCGCGCATGTCTGATGGTTCCGCATTGACAGAAGGCGACCCTGAGTGGATCATTGCCCACCTGGACATCCAGATTATTATGTAGAGCTTGTCTGTTCTGGGCCTGTTGGAAAAGATTTGAATGAAACGAAAGTATTATTATTATTTAACACTTTATTGGTCAACTACATGATACATTCAACAAAATATAACATGAAAAAAAAAAGAACACAATAGATAGTGTAGGTGAACCAAGGGGCGAGGTTTAAAGCCTGTGGCTTTCGCTTCCATCGAACCCCCCAAAAAGTACTTTACTATTTGAGTTTAATTTTGTCCCTGATTTGTTAATGAAATGCATTATTTTTTTTCAATAACAAGTTGAAGTTGAAATTGCACGTGATTTATAGTCTAAAAACATTCTGACCCTACATACACCTGAGGTTGATGACCCATGTTTTTTTCAAACTTACTCTAATCCAAGGATGGAAACTTTGCATAGCTTATATGAAATATTTTGTTACTATTATAGCCCGATTATCATGAAGTCACCGTGGCAGAGTGAGGTTAGCGCGCTGGGCATTGCACGCAGGGTGACCTGGGTTCGATCCCCAGTGGGGCAGAATTCTTTCTGCTTGTTCTTGGGTGTTCGGGGTCCACTCATATCTCGTGAGGAAAAGTGAGCAGCGACCAGTGGCGGAATTATAGGCAAAAATAAGATATTAGGTCCTATAATTATGCGCTACCACTAAAAATTGTGTTTAATAAAAAAGAAAAAATTTATTATTATTATAGCCCGACTTAAAGAAATCAAAGTGTTCCAAATGCGATACAAGCTGGAACTTTTCCCCCTATCATGCTTAAATTTTCAATTGAATGTTCCATACATGCTTAGAATTTAATGTTTAACTTTTGAATGAAACCATGTGAAGCAACGTTGGGCTAAGGAATGGGTCAAAATTTATTAAATAGGGCAGTTTGGCTTATCATTCTTAACACATATTTAAAATCCGAATGATTGTTCATCCCTTATGTGAACTCTGAAGTAAGCTCAAAGTTTCACTTAATAATATCACCTTATTAATACTGCTCGACTAGGACTAATGAGTCTCAGCACTAAGCCCAAGACGTATTATTTTGTGATCACTCAAATGGGAGAATAACTTGTCAAATCTCCCCTTGATTTCGAACACGCATCCTCTGGATTACGTCAGATGCTTTGACCACTGAACTATCGGTACAGACAACTTAAGCCAGGACTATCCCTCACGTAGGTCCATAGTGCACTGTGATTGGTTGAAACTGTGACTTGAGGGAAGGTCTGGATTATCTTGAATTTAACCGGTTTTATAATTTGGCCCTAACTATTCAGGATGCCCTGGAATTCATGTGCACTCAAATATCTCGAGAACAACTTGGAATTTTGAGATGAACTTAATGGTACTGTAGGATTCCAACATCCTTTTTATTAATATTTAATACTTCATTCATCACAAAAAAAAAAACACTGCCAATTATGGACACAATACTTCCTCGTGATTGCTTTACATTGTAAACACGTGCCAATTTTGAGATTTTATAGAAAATTACTTGTATCTCCAAAACGGCTCAACCGATTTTCTTCAAATTTGTTTTAATATGGTACAATATCGTTTTTTTCTACATTCTAAATTCCACAAAAAATTCGGTATCGGCAAGTCGTGGTCCTTATTTTTTTACTTTTTTGTCCAAAATTTCGGATTTTCTTAAATAGCAGAGTCAAATTATAATTAATTTAAAAACAAATATAAATAACCTATGTAAAACAATAATATGCATATTTTTACAAAATTTCATCGAAATCGGGTGTACCGTTCACGAGATATAAGCGTTTAAGTAAAAAGTTAGTGGTCAGGCGCATGGTCTCTTTCACCAGAACCGTGATATTTATGAATTCGATGAATTTAAAATGGGACCATCTACAGAATGTCTCTAGATGTGTGCAATATTTCATCAAATCGGTCGAGTAGTTTCCGAGATTTGCGCGTTACAAGGAATCGTTTAAAGACGACGGACCGACAGACGGACACAAAACCAAATTTACTCAGTAGGTTATGAAAACGTCCAGAAATATGAAAAAAATTGAAATCGGAGCAAAAAAATATTTTTTTTTACAAAAAACGAACACAATACTTCGATTTCTAATATTAGAAATTTCTCGGAAGTAATAATAATTATGTATAAAAATGAGGCATCCCCGCTCCATCTTCGTAAGGTAAGCTTTTATGAGTTCCTTGCATATTTTCATAAAATTCTGTCAAATAATGATCACTAAATTCCATGAAAATCACAGTTTGGTTCATCTCCGAACTGTATTCAAGCTATTTCAGTGTATCATAAACTCTGGGGATGTAAAGTTTGAAAAAGATGTTTCCTTCACATGGTTTCAAGTTATTGCCTCAGAAAATACACGGATGTTATCTCTGAACCACTCACTAGCCATCTTCTTTTTTTTTGGTTCCTTGCTCAACATCTCTATAACATTTAATTATTGGCTTGTGTTGTTTCTGTCATTTTTTGAGATACTTTCCAAAATTATGTTTGAAAATATCCTGTGTCCAATGTGAAAATATAGATGAAAAGAAGAATAGTTAGTGGAAATGACCAAATATTGTAGCAACTAATTATTTTATTTATTTTTATATAAAAAGGATAACAGTAACAAAAAAAGTCAACATATAAAAAAGAAAAAGAGTATTAGAAATGAAAAAATATTTTGTGTAAATAATAATATAGGTACGAATTTCACCAATTGGTAAAATAAGAAATTGATATTTAATAAACATAATACTAAGAACTGAATTATTATGAAACAGGATTGGCTAATCTGAGTATACACTATTATTTAAACAAACCTGTAGTGAGAATTTAATTTTAGTATAATAATATGTTCAGTTAGTTATGTATTGAAGGTTTAAATCAAAATACAATGTTGAAATTACAATTAGAAAAGAAGAAAAAAAAAAAATCATCCAGTCACAGTGCCACTGTAGGCTGAGTTAAGTGATAGTGTCCACTTAGATTAACTAATCCTGTTTCATAATTTGACCCCAAGACATCTCCAAATGACCAGGGGTCATTTTTCTATACATCACATTGGTATGGATTGGAAAAAGAGTTATAGGTTCAAGTTTTCTGTTTAGTAATATGTTTTAGTACATGTCCTCATAAAGAGCTCTATTTCTTGGCTTTTTAGATTTAAATAATGGATCCTCACTTGGTTTCTTGGCCATGTTGAATGGGTCATAACTTTTACTACTTTTATGATTAGCCAGAGTTACTTTAGTTGTTTGGATTCAAAAAGGAAACCCATCCATCAAATTAAACTGCTTGCTGTGCATCTTTTTTCAAAACAAATGTATAAATGCAATATGCTGTTCTGGAACAATTTTTACTTTGACAATACTACCAAACCGACTGAAAAGGTTTTTAGTTTGCTAGCTGTTACTTCTTTGGGCAAATTTGAAATGAAAATGTTATCTTTCTTTAAGGGTAGTGGTGGTGCTGGCTTTGGCTTCATTGGTCTAGTTTTCCCTGGTATAATTTCAGCGTGCAACACAAATACAGGATTCTCCTTTATCATACGTCCGTTATTTCAATGATGGCTTTCTCTGCTGCTTTGTATGAAAAAAATTGTATATAACTTTTACTTTTACCTGTGTCCTCAAATTGGTGTATTCTAACATCTATAATATTACCAAATTGTATGAAAATAGATTTCAACTCTTCTTCAGTGACTGATCCATCTAGATTCTTGACAAATATTCTATCTTTCTTGTATTTCTTGTCGGCTTCTTTTGGGTTACAACCTTGTTGTCCTGGCTTCTGCTCCACTAGGGCAATGGATATAGCCCTTTCTCCGATTTTATATCCATTCATCTTTGACAGTGCTCTCTTGGCTTCCTCATTTGTTTCAAAGCATAGAAAAGCAAAGCCTTTACTTTGTCTGTCTTATCCGTACCACCCTTGCTTCTCTGATGGTTCCAAACCTTTTGAATTCCTCCATGAGCTCGTGATTGTCCACCCAATCCTCAAGATTGCTGATGTGAAGTTCATTTTCTTTCAATTAAGGCTGGGCCTTGCTCTTGTATGTACTCTTTTTTGTCAGGCCCGGTATGTACTCTTTTTTGCTACCTGTTTTTTTGGGCTCTCTTTGTCTAAGTTTTACCTGAACAAAAGTGATAGTAACTTTTTTACCTCCAATCTTTTTACGATTCATTTCTGACATGGCTCTGTTTGCCTCTTCAGGAGTTTCAAAGCAAACAAAACCAAACGTCTGCTCTTACCTGAGAGTCTCTTGCAACATGAGCATTTGTGATGGTTCCAAATTGGTTGAATTGGTTCAGAAGTTCGTTTTCATCAACTGATTCTCCAAAAATTATGGATGAACAGTTCATCCTCTTTCACTTCTGTTGGCTCAACTCCTGTTGACATATAAATTAATTGGTTTATTTAGCTTTTATTCAGGGAAAATATAAATCTTATTTAAAAAAAGTTATCATATTTGTGTATAACTTTCGTGATATCACAACTACTCAAACTCGCTTGACTAAATCTACGCTGACATGGGGGACTTGAACCACCAGGTTACAAGTCCACCGCCTTATTGATCAAGCTACTGAGGTTGGTATGAATCTTATTTTATTATACATGTCCAATATGAACCTTGAGTATAATACTATTTCTGGTTCTTTGATGCCATTTTTTATTTTACTTTTTTACAATATAACAGAATGAAACCCACGATTACAGCTAAAATATAAGATTAGACAATCTAAAGGTTATAAAACAGAGGAAGCAAAAAAAAAAAAAAAAAAAAAACCCTGAACACTTTGCAGTAGCTTTGCAGATATAAAATAACTATTGTTTGTCTTATTAGGCACACTCTGTTAAAAATGATCCAAACCAATCCATCTTTGATGAACATATCAATCCACAAACCTACATGCTGGATGTAATCTAGCCCTCCCTACCCAGGCAGGGTAAGGTTAATGTGAGAAGTTGATAAGTTTAATCATGGGTATGTTGTGTAATACCGCAATCCAAACCACAATAGACTTGATTTTTTAATAAAAACAAAACACAATTATTAAATGATTAACCAAACGCAGTGAGGTTCTGTTTTAACTTGCATACTGCACAATTTGGCTTTTGTTTGTATATTTGTCTGTCTGTTCCATGATAACTTTTGACCAGATTCTTCAAAATTGTTGAAATTTAGTATACTTGTTTATTGGGGGTCCGGAATTTTACCTATTGTTTTTGGGCCTATTTGGGCCACTCAGGGTCAAATAGGGGCCGTTTTGGTGAAAATTGAAAATGATTTTTCTATTATTATTGAAAAAAAGCAAGGCTCTTGAAATTTTGTTGAGTCGTTGAGAAAATATATTTAAGTTCATCAGTGGAATTTGGTGATTGTGAAAGCTAAGGGGGCCAAACTGTGGTAAAAAATCAAAAAAGGGCCAGTTGATATTTTTTAATTAAAACCCATCAAGCAGGGTATTGAATGAAAGGTTTTGATGTCCTCATGCTTGATTGAACATTTGACAGATTTTTTTTTTTTTTTTTTTTTTTTATTATTATTATTTTCAAAGCATCATTTATGATGCAATTACATGAAAATTTACAAAGGGGAAAAATAATATAAATATATATCTATTTTTAAAAAAATAATATATAAAAAAAATAAAAAATATTAATGATCAGTAATCGTGCTGGGGGTGCTACTCTTTGTATATTGTGTGTACAGTATTAATATATGTCAGTCTATTTATCCCTATATCTAGTTCTTGTGCAAATGTGTTGTATAGGCTAAGAATGCGTGGGACCGTTGAGTGAGAGTAGACAGTTTTATCTAAAGGATTTAGGTGGAAAAGATTTTTTTCTCTGCTTGTTGATCTTAGATGTATTTGTGGGACATTATAGGCTATGCCTTCTCTAGCTTTTGGACAGTGCACTAGCCCATTACACAGGTCGTATACAAGTAATAGGGCATTTATATCCGTCGGTTTTTTAGGGAGTGAAGTTGAAGCTGCTCGCAAATGAGTGAAGCAGAGATATTGTTAGGGAAGGTTGGGTAAAACCCATGAAACTTTCTAAATAGGTACCTAACAAATTTGGATTGTACGTTTTCTATGAGTTTTACGTTTTTAATATTTTGTGGATTCCAGATAGCTGAGGCGTATTCAATTTACTTCTTACTATTGAACTGTAGAGTAGTATAATACTGTTTGTTTCTTTAAAATATTTACACTGTCTTTGTAGTAACCCCAGCATTCTTAAAGCATCTTTTGTGATGTTGCTTATGTGAAGATCAAATTTAAAGTTACTTTGAAATGTTACTCCAAGATCTTTTTTCTGTGTTACTCTCTTTAGGTTATACTCTTGGATTTTATACTGGTGGTTTATTATATTGGTACTTCTGGTATATGTCATTGTTTCACATTTTTCGTTATGGAGAGTTAATTTTTGTGTATTTAACCAGTTTACCACAGAATCAAGATCTTTTTGCAACATTGTACAGTCATCAGTGTTTTTGATTTTTTTGAATAACTTAAAATGGTCTGCAAAATAATAAATATGACGAGTTACGGATAACGCTATCTATATCATTAATTACCATGATGAACAGCAAACAGTTAGCTTTGAGCCTTGGGGTACCGAGGATCTAGGTTCATAGGTAAAAGAATAAAACTTATCGCCTCGTTCATTTTTGTATACTACTTGCTGTTTGCGATTTTTGAGAAATGATGCAAAAAATATTAAAATGTTCTTTGAAAAACCAAATTTGTACATTTCCTTAAGTAGTACGTCATGGTTGATTTTATCGTAACATTTAAGTATGTCAGTATAAATTACATCCACTTGACTACACCCTGTGTTCAAGTTATGACTTATTTCATGTTGAAATTCTAATAAGTTCGTTGTGGTGGAGCGTTGTGTTATAAAAACCATGTTGTTGACTATTAATGTTACGATAAACATGGTTCTTTATTTTATTAAATATACAGGTCTCATACAGTTTACTCAGTGATCCAAGCTGAGCTATGGGTCTGTGTAGACTAATCTGGCTGGTCCCAGGTAGTTTGGGAACCGCTGTGATGAGAGTGAAACTTAAGGAGATCCGGGAATTTTTTTTGCGATAATGACAAGTTAAAGATATGTACGAGAGGCTGAATTAGAGAGCTAGAGAATAATTTTAGTAGATGGGCTGGTATATTGTCAGCACCTGGACCTTTATTTTCCGGTAAGTCCTTCAGACTATCCCTAAGATCCCTCTCACTTAAGGTAAACAAATCCACATCGTCTGTATGCTGTTCATCATAGAAATCACATATGTACGAGGAACTTTCTGTACTATACACTGATTGGAAATGCTCTGCAAACGCATCCGCTATATTTTGGGGAACGTTTATTATTTGATCTTTAAATGAATAGGAGAGTTTTGTGGAATTTTTCTTTTTCGATTTATAGTATGACCAAAAAGTTTTTTTGCCGTTTGAGATTATCATTTTCAACTTCTTTTATATAATTATGGTGATCTGATTTTATAGTTCTTTTACATTCTTGTTTTAACTGTTTCAATTTATTTCCTTTATTTCCTACATTTTTCCTTAGTGCTTCTTTTTCTTTGAACAATTTAATAGTATATTCTGACCACCAAAATGGGAATGTTTGTTTATTTTTCCTCTTTTTGTTTCGGGTCATAATAAGGAACATGTTTGTCCAGCACATTGTATAGGATTTGATAAAAAACTGATAGGGATGCGTTTGGGCATTGCGATTCAAAGAGAGGGTGAACAGTCAATGTTAGCTATATCTGTTTGGAGTTTTTGTGTATCCGCTTTGCTAAAGTTATAGTTTTTGCACCCTAAGTCAATAAATTCTGAATTTTCACAGTTTTCTTTGTGACCAGTGGGTATGGTGTTAGGAGTAGATGTTTCTTTAATTATTTTAGATTTTTTTGTTTTTCCTTTCATATTTAATAGTGATGTTGAGAGGTGGATGATGTGAGTCTACTTTACTACCTAGGTTTTCACCTCTGGTCACATGACATTGTGTGATTTTTTACTATTAAAGCTACTATTTGATTTGAAAAGAAACAAGGTCAAGTGTTCTTTTTTTTACGTTAGGTATATTATTGTATGATGTAAATGAATACTGGGTTATAAAATTGACCAATTCAGTTGCTAAGAGATCTTGCGTAATTAAGTCTGTATATGGGAAAGTCGGTACATTAAAGTCTCCTATTAATAGTATACTTTTCTGATCAAATTTTGGACTCTCTTCTAGATGTTTTAGGATAGATTGAATGGAGTTAATTTTGACAGGGTTGAAAGATATAGACCAGGCAGATGTCTAATCCAGTAAACCCAAGGGTAATATGCACCCATAGTAGTTCAAATAGGGGGGATGAGCTGACACACTTATTTTCCCTAATCATAGGTTTTTGTTCTGGTTTAATCGCGAGGATCAATCCACCTCCACGTGTTTTGCCATCAACCGATCTATCACGGTCTTGTCTGAAGATTTGATAACGAGAATCTATCAGTTCCGCGTCAAAGATATCATCTTCAAGCCAAGATTCAGTAATAGCTATTATATCCTGGTCCTGATTAATTATATTTTGATAGAATGTATTAGTCTTTGTTCTGAGACCACGTACATTTTGGTAAGTTATCTCCAGGGAGTTTTTTGTGTATTTTGTTTTGGTTTTTAACAAATTTTTTATCTAAGTTGATTTCGATTAAATTTCTTTTTCGAGTTTCTTTGGTATTCCCTGAATTTCTTTCATTGATATTTATAACGGGTATAGGTGTACTTAGCGCGTTATCGTGGGTGTGATAGATCGGTTGCGGTTTGCGCTTAAATCTAATTTAATACTAGGTTTATTATTTTGGTAATCTGTTGAAGGCATTGAACAATCAAACCAGATCTCCCGATATATTATGTATATTATTATTAACACCAGTGGCATTAGTGTAAGGGGAGTAATGTGACTTCATTGAGTACTGAACCCTGGTCATGCATGTGGAGATATTGTTATTGGTTGATCGTTCATTATCTTCACGTGTTATACTTGGGTCTGAATTATGTTGGTATGGTGAAAATTTCTATATACAGGATGTATTGGCTGACATTGAGGTACTGAGGCTTGTCTTGTAGTATCAGCATAGTGTTTGTGGGAATCATGATGTTTACTGCTATTGTGGTGGTAGGTTATATTATGTTCAGCACGGTCAAAGTTGTTCCCATGGGTGGGGTCTGTATAGATGGCCCGCGTCGGTCACCTCCTTGCGGGAGGGGAGTGATTCTTCTAGCAGCAGGTTGGAAGTTGTATGGCTGGGCGATTGGTACGTAGTGAGATTTATTTGTATTAACAGGGGTTTGATCCGGAGTCATAACTCCGAAAGATTGACTCCAATTTTTAGGTTGAGAGTGTAGAAAACATACATGGACACTGTCCACTGGTCACCTGGGCATATGAGGGGACTTTGATGGGGACCAATGTTGTTAGACTGTCCAGTCTTGCTCATATATTCCCTGCGGTTGTATGAAAATACTTTTTGAGGGTTCGAGTAAGTAGTCCTAATCATTCTGGTTTGTCTGTTCTCATGTTTAGGAAAACCCAGTATTTGATTGAAAGTTGGAATTGATTTTATAGTTTCCCCTCTTATTGTCTATCTTCCTCTGTGGTAATAGCCTTTCATTACCAGTGGGTTTGATAGTAATTCTGTTCTGGCTTTGATTTGGGTGGTAATGACCAAACAAGGTGGATTGCGATTTTATGTATTAGTTTGTTTTTACCAGATGTGTTGAGATGAATACCATCTTCAGCTAGTTGATTATATCTAACCAAGTTTGTGTTTATAATTTTACATTTATCACCCAATTTTTTATGTAGTGTTTTATACGAGTATTTAGATTACTTATGTGTTTATTAATTTTAGGCACGTCAAATCGTTTTAAAATCTGAACAATATAAATTGTTTTACACTTTTCAAGCTTTAGTAAGAGGGAATCTAGGGCATGTTTAATTGTATACCATGATGTTTTGAACAAGTCGTTCGTACCCAGAAGTAAGATTGCTAGGTCTGATTCAGACACTTCCTCATTAAATATCTGGTTCGCCTTTTCAAAGCCAATACCTCCACGCGTATAGTCAACAATATTAACGCTAGTGGGACATTTAGTTGCTAGGGCAAGTTTGATGCTAGCGGCAATACTGTCGCCTATAATGAAAGGTTTTGTTTTGGGTTGTTTAATTGTTTTTCAAATAGTTTTGTTATTTGGCTAGTACCTTTATCTTTGGTTATTGTTTCTACATTACTACAGTTTAGTTATAGCATCCTCCATCTGTTCTTGTTGGGGTTTGTTGCTTGCGTTGTGATTGACTTTTTTGTTAATATTTTTATTAGTTGTATGGTATTAACTTGTTTTGGTGTTTGAGAGGGTTGTTTACCTTTAGCTGGTTCAATTATAATAACATTTGGTGTTATGTATTCAAGAATGTTGCTTTCCTGACTTTCATCGAATATATTTTGTGATGCTGATGTGGCTTCTGTTATGGACTCATCATTAGTGTCTTTTCCATTGGTGTCATTCGGTAGTATTTCTTGGATACAGGCTGAAGACTGAGAAAAAGTCTCATTTATTTCCACTAATAGACTCTTACTGATATGTGCGTCTTTACTTGTACTTTTCTTGCAATTCATACATGTTGACAAAGCTCCTATATGACTCCTTCAGCTCCTCCATGAATTCGGCTTTATCTAGGATATCTGCTCCATATTGTTCCTTTCCTGACACAGATTTCCATATTTCTGCTTCAATTGAAGTATTTCAGCATTCAGGCTGGATATTTGTTCAGTATTATCATCAATGATTACTTGTACTCTTTCATCATTAACCTTGAGTTTTTCTTCCATAGCTGAGCATTTATCATAAGTTTCCTTTAAGTTTTGATTGGAAATATCTAGATCTGCGATAGCTTTTTCGTACTCTTCGTATATATTGTTGAGTTTATTTAGCAGATGCCCTATAGCCTGAACTAACTCATTGGTATCAGTATTTTTTTGATCTAGAGCGTCAATCTGTGTTTTTAAAGACAGGTAAATGTCATTATATTCCTCCTTTGGGATGAAGGAATTTAAGATGAATTTATTTTGATTTCTTGTTTTTTGAGATTCATAATGTTCTCAGTACTACTCTATTTTATAAACTATGAAAATAGTAGTGAAAGGGATACTTCTCTACAAGCTAGTTGGGCATACTATTAAAAGTTAGGTACTGAAAAGTACTGAGTGTTCATAGACACTTCTCTATTTAGTGAATGTACTAGATTGTAAAAAAATCTTAAAAATGGTTCTTTTAGGACTTATCTGTATAATAGATCCTGGGTTATGTTCCTGGTGTCCGAATACACATAATTTTCACTTTTTAAATTGAAGATATGTACTATACAAATTGATTTATTGAAAATAATCACGAGCTAAAAACTTTTCGATTATCACACAATTACCTCAAGTATCTCATGATATTGTAGATAGTTTAAAAAAATTCATAAAAAGTAGGATTAAATTCACTAACTGGCTGTAAACACCATCAGGTTTACATAGGGACCCTATTCACAAGTGACTTATAGGCCACATGAGACACACATAAAGACACTTTTGAATTTATTCATTAAACATATTCTCACCTTCTTTTGGTTGATTTAGATTTAGAAGATCCTTCTGCACTATCAAAACCCACAGCTTCATTCAGTTTCCTCTCTTGCCTCTGCTCTTTCCGAATTTTTTTCTTAGCCTCTCTGACTTCCATCACATTATTTTCTTTTGTACCATTATCACCATTTTCATCAGCAGTTTCAGTATCATCTATTTTACACTGATCTAGCTTATCATCAACCTCATTGACTTTCTCGTCTATGGCTTCTTCATCTTCAAGCTCGCTGTCCCAGGACTCAAGCTCTTGTTCATTCAGAGTTTGATTTTCTTTGTCCATGTTGTTTTTGAATCAATACCTAGACCAATTTGTATTCAACGATCTAAGGGAAACAAGGACTCAGTATAAACAGATGAAAGTGTAGACCACCGATGAGAGCTCGTTATTGATTAGGCTGAATGAACTTGGAGTGGTTATGCTGCACTGTGCACAGTGAATTTTTAGTGATATCTTGTTTATTATCATAGAAATTGTTTTACTTCTCTAAAAAAATAGGTTTGCAATTAAAACTGTCACTTCTTGATGTATTTTTTTTCCATTTAATTTACTACTTTCAACACTTTTTGGCAGTTATGAAATAAACTTTGATCAAAGACGGGAGTCGATTTTTATTGCGTTTTGAAATTGCGTTGTGATAACAGTAACACCGCCAAATTTCAAATTTCGCGGTTAGGTATCAGCTGATGATTGAAAGCATCTGTTAAAACTCGCCTTGACATTTATTGAGTTCTACTCTCGTACCAATTCAATCGGTTAATTTCAGTGGTAATTTAAAATTCAAAAGATTTTTACACGGCTTTTGAAAAATGATCGGGAAAGTTCAACATTTGAAGCCAGGTTGCCACTGAGTGCAACAATTCGCAACAGTTTCTCTCGAATTTTGAATGCAAAGTGTTGTAAAGCATTGTTTCAATCAGGGGTACAAGAAAAGAAAAAAATGAACATAGATAAAACATATACAGATGTCCTAGACTAAAGGGCGGGGTTATTGCCCATGGCAATCTCTTCCACCCATCCTTTACGCCCAACACAATTTCCTACACATATTTTATCCTAATATTTTTAACAACACTGATATGCAGATAGAACGAATCTTCCCCTGTGTATAAGTTATGAAGAATAAACTAAATAACTAGTAGTTCTGTGAACTGTAAACCTCACACTGATTCAACTATCGCATTATAAATGTTCAATCAAACATAAGGACATCGAGATCTTTCATTCAATACCCCACTCGATAGGTTGTAATTTAAAAAAAATCAACCGGCCCTTATTTTTGGCCCTTCTTTGATTTTTTACCACAGTGTGGCCCCTTTAGCTTTCACGATCACCAAATTTCACTACTGAACTCAAATTTATTTTCTCAATGACTCTACAAAATTTCAGAAGCCTTGCTTGTTTCAATAAAAATAGAAAAATCGTTTTTAATTTTCACCAAAACGGACCCATTTGGCCCCGAGTGGCCTAATTCGGCCCAAAAACTATACGTAAAATTTTAGAACACTAATAAATATGTATACTAAATTTCAACAATTTTGAAGAATCCGGTCGAGAGTTATCGCGGAACAGACAGACAGACAGACAAACAAACAAACAGATATACAGATAAACGAAAGCCAAATCGTCCAGTATGCAAATTAAAACAGAACCTCACTGTGTTCGGTTAATAATATGATAATTTCAGAGAACTTCCGTTTCTCTGAAAAAAGTCCTATAATTCTGCGCTTTACGGCTGTACCCACTTAAATTGTGATACAATAATACAATGAAGGAAGGACTTTATTATTTTTATTTCAAATTCATTCTTAATTCAAAATCCCCTTGAAGTACAACATCTTTTGTACTTTTAGGAAAAATAATATTAAAAAATACACATTTATTTATGTATTATTATCTATACTTATAAAAGAGAGTTTCACTCACTGACTGACTGACTGACTCACTCACTGATTCATCACTGTTTCTCCGAACTGGTAAGTCCTGGAAGCTGAAATTTGGTAGGTAGCTTTGTCTTATAGTCTAGATGTGCAATAAGACGGGATTTTTCGAAATTACCACTAAACACTGCCATTGGCGAAAAGGATTTTTTGCTTTCACGGCATGCTCGGCCCGCAAGCGGGCGACAGCCCGCTAGTAGTTATCATATTTGTGTTAATCACTTTCGTGATATCACAACTACTCAAACTCGCTTTACTAAATCTACGCTGAAACCGGGGACTTGAACCACCGACCTCCAGGTTACAAGTCCACCGCCTTATCAATCAAGCTACTGAGGTAGGAAGGACTTTCTTATTTTCTTTCAAATTCATTCTTATTTCAAAATCCCCTTGAAGTACAACATCTTTTGTATTTTTAGGGGGAAATAATATAAAAAATAAAGAATACACCGGGAATACACTGTCCCGGTAGCTCAGTGGTAAAGGCGGCACTCTGTGAATCCAAAGACTCCAGAGGTCGTGGGTTCGAAACCCATCCGGGACATGAGATGTTATCCTCCCAATTGGGATTTTTACCACATAATAATATGTCTTGGGCTTACTGCTGGAATAATGGGACTTTCATAGTCCTAATCGGGCAGTATAAATAAGGCGATATTATTATTATTGTCGCTGTTGTGTTGCAGTGGCTACTCTTCCAGCTTCTCCTGCTCGTCTCGCGGCCCCCTCACGCCAGGTTCCTCAAGTAGCGCCGGCAGCGTCAGTAGCGGCGCCAAGCGATCGAAGCGGACGCTGCCGGACGTTGAGGAGCGACTCAACGCGACGTCGCCCAGAGCGGCCGCCCCCACGACGGCTAGAGCGGCCCCCCGGGCGGCCACCACGGGAAAGAAGAAGAAGAAGATTCTGGAGGAGAAGGTGGACAACAGTGGGAACCGGGGCGCCAGGTGCCGCCAGAAGATTTTCGGGGCTGACGCCGCCAACGCCGGCAGTAGCAAAGGTGAGTGCTGTTATGCTTGCTGCCTTCATTCCATGTATTTATTACATTTGGTTATAACAGATTTTAAAATACTTCCGATTTATAATATTATTTTCTTCTTTTTTTTTAAGTGGGGTTTAACGTCGCTTTCAACTGCCATGGTCATATCACGACGGGGGTAAACTCCATTCGCAGGAAACTCACAAACCTGCTACTCATATTGACCTCACCCAGCCTGAGTGGGGCCGGGAAAAGCCAGCGTCACGAGAATTAGAATTTGAATGGTCACCCATCCAAGTCTTAACCTCGCTGGATGTCGCTTAACTTCGGTGTTCTGAAGGGAACCGGTGTATTCAACATGCCATCGACGCTGGCATTTCTTCTTTTACTCTGTCTTATCCCGCTCGAGCAGGGTCGACGTTGTTCAACCTCATGGTAGAGATTGGTTGGTTTTGGCACATTTTTTACGGCTGGATGCCCTTCCTAACGCCAACGATTCTATTGGATTTAACGTCCTTGATTAGGACGGGGGTTTTACCTTCCATTCGCTGGGAATCGTACCAGCTACCCATATTAACCTCACCCAGCCTGGGTAGGTCCTAGTGTTTTTATTATAATTATATAATATAAATATATTAGTAATTAGAGAATGGTACCCTTTCTCAAAGTTAAAAAAAAATCGTTGGATATTGTCGGCTCTACTCAGAGTGGGTGAGGTTCATTTGATTAGCTGGCTTGTTCGCCCAGTGAATTCACTGGCCCTAGTGTTTCCAGTTCTTTCTATGAGCTTTTTTTCCAATTTCTTTTTTTTCTTTCTCTAATTAGGCACTTTAACTCTGTGTTGCAACAGGTCGTTCGTGCCGATTTCCCCTTTTTAAATAGTGTTGTAAGTTTTTATATTCGTGAGGTAGATGAATAAAGAATCAACGTTCTCAACAGAGTCAGAGAGCGTAGGAGGAACAGGGAGCGAATCACGGATCCGCGAGTGTAAAAGGCAGACTAGAATGTGTCGAACAGTCAAGTTCTCACCACAGTCACACGAAGGCTGAGGTTTTCGATTGAACAAATAGCTGTGGGTTAGTCTTGTATGTCCGATCCTCAATCGAGTCAAGACAACCTCTTCCATGCGCGTGTTTCTGTGACTTGAACTCCACTCATTGACAGTGAGTTTGATTGATTTTGGACCCCCAAAATAATACAATTGTATTTATTTATTCTAGCTCAAATCAAATCCAAGTCAGGAGGAGGAGGAGGCTCGAGCTCGGGGGGCGGGGCCAAGAGTTGCACCTCCTCCGGCCCTCCGCCCGCTAAGCGGCGGCGGAAATCTAAGGGCGGCGGCGGTGGCGGGGCGCCCGCCTCCCCCCAGCCCTCGTGCTCCAAGCAGGGCCCCCGGGACAGAGAGAACAGCAGCAAGCACCGCTACTTCTCGCGCTGGGAGATAGACGTGGCGGAGGAGTACTGTCCGTCCAGTGATTCCGAACTTGAGTAAGATCCTAGATTTCTTTTTTCAAGTCTATTTTAAGAAATGCGGAAGTTACATTTTTATTTTATTTTTTTAAATTTATTTATTTATTTAATAACAGGATAACATACACAAAGGTATTTTTCCTAAGCTAAAGCTTCTAAGAAATACTATGCTAAATTTGTGCTTCTAATATATTTCTTAATTTGTCTAAAAGACAATGAATATTTTCACATCATCTATGATGACATTTAAGATGGGCGAATAAAAAGACCCTAAAAAAGTGACAAACATGATTAAAAAGTTGGTAACAGATAAAAGTTTTGAAAACTGAAGAGTCAATGTAGCCTGAAAAACGACACCAAATATTTTTAAAATTATTTTAAAAAAAAAATCTTAAAAAAAAAAAAAAAAAAAAAATGAAAATGACCCATATATTTAATGCGACTACGCCGACTACCCCACACTAACGGGATGCAGTCCTCTTGTTTTGTGGGGTAGTAAAGGAAAGTATTAGTAAAGGATTTCCCAATGTGTCAAAAGACATGTGTTGGGGATTATTATTTTCAACTATCCATTTCCCAATGTGTCAAAAGACATGTGTTGGGGATTATTATTTTCAACTATCCATTTCCCAATGTGTCAAAAGACATGTGTTGGGTATTATTATTGATACTGATTACCGTGTGAATCTCCGTCCCCCCTCAGGCTGGAGAACATCAACATGCTCGGGTTCGACATGGACTTCGTGCAGTCAGAGACAGACCGAGGGACCCCCCTGAGTGAGAGCTGCAACATAGACAAGCTGTGTGGGCCTGTGCCCTCCCCGGGTCAGGACCTCTTCTCCGGCTACGTGTTTGTGGTGTCCCACTCCAGCGCTGCCCTCACCTACGAGAGCGACGGCAACCAGAGCGATCAGCAGTATGCTGAGCTGACGTCGAGTGAGTGACAAAAATTTTAATCACGTGAGATTTCTTATTTTGCGAGAGAAAAAAAAATTGGTCATCCGAGAAAAATCAATATCCTGCAATGGAATTGAAAAGTTCAAGCTATCATATTTGTGTTAATCACTTTCGTAATGTCACAACTACTCAAAATCGCTTTTACTAAATCTACGCTGAAACCCGGACTTGAACCACCGACCTCCAGGTTACAAGTCCGCCGCCTTATCGATTAAGCTACTGAGGTCGGTATGAATCTTATTTAATTTTCAAAAAATTTAAAAAAATATCTCACTCGACGTGAGATATTTTTAATTGTTTTTTTTTTTGTGTTTGTGGCTAGTGTACTGGTATAATAATAATTCCGTGTCCGTGAGATAGGTATTGATACCTAAATCACGGTGGTGAGAGGATTGTATGGACGCCCAGATCCAATGTCTAGGCTCCTTTCATGTCCATTGATTCTATTTGGTTTTAACGTCCTGACTTGAGGTAGACAGGACGGGGATTTTACCCTCCATTCGCTGGGAATCGTACCAGCTACCCACATTAACCTCACCCAGTCTGGGTGGGACCGGAATTGCCAGCCTCACACGTTCGGAGAGAACAGAATCTTCTGTGCGAAAAGTCTGCTCCAACCGGGAATCGAACTCGGGATCTCTGGACTACGGGCAGTAGTCACAACCGTTACGCCACGGAGGCTGGGTAGTCCAGTGTACTGGTAGTCGAGTGGTTAACGCGCTAGTCTGGTAATCCAGATAGCGTAGGAATCCGTTGGTTCGAATCCCACCCAGTGCATGCATTTTTCCTCATTAATTTGAGTTTTTGACCATATAATAATAAGGCTCTGAGGGTAAGGTGATAGAAAATGTTTTAAGCATTAACCTCGCCTGGTGGTTACCTTCCACGCCTTTCCACTAAAGAGTGTTATTATTATTATTTTTTTTCTTATGAATAATCTTTTTTTTTGTAACATAGTATTACAGCTAAATAATAATACTATTATAATAAATAAATAATACTATTTTTATTTTATTTTTTCAAGTTAGGATATTTTTATTTATTTTTTGTGGCTTATTTTTATTTATTTTTTGGCTAACCCTGTATAATTGTTACATATTGGATGTCAAACCAGTTGAATTTTCTCTCTATTTTAACCCATTGCCTACCAAGCCATTTTTATGAAACTTGCCCTGGGGACCAAGGGTATTTTCCTCAAAATCTCCTGTCTAGCATATATGTGCAATACGCGGTCCCCCAGACAAAAAACCCATTTTTCCTTGTCACTAGGGACCGTGTATAGACTGTATAGCATATGTGCTAAACAAATTGTCTTGCATATATGCTATACAATTATACATGGTACCCAAGAAGGTTCAAACGTGTCTAGCATATATGCAAGCCCGGTACCTCAGGCAATACCAGTGTCTTGCAAATGTGCTACCCATGGTAGGCAACGGGTTAATAACTTTCAGCTTTCAAGATTCTATTTTCTTTTCTTCTTTTTTTTCAATTTCCTTTTTTTTCAATTTCCTTTTTTTCAATTTCCTTTTTTTCAATTTCCTTTTTTTCAATTTCCTTTTTTTTTCTTCATTTCCCCAGAGTTCCCGTTCCAGCGGCGCCGTCTGGAGGAGCAGCTCCACAAGGGGGGCGGCACCGTGTACCCCAGCCTGAACCGGGTCCCGCACGAGAAGCTCGAGCACTGCCTGCTCATCACTGACCGGCCCAGCACCACGTGCAACTTCGTGCTGGCCCTCGCCATGCGTGTGCCTGTGCTGCACTACTACCACGTGGTCCAGTGCTGTGTCAATGTGAGTCTCTCTCTCTCTCTCTCTCTTACTACATGCGTGTGCCTGTGCTGCACTACTACCACGTGGTAGCATACTCATTAGCATGATAATATAGGTCTTATTTTTGCTTTCCTGAAAAGTCGATTTTTGATATTCCTGGTTCTTCTACTCACCCATTCAATTATCAACGGTTGGGTGGAAGAGATTGCCATAGGCAATAACCCCGCCCTTTAGTTAGGACATATGTATATATTTTATTTATTTTACTTCCGAGAAATTTCTAATATTCGATTTTTTCTGTACTACTGTAACTTCCATCAAACAATTAGTCTACCTTAACCATTGAACATCATCTTTTCTTTCTCTTTTTCTTCTCCCTCCCTCTTTCTTTCTTTCTCTCTCTCTCTTTCTCTTTTTCTTTTTCTCTTTCTCTCTTTTTCTTTATCTTTCTCTCTCTCTCTCTCTCTTTCTTTCTCTCTCTCTCTTTCTCTTTTTCTCTTTCTCTTTTTCTCTTTCTTTTTTCTCTTTCTCTTTCTCTTTCTCTCTCTCTCTCTCTCTCTCTCTCTCTCTCTCTCTCTCTTTCTCTTTCTCTCTCTCTCACTCACTCACTCACTCACTTTTACACTCACTCTTTCTCTCTCTCTCTCTTACTATATCGCTCTTTGATTCCTTTCGCTTCTTTCTCTGTTTTATTTACTTTAAACTGTTTTTTTTTTACATTGTTATATTTAAAATTGTTTATTAGTATTAAGTTTAATCTTCTTCTTCTTTCACTCACCTTTTCCCAATTTTATTTGGGGTCGGCGTTCCCTTCTCTAATTCTACCCCGCCACAGCTTCCTGTCTAATGCTTCCTCTTGCCTCCAGCCTTTTTCTCTCACATCTTCCTGAACCTTGTCCCTCCATTAGTATTAAGTTTAATAGTTTATTTTTTTGATAGTTCAGGTAAAATTAAAATTAGATAGTATAGGGTCCGCCCGTGTATTGAGCTAAATAAAGCTTGGGCACGGTGTACCCCAGCACTGCCTGCTCATCACTGACCGGCCCAGCACCACGTGCTGGCTCTGGCCATGCGTGTGCCTGTGCTGCACTACTACCACGTGGTCCAGTGCTGTGTCAACGTGAGTCACGTGTGCTGGGGTTTGTCCACTGAGATCATATTATAACATAGAGGGAACCTTACCTATCTCGAACTGAACAAATTTACGCGTCCAACTTTGAACAGCTGATGGAACAAAGCCCGGCTTCTGATCGGTTCAATTTATTTGAATTTTTGTTTACCTCATGCAGTGGCGGGTATCTAAATATCCTTAATTTTCACGTCAGATACCAAATCTTATATTAAAAGTCGTAGCAAAGAAAAAAATTAACTGATAGGTAAGTATGAATAAAGTAAAAATATTATCTTAGAAGAATTAGGTAGTTTAGGTACCCACTCTTTCGCGAGAGAAAAATTACTACAACTCCGGCACTGATTTTGAAATCAGCTGATGGTCCCTCTTGGATGCAAATCTTGATACATCGGGTTCCCTCTATGTTGTATGATCTCAGTGGGTTTTTCGCACCGAATTATAATCATCATCATAGGGTGGCGTCATCGTGAACGATAGTAGGCAAACAGTGGAGGAATGACTCAGCACTTCTACCACTGTCTTCACAAGGAGACTAATAATTGACAAGGGCCCCCAGAACCAAGTCAATGCTGGTCTACTCCCTGTTTAAAGTTCCCCAGCCAGACTGCTGGTCTACTCCCTGTTTATAGTCCCCTAGCCAGACTGATGGTCTACTCTATGTTTATAGTCCCCCAGCCAGACTATAATTATAATAATAAATGTCCGCCTCGGTAAAACCGACATCAGTAGATTGATCGATAAGGCGGCGGACTTGTAACCTCCTCGGCGGAATTCTCTTCCATCGAACCCCATCTATATAATATATCCCTCATACACCCACAACTCCTAATAAACACATCTCTCTATCTCCCCCTCACAGAAGTGTCACATCAAGAAGTACCGCCTCCCGGAGATGTCCAGCGGCTACTCGCTGGAGGACAAGTGCTTCCTGGACCGAAACCTGACCTCCGCCAACATCCTGGGCGACCACATGATCGTCATTGCCATGTCCGCCCGCAGCCACGCCCTCGTGTTCTGGGAGAAGGTGCTCAAGTTCGCGGGCGCCTCGGTGAAGCGGTGGAAACCGGGTTTCGACTGTAAGTGACACACCTGTGATGATATCTTATAATACGCCTTTTCTACCACCTAAGCCTTTCTACCATTTTCTACCACCTAAGCCTGAGAGTCTTATTACTATGTGGTAACAATTTCAAAATTGGTAAAAAAAAAAATATTTTTTTTTACTGAAGTTCAAGATTGAATTAAAATTATTTATTGTTTTGTTTATTTTCTGACATCTATGAAGTGTCACATATTGCATAACATACAATATTTTATTATTATTATTGTAGGCGTATTATAAGATATCATCACAAAACCGTAGTCTAGTGGATGAGAATAATGTTATTATTATTATTATTCAACACTTATTTATTAGATATAAATGGACATAATTATGTACAGTAAAAATAATTATTTTAACAATGAAAAAAATGGAAACAATATGGAAACAATAAAAATTAAAAAGAATAGAAAATATATAAAAAAACATATGTCCTAACTAAAGGGCGGAGTTATTGCCTATGGCAATCTCTTCCACCCAATACAGTGAGGACTCTGCATACAACCCTTCTCCCTTTGAGAATTAAATTCGCCTGGTGGTCACCTTCCACTAAAGAGTATTATTATTAAGTGGTTTTGGCTATGTGGCTATTATTTTCTTCAAGTGATACTTTACCTTTTTCTTCATCCACACACACGCAATAATACTATTTCATTTACGTGTATGATAAGGTTGTACCTACAATATGATGATAAAATATAAAAACCTAATTAAATATAGGTAGTCAACGTGACCGAGTCATTTACCGTACCACAGCAGGGCTGCGCAGGATTTGTCCGGGGTCCACTCATACCTCATACCTCGTGAGGAAAAAATGAGTAGCTGCTTTGATATGAGCAGCGACCAGGGGCGGAATCGTAGGCAAAAACAATATCTTTGGATATTAAGGATACGAAAAAATTCTTTTCTTCGCTTCCCACTAAAATTGTGATATAATAATACTCTGCAACACACTTCAGCTGGACCATGATCACTATAATCTCTCTAGTGATCTGTTCCGGGTGGAATGTGAGCAGAGAATGTCTGTATAAAAATGTATAAGTTAAGTCTGTATTATTTATAACCTTTAGTTTGTATGCCTTGTTAGGACATTAGTATTGTCGTTTAGAGTACTTTAAAGTATTAAAGTTCTAAATGATTAAACACAAGACCGTGAGGGTAAAGGGACTCTTGGTAAAGGATAAACAGAATATCGTATTGAATTATTTATTATTATTACTTTCTTGAGTTCACTAACCTCTCATTTCCCACCCCCAGGGGACACACTAGTGACTCAGGGCCAGAACATGACCATAGCCATCCTTGTGGACGACGACATCCCACCCGAAATCCTCACCCAGCCTTACGAGTGCATCCTGCCCACCTGGGTCGTACAGAGTCTGATCCATGCCGAGGCGAGGGATTTCCACGCCCATCCCGCCTATCGGGAGAAGGTCGCCACCCCCCCGGCTGCTTTGAACAACTCGGAGACCTACTAGCAGGCGGGACTTTCCCCCAATGAACGGGATTTACCTTGGACCTGTGGGATTTTTTTCTGGATATACACGGGATTATCCTTATTTGACCGCCAATGACCCAGATATTGTGATGAGTTTCTCTCAAAGACATATCACTCAAGTGTCAACACAACTCTAACACTTCCAAATTTTTTATCGTGGGATTTTTTTTCTAATGACCGTAGTTTTTACGTAAAGTACGATCTTTCTCCAATGACCAGGATGTTTTCGGTATCTCTGGGACTTTTCTCCAATGATTTGGATTTTCCTTGGGTCTGTTTTTCTTTTATTGAACGATAATGGCCCAAATATTTCTGAAAGCCATCGACATTCGAGTCAAAAAAATTCTGACACTTAACGATTTTTTATCGAATGACTGGGAATTTTTTTCTAATGACCGCTATTTCACGTTTTTACATTTTTTCGATTTATTCTCTTGAGGATTCTCGATGTTCAAGCGGCATTGACGAACTCAGATAGACTAGAACGCTGTGATTTTCAACGAATGACTTGGACTTTTTCTCCAATCACCGGGATTTTTACAGATGATTAAAATCCTTTTTTTGTCAGAAAATTTCTGATGGTCAATGTAGGATTAGAACAAATCAGACGGGCCAGTTGGGATTTTCATCAGATGTCTGGTACTTCTTCCAAATATTAGATTTCTTCTCGGCTTCTTCTTCTATTGTAGACAATTCCGTTGAGTACTAAAAAAATTTACCGACCTCAGTAGCTTGATCGATAGGGCGGCGGATTTGTAACCTCGAGGTCGCTGGTTCAAGTCCCGATTTCAGCTTAGATTTAGTAAAGCGAGTTTGAGTAGTTGTGATATCACGAAAGTGATTAACACAAATTAATATGATAGCTTTAACTTTTCAATTCCATTACAGGATATGGATTTTTCTCGCATGAGGAATTTTTTTCTCTCGCAAAATGAGAAATCTCACGTTATTAAAATTCTTGCGGGCTTCCCATAAAAATCGAAAATTTCAATACCCATCTGTAATAAAAAAATAAAAATATTGGGTTTGGAATTTGAATCTGAGATCTTCCGTATGATAAGCGGGGGACCTGTGTTATGTTCCAGGAACACTCTCCACTCTCAAAATCCCCAAATCTCCGTTTCAACCGTCACACAGTTGATTTCACATTAACCACTGACAGTTAAATTACCATTAACCAATCAGAGTACGTTGTGTGACAGTTGAAAGGGAGATGGAGAGAGTGGAGAGTATTACTGGAACGGGCCACTGATCACTGCACTAATTGTGTGCGCTTTTTTGCACTGTTATTTTAAACTTTATCATGTTACTTTTTGTTTCCTCAGTCTTATTCATACATAATATTGTGCACTGGTAGTCAAGTGGTTAACGCGCTAGTCTGGTAATCCATGTATTGGAGGGATCGGTTGGTTCGAATCCCACCCAGTGCACGAATTTTTTCTCATTAATTTGAGTTTGTGACCACGTAATAATAAGACTCTGAGGGTTAGGTGGTAGAAAATGCTTTGAGCAATAACCTCGCCTGGTGGTTACCTTCTACTAAAGAGTATTATTATTATTACAATATATGACCAACTGATTAAAAGTTTCAATATTTATAATTTTATTTTTCTACCGATTTTTTTATTGCTGCTTTGTACCCACAAAGTGTGTACAGATATACAAGACTTATAGATGTATTTTTAAAATGCATGTTAAAAATTTCTTTTTAATTGTAAATTTTGTAGATTCTCATTTTAATTGGAGCCTTTTTTATTCTAGAAAGAATGTAAATTGAACTTTAATAGATTTTTAAAATGATTTTTCATTATTATTAATTTCGGTTTATTTGAAGTGATTATTTCTTTATATACAAGAATATAGAATTTTGAAGTCGTGTTCAAAGATATGTTAAATAAAGGTAATTACTTTTAAAACTACCCTAAAGCTTGAATTTGAACCCTAATGTTGAGGGTTCAAAATTTGTTCATGACAAGAATGTTTTTTATTGCTGCTTTGTACCACAAAGTGTGTACAGATATACAAGACTTATAGATGTATTTTAAAATGCATGTTAAAAATTTCTTTTTATTGTAAATTTTGTAGATTCTCATTTTAATTGGAGCCTTTTTTATTCTAGAAAGAATGTAAATTGAACTTTAATAGATTTTTAAAATGATTTTTCATATTATTAATTTCGGTTTATTTGAAGTGATTATTTCTTTATATACAAGAATATAGAATTTTGAAGTCGTGTTCAAAGATATGTTAAATAAAGGTAATTACTTTTAAAAACTACCCTAAAGCTTGAATTTGAACCTAATGTTGAGGGTTCAAAATTTGTTCATGACAAGAATGTTTTTTACCCTAAAAATATTTGAATTTTAATGCATGATGAAATCATATTTTTTTTTTACGGACAAAAATCTTTTGAAAGAAAGAATATCATGGCTTCTTTTAAAATATTATTTTTTAAATTATTTTAAATAAAGAAATCGGCGTAAAATGATTGTTTATTTATTCTAAAACAAGTATTTTAAACTCCTTTTACTTCATGTATATTCTATTGATATAGATTTTTAAATTTGGGTTTAACGTCGCTCCCAACTACATGGTCATATCACGACAGGGTTGTTACCCTCCATTCGCAGGAAACTCACAAACCTTCTACCCACATTAACCTCACCCAGCTTGAGTTCCACATTAACCTCACCCAGCCAGGGTTGGGTCAGAATGCCAGCATCACAAAGTCTTCACATCGCTGGACGTTGCTTCAACTTCGGTGGTCCTAGAACCGGTGCATTCAACGCGCCATTGACGCTGGTTTTTTTTTTTTTGGGGGGGGGGGGGGGGGGGGGTATTTAAAAAAAAAAATTCCCTTGGTACTCCTCAACAGAACTGAATTTATAATGAACTGAATCACGAATTTATCGTTGCTTGTATGGTGGGCCTTTTCATGGTAGGACCGAAGTACGACCGTGCCTTCTTATTGCTTCAGCAGATAATTTTCTCAGGGAGTGAGGTCAGTTTTAACCATGAAAATCTGGGCTATCAGGTTCAGTTCCGAAGATTTTTCTTAGAGTTCCAGAAACACTTTCTTCTCTCCTAATAGAAAACTAATTTATTACCTGAAGAAAGAAAAAGAAATTCCTTCAGATTTCTAATATTAAAAATTCCTCGGAAGTAATATGTGTATAATAGAAGATGTACTCAAGTATTGATTGATATGCTGTGTATTTTTGCAACCTTCAAATATGTGAGCAGCTTCGTTTGACAGTAAAACTGTATCTCTCTCTCTTTCGTTTTAACCATCACCCAACGCAATCTAATTGGTCATTGCCTTCAAACTAAACAATAAGATTGCGTTTCCGGAGATTCGGGGATTGGGAGAGTGGAAAGTGTTTCTGGAATGGACCACAGGTACCTACCATTTTACTTCCGAGAAATTTCTAATATTAGAAATCGGAAGTATTGTGTTTTTTTAAAACACTCGGTCATATTTTTATCAATAATATAAATGGTTTTGTTATTTGTAAATACTTTTGAATCAACATGGTCAATAATATATTGTTAATAAAAAAATACCCTATTTAAATAATGCTTGTCTTTTTTTTTTAGTTTTAACGTCCCTTTGAACTGCATGCTCATATCACTACGGGAGTTTTACCCTCCATACGCTGGAAACTTACAACCAGCTACTCAAATTTAACCTCACCCAGTCTAAGTGGAGTCGGGAATAACCAGGGTTCGAATTCGAATCCAAGTCCTAACCTCGCTGGACGCTGCTTAACTTCAGTGACAGAACAACAACTGGTGTATTCAACGTGCCATCAACGCTTACTCTTATTGGCTGAATCCTGATGTCAATGTACCTTTAGCTAGTACATATTATTATTAAATTCTTTATTAGGTAATGTAGACGCATAATTATGTACAGTACAAATAATGATTACAAAGAAATAAACTAAAATAAAAGCAATATAAAGGGGGAAAAATATGCACAGATATGTCCTAACTAAAGCACGGAATTATTGCCTATAGCAATCTCTTCCACCCAACCCTTTTCACAAATCTCTTCCACACATACTACGGAGTCTGGCTGGAGGACGTTAAACAGTGTCTAGCAAGAGAAATGACTAGCCAACCCTTACAAGCCAGACTAGCTTGCAGTTTCCCAAGGGTTTATATTATAAAAGTTAAAGTCCTCACGATCAGTGGCGTATCTACACCTACATTTCGGGGGGTTCAGAAATCTCCCCTAACGTATATTCCATCTTTGCTGGGGTTTCTTGGAAATTTCAGGGGGGGGGGGGGGGGTATTGTCCCCAAACCCCCCCCCTGGCTACGCCACTGTTCACGATGCGATGGTTGATTGCAGATAGAAATATGTGGTTCAGGACGAGCCAACTTTGAAATAAAGTTGGCTGGAAACCATCATTCCCCCCTCCATCTGGAGCCAAGCTGGCTACACCAACATACAACAGTACTGTTTACTGTGTAATCAGCTATAAGCTATGGTAGGGAAAGTTTCAGGAGCACAATGAAAGTAACTAACAAACCATGCGTTAACTCTTTGCGGCACAGCTCGGATTTTTTTTAATAACCTTTCCGGCACGGTGGTCCCCAGAAAGACCACTTGGAAAATGTACCTTACTGCACGGTGGTCCATATGAGAGCTGTCTTTAGTATCGTCTCAGCACGCTTCACTCAGCCAGGGACCACTCAAGCTTCTTCCTATTGGATAAAAGTTTTCGGCTGTAGTCGGACATTGTCGTAGCTTTCACAGGGCACAACAAGTCAGGAGGGCCCGTGCAGTAAGGGTCCATTTTATGTGGTCCTCCTTGGGACCACCGTGCCGCAAAGAGTTAAGAGCTATTTGTAATTTATTTCCATTAATAATTTACTGTACATAATAGGTATAATAGGTAACATATATTTAATGCGACTACCCCACACTAAGGGGATGCAGTCCTCTTGTTTTGTGGGGTAATGAGTAATGTGGGCTATTGAACAATACTTTCTATACCTTACAGGTAATCTATTTTTTTTTTTTTTTAACGTCGCTTTCAACTGTATGGTCATATCACGACGGGGATGTTACCCTCCATTCGCAGGAAACTCACAAACCTGCTTCCCACATTAACCTCACCCAGCCTGAGTTGGGCCGGAATGCCAGCATCACAAAGTCTTCACCTTGCTGGACGTTGCTTAACTTCGGCGATCCTACGAGAACCGGTGCATCGACGCCGCTGGCCATTTAATCTGAAATATGAAATGAAAATAAGCAAGACCCAGGGGTGTTTTCATTATTAAATTATATCACATTCTTCGACAGTAAACGTCTTTATTTAAATATACCGTCTGACCTCAGGTTGAAAATAAACTGAAACAACTTCAAATGTTCACAAAATAATCCTTAAGGGCGGAATTAATAGACGTTTTTGTAATACCTCCGTGGCGCTAAGTCACGGATTGCGTACTGTGTAGGATAGGGAAAACCGACGCTTAGCAATGACTGGTGATATAGAAATTGTCTATTAATTTCGCCCTTTGTTCACCTTTTTTTCCCAAACAAAATAAATTAATATCTTATTTTTACCATATTCAGGATTGCGAAATTATATCGTACAAAAAGGAAATGATGAATGAAGGAAATTATAAATTATCCGGGCAAGGACTCTGGTTGTTACCTCTGGTAGCCCTCTCTTAAAATAAATGTTCATTTAAAAAAATAATCCAACAGTGAGGGTATCAAGAGCCTGTCTGATTTTCCAGGATCCTAGCCTTCAACACGGTTTCACATAGAAGCGTCTAATGACATAGCCCAATATAAACCAAACATTAAGTCAAACATTTTTTACATGAGATTAAAAAATAATAGGTATAGATAGGACAGAAATTACTTTTTTTTCTTTTTTTAGGAAAAAAAAGCAAGGGGTGACGGAAACACCCCAGATATAATAATTACTCTCTTTTATTCAACAAAACATTTTTTTGTGCTTTTTCGACAGTGTCTTTATACCATGTAGTTGTATATTTTAATCAATAAAATTTGATTTGACGAAATCTCTCAGAAACCCTTCAAAGCTTAGGAGAAGTACCTTTGTATAAATGTTTTTTGTTGTTGTTGTAATAATGTAATATAATAATGTACGAGATTTATTTTAGTTTTTTTTTTTTACAATTTTTGTGGTTCTCTCCC
This sequence comes from Bactericera cockerelli, assembly GCA_024516035.1. NCBI lineage: Eukaryota > Metazoa > Arthropoda > Insecta > Hemiptera > Triozidae > Bactericera > Bactericera cockerelli. Next base: position 7,268,435 of record CM044962.1, on the reverse strand, counting down.
TAAGGAATACTTCATACTTTTTTATAAAGAAAATAAATAAATAAACTTATAAACTTAAAAAAAGGATGGCAGGAATTCACCATAGATAAGGGAGGGTCTGGATTCATAGGTTCTGTGACGGAGAGTGGGTACTCAAGAGTTGAAGTGAAAGTCAAGATACCCAGCTGATGCTTCTCAGTAGCCGAAATTGAGATTTGAGCCCAAGAGGAGACGCCAGTAAGGGTTAAGGAACACTAGAAGCAGTGGAAAGAGGAGGAGGCATAGGGTTATTCAGGAGTAAGGGTTTAGGAACATTAGAAGCAGTAGAAACAGGAGGATGCATTGGGTTATCAAAAGAGAATGAGTTTAGAAGGGAGAGAGAGGCATTGGTTTAACATGGAGAAGGAATAGATTAAATCATTTTTTTATTACATTTAGCCCAATTTTTATCACTACAATTTTGAGCTAAATGTAAAAAAAGAACTATGCCTCAGAATGGTCCTTAGAAATTGGAGAATTCAATAAGCTCAGCTCCCATCAGAATTTAATTTTTATAAAGTTCAAGTTAATCAAAATTAGTAATTAAGATATTGGTAAAAAAATACTTTCTTCTGGATTATTTTATCAGTTTATGTGTAAAACATCTACACAGTACATGGGCATGTAAAAAGCGACTACCACAAATGGTAGATTTCAGAAATAATTCAATAAAGAGCTTTAATTTCAAACCATGATTAAGGACGAAATTAATAGACAAAATCGCGATCTCAAGTCATGGCTTGGAATTAGTTTTCCCCATCTAAGACAAAACGCAATCCAAGACTTAGCCCCACAGAGGTATTACAAAAATGTCTATTTAAGTTTTTGTAATACCTCTGTGAAGCTTATTTAAGTTTTTGTAATACCTCTGTGAAGCAAAGTCTAGATTTTGGGTATTGTTTTAACTGGGAAAACAAATGCTCAAGTCATGACTAAGGTTTCGACTATTGTCTATGATCGCTAATTTTACATTGCTGTTATTATATAGAAAGTTATAAAACCTCCATGTCACATGGTAAATATTGTAAAGAAAAATTTCATGAAAAGGAACATTTTAAAAGAATCCGTTCATTTTATAACTCTTTGGATGGAATGAATAAATTACAATACTGGAAACCCCCCTATCAAGATGAACAATTAATTTATAGAGGAAATATGAAGAAATATAATATTGGAGTTTGGACTTTTTTTTTGAAAACGAACACAATCGCATTTCTAATATGTATTAGAAATTTATCGGAAGTAAAATTAATTTGTTATTGTTGTGATTTACTCAGTGTTAAAACTAAGCAAAATGTACGATTTTATTTTACTTATTTATCCATGTACTTATTTCTCTATTGTGAGAACTATTGTGCAATCATTTGCAGTTTTACCAAGATCAGAATTGAAAAAAAGTGAGACAAGAGTATTTGAGAAATTAATAATTTTCCCGTGATCTTCTTCCAAAAATGGAAAGGAAAAAATAAACTGGCACAGACAGATAATTGGTTTCCAATTTTTTATACAACAAAAATTCCAAGGGCACATAAAGCCCTGGATGGGTGATTCAACTTATAACTAGCATTACAAAAATTTATTTTTCTATACAAGTATACAATTTTTAAAATTACAAATTAATACAATAGAGATCTTTTAAGACTTAAAAATACAGGGTGTCTACCAAATGGTCAAAGTAAAATTCCCTGACTTTTCCAGGTTTTCCAGACCATTTTTCCAGTTTCTCCAGTCTACTTTTTTAAGGAGACATTATATGAATATTATATAAGACCTGCTAAAATTTTGTTAATTTTATAAAAAGTGATTAAGAGTGTTTTGTGTTTCTTACCAAAGAAGCATTATCACACTGCTGGATAACAGTGGCGCCGCAGGCAAATTTTTTTTATTTTTCATTTTCATGACAAAATTGGATCTTGAAAAAAATTCCCTGACTTTTGGTGTTTTTTCACAAAATTCCCTGACTTATGGTGTTTTTTCACAAAATTCCCTGACTTTTCCCTGACTTTTTCGGTCTCAAAAAATTCCCTGACAATTCCAGGTTTTCCAGGTTTTCCCTGACCAGTAGACACCCTGAAATAGGATTCTTTAAATTATTTTTTTTTCTGGGGGAAAAAAGAAAGGTAAAAATTATTTCTTCCCCAGGTGCACAAAAATGAAAGGTAGGTACTAGAATTTCTTACAAATTGATATCATTCTACAAGGAGAAAGAAACAAATGAAGCTAGGGCCCTGCCTCAGATACTCATGCTACTAGCTACAAACTTTCAACCAATCATAGCGAAAGTAATCGGTGAAAAGTTTTTGCTTGCTTTGGCTGGTGTTATAATAAGAACACCCGTCGAGGTTAATGCTCAAAGCATTTTCTACCACTCAGTCTTATTATTATGTGGTCATTACTCAAATAAGTGAGGATCCCTTTTGCTACCTAAATTACCAGACACTGGTCTACCTCAAGGCTGGCAATAAATCAGCTCGATATAACTCTGATTACAATGAACAGAATATGGGCTTTTGACATTCAAGTTATACAGAGTATAATGCAGGCGAATCTGAATATAAGAGAACTGGATATAAGAAAAAGATTTTCAGGTCAAAATGACCTCTCTAAGGGTAATTCATTCATCACTGTCTAGCATCATCGTGTTCGATAGTCGCCAAACTTGATATTTCCATCTAATTTATACAAGGAGGCTAATAATTACCAAGGGCCCCCAGAACCTAGTTCATGAATGTCTGATGTTTCCACTTCTATACTGACATTGCTCAAGGTGCCTAGTAAGAAATGCCGGTATAACCTATAAGGGTAAATAACATCTTTATAAGATAATTATCCTGCAATAATGAGATTATTGAGTCCCTAGCCAGCGTCGATGGCGCATTGAATAATAATAATAATATCGCCTTATTTATACTGCCCGATTAGGACTCTTTTAAGTCCCATTATTCCAGCAGAAAGCCCAAGACATATTATTATGTGGTAAAAATCCCAAATGGGAGGATAACATCCCAGCGGGGTTTCGAACCCACGACCCCCGGGACCTATTCCAGAGTGCCGCCTTTACCACTGAGCTACCGGGACACACGAGACTACACCGGTTCTCGTAAGATCACCGAAGTTAAGCAACGTCCAGGGCGGTGAAGACTTCGTGATGCTGGCATTCTGGCCCAACCTAGGCTGGGTGAGGTTAATGAAGGTAGCATATTTGAGAATTCCCTGCGAATGGAGGGTAACATCCCCGTCGTGATATGACCATGCACTTGAAAGCGACGTTACACTAAAAAAAAAAGAGTCCCTTTACTCTCACAGTCGAAACAAAGTCTTATTTTTTGGTGTGATCTTGCACCGACCAAGCACGATCATGGCTAATGAAATGATTGGAAATCATGGTTGATAGTCGACATTGTGTGTTGTAAATACGTTTGGGTGTTAGTTCTTTTAAAGAGATTTTAATAACACTTCAGAAGAAATCCAGCTCAAGCAGCTAGTAATCAGATACGTGAGATTCAAACAGTTCACAATAATCAGAGCCATATTTACATGAAACTAGATAAGGATGTACAAAACAATGGTGTATCACAACATGAAATATTCAATATTACACTAAAGAGAAAACGCTTAAATATTAACTTAAAAATAATTACATCAGAGTCGAACGTGGATTTATTAGAATGGGATATAATAGAAAACTCTCTATGATAGAAAAATAAGGCTCCGTGGCCGAGTGAGTTAGCGCGCTAGGCATTGCACGCAGAGTGACCTGGGTTCGAACTCCAGCGGGGCAGGATTTTTTCTGCTCTGTTGTTGGGTGTTCGGGGTCCAGTCATACCTCGTTAGGAAAAATGAGTAGCTGCTTTAATGTGAGCGGTGACCAGTGGCGGAATTATAGGCAAAAATAAGATATAAGGATATTATGGAAAAGTCCTATAATTCTACGCTACCCACTAAAAAATGAGATATAATAACACAAAGAAACACATTTATAATAGAAAAAATCTCAGGTCACATGTTTATGTATCGTAGAGAACTAACCATACAAGAAACCTCTTGATAGTAGACATGTCTCTTGAGTTCTAATATACCCAGGTTCGACTTGTATTATATCGCCGCTGCAAACACAAACTGTCGTATCTGCAAATTTTGCCATTGCAGTTAAGAAGCGCACATAGTGGTTTGTGCTTGCTGAGAATCTTTGAAACTCATATACGACTAACCTTAAAAATTGAATACTTCGGGAAGGTATTGAGATACAAATACGAAGTGAAAAAGGAAGTTTCAAACCACTATGTGCGCTTCTTAACTGAAAATGGCAAAATTTGCAGATACGACAGTTTGTGTTTGCAGCGGCGATATTTATCAGTCAGTGAGGCAGTACTCAATGTTGTTTAAATAGTGACACATATAATTATGATGTGTCAAACAGAGATTTATGTTAGACGTTGATGAAGGGAGCTTATAAATCAGCTCATATTTCAACTAAGATGTTTTAAAATTGTTCCATTTTTACATCAAGTAACAGTTTACCATTTTCTATGCATACTGTTCCTCATTTATGCAAAGTACTTCAGTCTGAATATTTTGTAAATGAGATTGAATTTCGTTCTCAACGAATGAAATAAAGCCAGAAAAGTGACAGAATTTCGTCACAGCTCGTGTGAGTCACCGTCAGCCTCCACGCGCTTAGGCTCAGAGGACTGTGGCACGTCACGAGAATCATCTTGAAATTCTGGGAGGAAGAGCTTATTGTGTGATGTGTGAATCACCAAAGTGATCTTACAGCTACTCAAACTCGCGTTTCTGAAAAAATCCTTCCTTGGGAGTTGAACGACCAACCTCCAGAGTGCAAGCTCTATGCCTGGACGCTTGCAGGAGAGAACACAGCGTGAGATTCGGTCGAAACTAGGACAGAGATTCGCGAAGGACAGACCCTTATGGTTTCCATGGATACCGTTAGACGGACTTATGACATCACAGTAGGTTCGGAAGGAGGCGGCTCAAGTGACTTTCACACAGAGCGCGCTGAGGCGGTGGCGCGGGGAGATGAGGAAGCGCTGCAGGTAGTGGACAAAGTCGAGGCGCAGCATGTGCTTCTCCACATGAGCCGCCTGGCCGCGGGTGATCTCGTGCTCGAAGGTAAGGTGGCTCTGGGCCCCGCTCTCCTTGAGGAACAGCTCGCCGCACAGCTTGCAGCGGAACGCGGCGTAGTGGTGCAGGATCACGTGCTGCAGCAGCGAGTGCAACGTGAACGTGTCGCTCGCGCCCCGCACGGCCTGACACGCGCCGCACGTGAACTCCACCAGGTCAGGGTGCTGGTGGCGGTGGCACACGTGGTTGTACAGGGTGACCACGCTGCTGAAGTCCAGCTGGCACGCCACGCACAGCCAGTCCGAGCTCTGGTTCACGCACACGCGGTCCGGACAGAAGCAGTTGTACAGCTTGAGGTAGGCCTGCGTGCCGACACGGTCGCACGTGCGGCACGCGAGCACGGGCTCCTCCTGGTAGCCACTCATCACGGGCGAGTAGCGCAGGGGCACGCCCGTGTTGTGCAGGGCGCACTTGTTCTCGTAGTAGAGCACGGGCCTGTGGTAGCGGCTCCAGTGGTGCTTCATGTCGGCGGGCGCCCGGGCGCGGAACGCACAGTAGTCGCAGTGGAACAGACACTGGCGGGCGGGGTCGGGGGTGTAGTGGTTGTACTGACTGTAGGTGAGGGCGTAGGGGCGGGCGGGGTGGGCGGCCTGGTGGTGGGTGGCGGCGGCAGAGTACCGGAGCTGCAGGCGGCAGTGGTTGCACACGAGCAGGGTGTGCGGGGTCAACTGCAGGTCCTGTCCGGGGCGGCTCTGTCCACTGCGCTGGGGGGGCGGTCGGTGTCGCTTGAACACGAAAGGGGTTAGCTTTAACTGCTCCGTCTGGCTGCCTCGCTTCAGCTCATCCTCGCTCTCGTATTTCTCGTCCTCGCTGTCGAAAGCCACCTCCTCTCTCCTGAGCCCTTCCCTCCTGGTCCCCTTGGCTCTTCTCCTCGGGACGGGCGGCCACATCCTCCGTCCACAGACTCATCCAGCATCAGGTCTGGCTCATCCGCCAGGTACTGCTCGAAATTGATGCTGCTATTTGGACGGCACCCGCGCCAGTGTGTCTTTCTCGACCTCGCCACTCACGTCAGACGTGGCGGCACCATCGGATGCTTCACGCACTGTGTCTCTGCATGTCTCGGGTGCCGGGGGTCTGTATCAACGCCGGGAATGTCCTCCCCTGCACAGTAGCTGCTTCATTGGCTGCCAGGGAGTCTGTCGCCGAGGGGAATTCACTTCCATTGGTTATAAGTTTGAGGCTCTCAACCGCTTCTCTCGTTTCCGTATCGCTCATTGTTAGGTCAATGTCTTCGCTTTCTATGTTCTTCGCAGATTCGCTTTCTATGCCATCGCTCTCAAAATTCTTCTCAGTATCACTATAAGTTAGGTCTATATCTTCTCTTTGAGTATTCTTTGCAGTATGAAATGTTGTTGGGTCTACATGTTCGCTTTGAATATTCTTTGCAGTATCACTAGTTCCTGGCCCCATGTTTTTGTTGTCAATATCCTTTGCTAGAGTGTTGGCGGCAGTGGTTCCTTCTCCAACTCCTCTCGTTCCGTCTTCATTCGCAAGTCTGTCGGCGCACTCAGATGGATTGCTGGAAAGCAGAAGAGCCTCCACGGGATCTTCATCAAGGGCAAGGTCGCCGTATATCTCGTCCAGAATTTGCTGATTCGACTTTTTCCTGTTCTGCGCATCTTTGTACTTTCTACCGATGGCGGTATCCTCTTCCAATGGCGTATCTCTACCAATGGCGGTTCCTCTTCAATGGGGTATCCTCTCTACCGAGTCGGGCAGAGACGTTTGCGGGATCCGTGACCGAGTGAATGTCTTCACGAGACTCTGGGTCATCGACAGCATCGCTTATTCCGCTTCCGGCGGGTTTGTCACTTGTTGGTTCCTCATTATCCGTGAGTAAATGGACGTCGCTCCCTTCATCATCCGTACACAAGTGGATGTCTTCTACTCTGGACAAGGCTTCAGATGTTTCTTCCGTGTCTTGTCCCGTGGTACTAGTTGCATGTGATTTCTCACTTGGAACGGTTTCATCATCCCTCTCATCCAGAGTCAATTCCCCGGCGGACATGGTGTCACTCTCGTGGTCCGAAGCGAAGGGGTCTTTGTCCAACTGCTCGTTCAACGCGTCATCTCGTTCATCATTCATTGGTTCCTCATCAGGCGTCTCATCCGTTCTCTTCTCTCCACCTTCTTTCATTGGTCTCGCCATCACTTTCAACATCGATCACATCTTCACCTGGACGAGTAAGCTCCCCAGATATAGGATCCAGCACAAGAAACTCACCTTGCTCGACAGTGTTGCCACGACTATCTGTTCCACTCATTTCTTCTCCTGCTTTTCCACAGCGACCATCTGTTGTCGCCGCCCGGCGGGGGGGAATTCCATGTCCAAGTCGTCCAGGGAGATGATCATCCTGTCCTCCGCGTCGCTGTCTTCCTCCCCTCCCCTCTGCCTCTCCCCCGCCGCCTCGTCCAGCAACACATGCACCACCTGGATATTCGAGTCTGCGTAGCGGGACACGCCACCACTCCCGCCGGCACTGCCCGGAGCCACCACAGGGGTGGTCTCGTCAATGGGACCGCCGCTGCTGGTCGGGTGGGGGGCGGGCTTGGCGGTCGCCACATGACGCAAAGCAGGCACGGTGAGGCCGCCCCGTTCCAGGGAGGGCACCGAGAGTCTGACCAGGGGCGGAAGTTTCATCACCTTGGGCGAAATGTCCACGTAATGGAGAGGCTTGACGGGGTCTGGAGTCACTTCGACGGCGGGGGTGTCTGTCTGTGGTTTTCCCCAGGAGACGGGGGCGCCACTCTGGCTCGTCACAGGGGCGCCGGGTGCCGCGGGGGTGTCTGGGGCGGGGGTTGGGGCGGGGTGGCGTTTCAAGGACGTGCACGCGATTTGCTGGAACACTCTCTCCTCTATCATGCACTGCCGGTTGCCCGCAGCGTTGATTAGCTCCACCTTGCCTAAGCTCGTCACGTGTCGTCGGTAGTAGAACAGCTCGCCATCGATATCGTACACATTGCTCTTGCAGGGCACTAGCACAGACGACTTGGCACCGGGGCTGCTGCGCACCGCTGCCACGGGGGCACCACGGCTCTGAGCGCCGCCCGCGGCACCGTAGAATCCGCCGTCCGCCGCCAGAGGGTCAGACTCACTGTCTCTTCTCCTAGGCGTCGACGTGTAGCCGAACTTTTCGTAAACATTTTCTCCGTCGACGGAAGTACTCGCGCTATCAGTACTTGTCTCGTCGTGGAAAGTACTCGCGTGGGAAGTAGTCGCGTGGGAAGTACTCGCGTGGGAACTACTCGCGCGGGAAGTACTCGCCCCACTAGGTTTAACGCGAGCTGTAGTAGTAGGGCTCCTACCAGTGGGTTCGGTCGAGTCCTCCTCCTCGCTCTCACTGCGGCTCTTCAAGCGCTTCCTCACCCGCCTACTCGGGGCCGGGGCGCTGGTCATGCGGTCCAGCTGCTCAGGCGTGGGCACCGACACGTAGCCATGCCTGCCCAGTCCGTACTCCTGCCATTGAGAAAGATAAGATAAATTGTTTTATTTAGAAGCAATATACATATAGTTTACAAAGCAACCCTTTTCCTAAGCTAATACAAAAAATGTGAGCTTATAAGCTAATACAAAAGCAAAATTATTATTTCCTTATTTATACCATACATTTAATTACAATTACAAAATTACAAATTAAGAGTTCTGAGACTATCCATGCCATCAACTAACCTCTCTATTTTAATCAGTAAAAACATGTATTCGATTAAATAATAATAATAATAAGTAATTGTAATATGAAAAAAAATAAGAAAGAAAAGATAATAATAATAAAAAGTAATTGTAATATGAATCTAATATTCTATGTATCTCTGTCAGAGCAACTTTGCCTTGATCTGATTAAAGTCAGACATATGCGTATCCAATTAAAATATTAAACCAAATAATCGACTGTGATCTTAAAACTAAAGTTACCTACAATACTCTGTCTAGTCGTATTCGTAATGTAGGTTTTAATTTTTTTTAACATTCCATCAAATTCTTTTTCTTCACATTCTCCCCTAAATAAAATCCTTGATCTTTTTAATAAACACCAGAACAACCTGTAACTCTCCACCACCTTCATCTCATTTCTCTGCTCTCTCTCTGAAATTGAAAATTAATTACCATTTTTCCCGCATTTCTTTTTGCACTATATTATTGTGTATTTGTTTTAATGTGATATTTCCAAATAATTGTTATTTTTAGAAACCCTAGCTACAAGTTTTATTATGTAATTTATGTATAATGTATTGTAAAATATGACATAAATAAACAATTAAATTAAATTAAATTAAAAAAATGAAAAAAAATTAGAAAGAAAAAATAGTAATAATAAAAAGAGAGAAAAATAATAGTAATAATAATACTCACCGTCACCCAGAACTTGTCGTTGAACTGGCCCTGGTGCGGGTCGTAGCTGTTGACCTGGGCCTCAAGGCCGGGGTGGGCCGCGCTGAAGTGGCCGAGGCGAGTGGTGGTGTCCGAGGCCAGCTGCAGGTCACAGTAGCGACAGAAGTGCCTGGGCAGACAGCAATACAATACATTAATACGAGCAGTTTCAAAGAAGAATTGCAGAAAGATTGAGCGAAAAATGGAAAAAGCCATTCTCAATGATCACAGCTTGGGTGAGAACCATCATACAGTTCTCACTCATTCGAGCTGTGTCATTGAGAATTCGTGGCACGAGAAGAAGAATAATCTCAACACCCTTTGAAGATGGAGCTGGAATATAAAACATATAATTGTCTTTTTAAACATTTATTGATTTTATAATTTTTAAATATATATGAAAGTTTGTATACATTAATTATAATAGCTCAGTGGTAAATATTAGTACCTAATTATACCGAGGCTAGCTGCAGGTCACAGTAGCGACAGAAGTGCCTGGCGAGACAGCAATACATTCATTATTATGATAGCTTAGTGGTAAATATTAGTAACTAATTATACACGAGGCTAGCTGCAGGTCACAGTAGCGACAGAAGTGCCTGGCCAGACAGCAATACATTAATTATAATAATAATGTCTGTCCCGGTAGCTCAGTGGTAAAGGCGGCACTCTGTGAATCCAGGGGTTCAAGATGTCGCGGGTTCGAAACCCAGTCGAGCCATGACATGACAAGGGACATGACTAGGGATTTTTACCACATAATAATACGTCTTGGGCTCACTGCTGGAATAATGGGACTTAATAGTCCTAATCGGGCAGTATAAATAAGGCGATATTATTATTATTATTATAATAGCTCAGTGGTAAATAATAGTTATACCACAAAAAAAAACCCCCCGCATATTTGTGTTAATCTGAAGCACTCCCAGACAAAAAGGACAAAAGATGGGGTTTTTCAAATCCTAGCTAGTATGCGGAGAAAATCATTACACATTGCTAGATTTTTTTTCTTCTTCTATTTATCATGACCTCAGTTTATGATTATTATTAGCCTGCTTCTTAGTACAATGGCCCTATCCGTGATGGATTACACCCGGCACCGGGATTATTTATATCTAGACACAATGGACGCGAGGGAGTTGCGTGTCACCGCCGCTGTCACTTACTTCCGCTGCTTGGGCATGTAGTGCTGTCGCCGGATGTGCATCTTCAGTCCCGCCACACTCTGGAACCTGCCGCCGCATTCTCGACAGCGAATCATCCGACTCAGAGTCTGCTTGACGGCCTCTGTCATAGACACGCAAATAAAGTTTGGAGAAAATCGGTTAAGCTGTTTTGAAGATACAAGTGATTTGGTATACCATCATAGGGTGGCGTCATCGTGAACGATGGTAGCCAGACAGTGGAGGAATGACTCAGCACTTCTACCACTGTCTTTACAAGGTATAATTTAGGGGTTATTGCCTATGGCAATCTCTTCCACCCAACCTTTACTATTATAAAAAGGGTAATAATAATAAAACTAAATAGTGTTATTATTATTATTATTATTATAACAAGTGTAGACGACTATTAAAAAAAGTGTCTGGCTGGGGGACGTTAAACAGGGAGAAGACCAGTGTCTCGCTAGAGGACTATAAACAGATAACAGACTAGCCAACCCTTAGAAGCCAGGCTAGCTTGCAGTTTCCTAAGGGTTGATCGCACGTAGAAATATGTGGTTCAGGACGAGCCAACTTTGAAGTAAAGTTGGCTGGAGACCATCACTCACCCCTCCAGCTGTAGCCAAGCTGGCTACACAACAACAACAACAACTATTAAAGATCCTATTCAACTAATAATAACAATAACACAATTTCTACTCACCGTTTTTCTTCACGAGCTCCATGGTATGCGAGGAGAGAGTCTTGGTTTTCTTGGCACCGGTCGAGTCCGCCTGGTTCGACTCCAGGGAAGCGAAAGGTCGCTTGGCGGCGGCCGTGAGGAGTGAAGGGGACGGGAGGAGGTTAGCCTCCCCAGTGTTGCTATCCTGGGAGTAGAGGTCTGGGGGAGTAGAGAGGTCACCACATTATGAAATAGGACTATTTTTTATGGTCATATTGTTAGATATATTTTTTATATAAAAAAAAGAACAGAACATTCTCATCAACTAATTTTCAATGTACGAAAGTGCAGCTCCGTCTTCAAATCCATACGAGATTAGCTTGTATCTCGTGCCTCGTATTCGGAGAGATACAGCTCTTATGATTGCAATCTGTGTTCTGACTTTTACCCAGTTTAAAACATGTCCATATGGCTTCTTCCACTTTTCAGATAAAAATAGGACTAATGTAGATCTCAGCCACACACTTTACTTTGCTGAGCTTGGGACTTGAACCAACGATCTCTAGGTTACCAGCCCGCCGCCTTATCGATCAATAATAATAATACTCTTTAGTGGAAGGCAACCACCAAGCGAGGTTAATGCTCAAAGCATTTTCTACCACCTTACCCTCAGGGTCTTATTATTATGTGGTCACAAACTCAAATTAATGAGGAAAAATTCATGCACTGGGTGGGATTCGAACCAACGGATCCCTACGCTACCTGGATTACCAGACTAGCGCGTTAACCACTTGACTACCAGTGTAAGGGTCAATAGTTCGGGTTAAGGGAAAGTGTCTAGTTAGGCCGAAATTTGAAACAGGATTAGATCCAAGGTAGATAGACACTATCAGCTGACTATAGTGCACTGTGTTGGTTGATATTCCCATTATTATAGTGCACTGTAATTCGTTGATATTGCCATTAGTATAGTGCACTGTGATTGGTTGATATTCCCATTAGAACGCGTGTCAAGGAATAGCCTCCACTATTTTTTTTTTTTTTTACAAAAACGAACACGATACTTCGGATTTCTAATTTCTCGGATCTAAAACTAAATAAATAAATGTGCTTCTTTGTGTTATTATATCACAATTTTAGTGGGTAGCGCAGAATTATAGGACTTTTCCATATCTTTAATATCCCAATATCTTATTTTTGCCTATAATTCCGCCACTGGTCGCTGCTAACAGAGCAGCTACTCATTTTTCCTCACGAGGTATGAGTGGACCCCGAACACCCAAGTACAGAGCAGAAAAAATTCTGCCCCGCTGGGGATCGAACCCAGGTCACCGTGCGTGCAATGGCTAGCGCGCTAACTCACTCTGCCACGGTGACCACTGGATCTAAAAAATAAAAACAAACAAATAAAATTTTGTTAAAAAAAAAATGCCATTCGCAACTCACTTCTCGCCACAACAACTCGATCGTCCTCACTGTTCACACTCAAGGAGCGGCGGGACTCGCTCGACGCACCGGACGGGGACGGTGTGAACGCGGCCTTCAGACGCAGCGGTGCATCCACCGGTGACTTGACAAGCGCGGCGGGAGGTGGACCGGGGGGGGCGCCGCACTTGGACGGTGTGAGCTCACCACGCAGGACGCTACTAAGCTTCGCCCGCTTGGGACTAGGGGCGGGGGTGGCGGGGGCGGGGGCGGAATCGTCCTCACTCGTATCCTCCACGTCGATAACCTCGCAGGTGGAGGTGGGGGGCGGGGCCCCGGGAGGGGGGAGAGGGGGAAGAGAAGGAGGGGCGGTGGGCGGCACCTTCTCCAGGCTGGCGTCTCGCAGCTTCCGTTTCGCTGTGGAAAGGGGAATACAAACATTATTATTATTTCACACTTTATTGGTCAACTACATACATTCAACAAAATAGGACATGATAAAAAAAAAAAAAAAACAAAATAGAATATGTAGTGAATCAAGGGGCGAGGTTAAAGCCTGTGGCTTTCTCTTCCACCGAACTCCATAGGATATAAAAAATAATGAATTTTTTTTTATATATAATAATAAAATACTTGTAAAAAAAGTAAAAGGAAAGCATGGAGGAAAAACTAATGGAGACCTCGTACTGCCTCGAACCTGTCCGGTAAACTCGACCATCTTGTGCAGTTTTAACACAGAGGAAATCACAAAATGAACAAATTATTTTTTCTTCTTACATGCTTTTGAAGGTAATAACGGTAGCCTAGTTTGGTGTACTTTTGTTGGTTTATTTACGACACAAGGTCCATACTTCATAGGTGTGGTGGCCCTTGGTGTGGGATGACGACAGCCAAAAGAAACTAGCTAAGTTCAGTATATGTAAACTGTCATTGTTATATATATTTGAACCATGTACTTGTCATGTATTAAAATAATAATAATAATAAAAATTTGGGGAAACTGCAAGCTAGCCTTGCTTGTTAGTTAAGGTTGGCTAGTCCTCTAGCGAGACACTTGTCTTATCCCTACTTAACATACTCCAGCCAGACAATTGTTATATTGTCATCATCTTCATATTGCTTTTTACCAAACATAGAGAGGGTTGGCATTGCTCAAGCTCTTACTCATGGTATTGCTGTTTTCAATAGTAATTTTTGCTAATAATATTATGTTTACTGTTTTTACTGTTGTAATTTGTAAACAGGATTCTTTTCGTTACGTTTACCGCGATTATATTATTATTATGTTCAATTTAATATTTACTTATTTATTTACACTTTTCTTTTTTTTTACAAAACAATCATCAACAAATATTAATAACAATAAATTAAAAAAAAACTTATAAGTATGTACAAAAAAATAAAATAAAGATCTATATTAATTTTTATTTACAATTATTGTTTTGTAATCCGGGGCGAAGTTAATGCCTTAGGCATTCTCTGCCACTTAACAAATACTTACTTAACTAAACACTTAACAAACAAACTCTCCTAAGGGTTCAATGGCTTATAAAGAAAAGTACAAGTCCTCATGATGGTTGATCGCACATAGAAATATGTGGTACAGGACGAGCCAACTTTGAAATAAAGTTGGCTGGAGACCATCTCTCACCCCTCCAGCTGTAGCCAAGCTAGCTACAACAAACAACAAGAACAACTTAACAAATAAAGAAACTCACCTCCTTTCTTCGTCTTGCCAGCAGCCTCGTCCAGACTCCGGCGTCTCTCGCCCATCTTCGGGCGGCCCCGAGGCTTGGCCCCCCCCTCAGGCGGGGGGGGTCCTCTGATGACGTCACCGGCGGGCGCCCCGCGCTACTAGCGCCGGTGGAAGCGGTGAGCGGTGCAGCGGACTTCAGCGCCAGCATCTTCGAGCGCTGAGTCTCGATCACTCGCTCCACCTGTGGGCGGGGATTGTTTTTCATCAATAATAATAATACTTAATAGCCAGCCTCCGTGGCGTAATGGTTGTGACTACTGCCCGTAGTCCAGAGTTCCCAAGTTCAACTCCCGGCTGGGGCAGACTTTTCGAAGAAAATTCTGTTCCATCCAAACACGTGAGGCTGGCATTTCCGGCCCTACCCAGGCTGGGTGTGGTTAATGTGGGTAGCTGGTACGATTCCCAGCGAATGGAGGGTAACACCCCCGCCGTCCTAATCAGGAAATATAACCAAATAAAATCGTTGGCGTTAGGAAGGGCATCCAGCCATTAAAAAAGTGCTCCACCCTACCAACCTCAACCATGAGGTTGAACACTGCCGACCCCAATATCAACATGATCTAATATGGGATAAAGGCAAGGGAGATATATAATAATAATACTTAATAGTCCTAATCGGGCAGTATAAATGAGGCGATATTATTATTGTCACTGGTAGTCTGGTATATGTACACTGGTAGTCAAGTGGTTAACGCGCTGGTCTGGTAATCCAGGTAGCGTAGGGATCCGTTGGTTCGAATCCCACCCAGTGCACGAATTTTTCCTCATTAATTTGAGTTTGTGACCACATGATAATAAGACTCTGAGGGTTAGGTGTTAGAAAATGCTTTGAGCATTAACCTCGCCTGGTGGTTACCTTCCACAAATGAGTCTGTCCTGGTAGCTCAGTGGTAAAGGCACTCTATGAATCCACAGGTTCCAGAGGTCGTGGGTTCGAAACCCAGCCGGGACATGACAAGTTATCCTCTCATTTGGTATTTTTACCACATAATAATATGTCTTGGGCTTACTGCTGGAATAATGGGACTTTAATAGTCCTTATCGGGCAGTATAAATAAGGCGATATTATTATTATTATGTTTCTACGGATCTTACCCATCCCTGCAGGAGTGTGTTCTCAGGCAGTCTGGTGAACAGGTTGGTCTCCAGAGCGTCTGGATGTTCTGAGCTGTGGTGCTGCAACATATCCTTGTGGTGGAGACACCGGTGACCGCACCGGTTACACAGCCACCTGAAGAGTTTTCAGTTTATTTATTCGACGGTTGAAACTCAATAACATAAAACGAAGGGCGGGTTGGGGCTCTGCGCTCAGAGCACGCCAGTCTATCTTAGCACCTGATAGCTTCTGTTTCGAAGAGCTGTTTTATATTTAAATAAAAAAAGTCTATCTTTACACGAACCGATTCACCCGGTTTTTCACAAATTTAAATTTTTGGTTCTGTTTCTGGTTCTGATGAAATTTGGCACATATTATGTTCTCTTACTACCACTAAAAACACACTGCAAATTTCAAGAGTCAATTCAAAAACACTTTCGGAGAAAGGTTATTTCGAATTGACTCACTGATTCACTGACTGACAGATTTATTATGACCAGCCAGACTGCTGGTCTCCTCCCTGTTTATAGTTCCCCAGCCAGACTGCTGGTCTACTCCCTGTTTATAGTCCCCCAGCCAGACTGCTGGTCTCCTTCCTGTTTATAGTCCCCCAGCCAGACTGCTAATCTACTCCCTGTTAACTCTTTGACTGCCAGAGCTAATCTTGACATGTTTCCTACCCGGTCAAGCCAAATACGTGTACACTTCCCCACCGGCCAAATGTAATCTAGTCTGACACAACTCGAGTTGTGCCGTGGCCCTGGAGGTGTGTGTTTTGTAAAATTGCTTCCTCACAGGCCATGGCACAACTAATGGTATTTGACAAAATACATTTAAAACAGTTCTAGAATCCTCAAGACATAGGCTTTCTAGATATACTTAAAAGAAATCTGTAGTGACACAACTCTTGATGCGACATCGACCTAAAGATTGAATTTTCAGCACAACTCGAGTTGTGCCATGGCCGGGTGGGAAAGTGTACTGGCACAACTCGAGTTGTGCCATGGCAGTCAAAGAGTTAATGGTCCCCCAGCCAGACTGCTGGTCTACTCCCTGTTTACTCGAGAGTAAAATAGGGTTACCTGTGGTGCTCATTCTCCTGGTAGAGGTGTTCCCGCAGCTTCGCCGCATCCCGCGTCCGGAACGCCCCGCACCGCGGACAGGAGAAGTGCTGCCCCCTGGCCCGCCCACTGGCTCCCCATGCCGCCCATAGGTGTCGTCCTGGGTGTCCAGCACCTGCGCCCATGCGAAACAAAGCGAGAACATATGAGGGGCTATCGTGTATTATTATTATTATTAGAGGGAGCCTTATTAGGTAGAACAAAAAATATATACAGTAGAATACAATGAAATATAAAGAAAAACAAAAAGATTAAGCAAATATACAAAAAAAAAGAGAATGAAGTTAATGTCCTACATAAAGGGCGGGGTTATTGCCTGTGGCAATCTCTTCCACCCAACCCTTTTGAAAGCCTAACTAAAATTAATGTAAAAGATAGAAGAAGGCGGAAAAAAACATATAATGAAAGAAAAAAAAAATAACAATAAAGAGATAAAAAAAAGAAACAAAAAGGAAAAAAATATATACATAGAATAGGGGAAGATAGTGAAAAAAGGATGAGGAAGCCACCGAAATCCGGCTGGCCTGCGAACCTACTCGATCAAATTGCAGATTTTTTTTTTTAATTTGGGTTTATTATTAAACATGTTTACTAATAATAATTATTATTAAACATGTATTTATTATATACACACGCGTTTAACATCACTTTTCGCGTTTAACGTCGGTCCTATTTTATTTATTTTACTTGACAAATGGTCTTGACATATAATTATGAATAATCCGTCATAAAAAGAATTAAAGAAACGATTAGAAATTTAATAATAAGGGGGAAAAAATGAGTTTATGTTATTCTTATCTTTGAATTAAAAAAAAAGAAATGTCATAAATTTCTTGTGTAAGTTTTTTTTTTTTTTTTTTGGCATGGGTTGGCAAGGCCATTTCATACAGCCATAAAATTTTATTTTATTATTTTACATTTTAGGAATAAAATATGCATGTAAATAATAGGTACCTCAAAAATATAGAAAAATAAAAATATTGGACTTGTGTAAGTTATTTATTATTAAAAAATATGATCTAAATATTCTCCTATGTTATAAATATATATATTTTCATTTCTTTTACAAATAAAATATTTCCTCTAACTTCGCACCACTTGGAATGGTACCCAAGATACACGCACTATTTCCTCTCTGTATGGCGAGAGAATTTTTTTGTATCAGGAAGTTCTTCATTCGACTGTCTTGTACATTATAGGCTAATATTCTTGTACATTATAGGCAACACCATAGATAGGTCACAATAGATCTAATAGAGGTCGGTGTGATAATTGGGGCTCTTCTTGTGGGACCCCAACCAGTTTATAATAATAATAATAGGCAACACCAGTGAAGACCACTTACCGTGCGGTGGGCGATGTTCTCCGCGGAGCGAGGCATGGCCTCCAGGGCAATGCCTCGGATGGTGCGGGCGAGACTCGTGTCGGCGCGGCGCTTGTACAGAGCGGAGGGGGTGATGTCGGCCCCGCCCCCCGCCTCCATCCTGCCGCCCCCCGAGTCCACCTCCTTCACAATCTGCGGGGGAGGAGAAGTGAGACCGTGTTTAATTATTGGTTTTTTTTTGCACAAGAATTGACGGGATGTAATAATTTGGATCCAAATACGAATAAAGTTCTTAGAAGCCAAGTGAGAATGGCTTAGAATGGGTCCTCTGTTTACAAAAAAAATGTATACGGGGTTAAGTGGCAGAGAATGCCTAAGGCATTAACTTCGCCCCGGATTACAATACAATTAAATATTTTTTTATACCTTATTTTGTAAATATTGGTAATTTTTTTTATTATATCTGTTAATAATTTATTGTTGTTTGTCTTGTATAAAAAATACAGTGTAAAAAAAAAGAAATGAAGAATAAAACAAATGATTCATAGTACACATAGTACTTAGAGAGAAATTTATAAATATTCAATTTCAATTCATTAGTATATTTTTTGTATTAATTTAAAAAAATTGTTACAATGGGTTGACAAGAAATGACAGTGTTGATGGAAATGACAGTATAAATGCTATTATACAGGTACAAGATGCGAAATTTATAAATATTTAAACATTGTAGATAAATAATAAAAAAAAAAAAACAAAAAAAAATGTATCAAAAAAAAAAAAAAAACCCTCACCAGAGAGAAGAGCGCCAGGACGCCTCGCGTCCAGTCCTCGCCCGGGTGTAGCGCCGCATAGTGCGCGTCAAAGTCTCGCGTCACCTCACTCGCGTCCGCCGCGTAGCCGCACAGCATGCACTTGAACTGTGCGGCCTGCTGGTGCTGCTGCCGCAGGTGGCGCCGCATGGCCGCAATGTCCGGGTAGCGGCTGCGGCACAGGTTGCACTTCCACTTGCGAGACGAGGCCGCCGCAGCCGCAGCCGGCCCTGCTGACGAACAAATGGTTTTTTTTTACACATTTATTTTTTATTTTATTTATTTACACTTTATTAATAGGACATATTATTAATAGGACTTGAAACATGACGACACAAGGATCATACGACATAGGTGTGGCCCTTAGTGTGAGATGACGACAACCAAAAGAAACTAGCATAAGTTCAGTTAAAAAAATTATGAATTATGTAAACTGTCATTGTTATATATATTTGAACCATTTACTTATCATGTATTTTTTTTTTTATACATAGTTATAGATTTTATTATTATATTTATATAAATAAACTGTCCCTCTCTTTTACTCAAATCCTATTTATATAAACTTCAGTACTTGTCATGTATTAAAAAAAAAAAAAAAAAAAAATACCTTTATTGTCCGCAGAGCTGCTGAAGTCCTCGCGTTGGTGTTGACTCCGTGAGGCTTCTCCTCTATTGTCCTCACCCAGCTCCGAGGCGTCACTCACGTCCCTCACGAGGATCCAGCTGGGCTCCACCTCCCCGTGTCTCTCGCCCAGGTGACGGTCCACCAGGTGTCTGGGGGGAACACACATTAAAAAAATTACTGTCCGTTCCTTTACACCGTACGACTGCGTACGAGAAATCGTTTCATGTTATTGCAGTACGCCTATGGAACTCAATACCAGAAAAAAAAACTGGAAACAGCAGAGCCAGTGAATTTCTAATTAAACAAATCAGCATTGCCACTCAAAGAGGCAATGCTGGAAGCATATTGTCAGTGCTTCCAACCTTGTTTTACATATAAATAAAAACGATTAATATTTATGTATATAATAAAAAAAATTATACATAAGTAATGAAACTAAAATACCAGAAACGGCCAGAAATTCTCCAACGCTGGAGAATTTTAAAAAACACGTTGGCCCAGTATTTCAAACAGCTATGAGAAACTGGATCAGTATTTATGGTTGGGTGGAAGAGCTTCTTGAAGGAGAATCATGCCATATAAAAGAAAGCCAAAAAAAAAAAATGAATAAAAATCGGGTGTACCGTCCACAAGATATAAGCTGAACTCTCTCATATAAAGAGAATGGCCAAAAGCATTATCACCACCCTTGATCAGGTTTTGTTAACTATAGTTTTTTTTTATAGTTTATTTATTTATTTTCTTTATAAAGAAACATTTATACAAAGGTACTTTTCCTAAGCTTTGAAGAGCTTCTAAGAGAAGTCTTACAAAGTTATACCTTTTCTTTGTACCCATAAATTGTAAAGAAAGTTCGATCGAAATTGTTTGATAATAATAGTAATATCGTCTTATTTATACTGCCCGATTAGGAATATTAAAGTCCCATTATTCCAGCAGTGAGCCCAAGACATATTATTATGTGGTAAAAATCCCAAATGGGAGGATAATTTATCATGTCCGGGCTGGGTTTCGAACCCACGACCTCTGGAATCTCTGGATTCACAGTGGTAAAGGCGACACTCTGTGGATCCAAAGATTCCAGAGTTCGTGGGTTCGAAACCTAGCCTGGACATGACAAGTTATCCTCCCAATTGGGATTTTTACCACATAATAATATGTCTTGGGCTTATTGCTGGAATAATGGGACTTTAATAGTCCTAATGGGGTAGTATAAATAAGGCGATCTTATTATTATTATTATCAGACTGGTGGTTACCTTCCACTAAAAAGTATTATTATCCGAGACTGACCTGGCGTGGTGCACGAAGTCGCAGTAGCTGCACTTGAAGAGTTTGCCTCCGTGGAACCTGAGGTGGACGCTGATCTTGTCTATGGTGATGGGGTCATCGGGGGAGGTGCCGGGCAGGCAGTGGGGCATCTGAGGGGGGGGGGGGGGCAGAGACGGAGCATAGAACAGGGTTGGGTGGAAGAGATTGCCATAGGCAATAACCCCGCCCTTTTCTTAAAAAAAAGCCTACAGGTTCCTGTAAAGTACACCCCGTACTTATAGAGGAACACAATAGACCATGATGTTATTTAATGCATAAGACATATGTATATATTTTGTTTATTTTTTCCTGTTTATATTAATATTGTCAATTTTGTATTTTAATTTTTACCATTATTTGTTTGTATACATATATGTTCTTCTAATAAAGAGGTTCATAGTAATAATAAGAGGTGGAGCGTTGAATTGAATAGAATAATTATGGTTCTGTTTATTTGTACAGTAATAATATTTCTTGATATTATATCCTAAGCTTATGCGAACTTCTGGGGAGAGTTCTTATATTGCAACTTGAAAAGAAAGAGAGTTGTTATCACATTTGTGTTGGTAAATAAAGCTTGACTGAATTAAAAAATTAAAAAAATATCATATTTGTGTTGATCACTTTCGTGATATCACAACTATGCAAACTTCCTTTATTAAATCTACGCTGAAACCGGGCCAAGAAGCACCGACCTCCAGGTTACAAGTCCGTCGCCTTATCGATCAAACTACTAATGATATGGAAGTGGTGCTTGAATATGATATGGAAGTGGGGTGCTTGAATATGGTATGGAAGTGGTGCTTGAATATGATATGGACAGAACTTAGACTTACATGTAAATGTTCTCATCCGAGTGTAAAGAGCTGAAGTGGTGCTTGAATATGATATGGAAGTAGTGCTTGAATATGATATGGAAGTGGTGCTTGAATATGATATGGAAGTGGTGCTTGGATATGATATGGAAGTGGTGCTTGAATATGATATGGAAGTGGTGCTTGAATATGATATGGAAGTGGTGCTTGAATATGATATGGAAGTGTTGCTTGAATATGATATGGAAGTGGTGCTTGAATATGATATGGAAGTGATCCTTGAATATGATATGGAAGTGGTGCTTGAATATGATATGGGAGTGGTGCTTGAATATGATATGGAAAGAACTTAGACTTACATGTAAATGTTCTCGTCTGAGTGTAGAGAGCTGAAGTGGTGCTTGAATATGATATGGAAGTGGTGCTTTAATATGATATGGAAGTTGTGCTTGAATATGGTATGGAAAGAACTTTGACTTACATGTAAATGTTCTCGTCCGAATGTAAAGAGCTGAAGTGGTGCTTGAATATGATATGGAAGTGGTGCTTGAATATGGTATGGAAGTGGTGCTTGAATATGGTATGGAAAGAACTTAGACTTACATGTAAATGTTCTCATCCGAATGTAAAGAGCTGAAGTGGTGCTTGAATATGATATGGAAGTGGTGCTTGAATATGGTATGGAAGTGGTGCTTGAATATGGTATGGAAAGAACTTAGACTTACATGTAAATGTTCTCATCCGAATGTAAAGAGCTGAAGTGGTGCTTGAATATGATATGGAAGTGGTGCTTGAATATGGTATGGAAGTGGTGCTTGAATATGGTATGGAAAGAACTTGGACTTACATGTAAATGTCTTCGTCAGAGTGTAAAGAGCTGAAGTGGTGCTTGAATATGATATGGAAGTGGTGCTTGAATATGGTATGGAAAGAACTTAGACTTACATGTAAATGTTCTCATCCAAATGTAGAGAGCTGAAGTGGTGCTTGAATATGATATGGAAGTGGTGCTTGAATATGGTATGGAAAGAACTTAGACTTACATGTAAATGTTCTCAGCCGAGTGTAGAGAGCTGAAGTGGTGCTTGAATATGATATGGAAGTGGTGCTTGAATATGGTATGGAAAGAACTTAGACTTACATGTAAATGTTCTCGTCCGAATGTAAAGACCTGAAGTGGTGCTTGAATATGATATGGAAGTGGTGCTTGAATATGATATGGAAATGGTGCTTGAATATGGTATGGAAAGAACTTAGACTTACATGTAAATGTTCTCGTCCGAATGTAAAGACCTGAAGTGGTGCTTGAATATGATATGGAAGTGGTGCTTGAATATGGTATGGAAGTGGTGCTTGAATATGGTATGGAAAGAACTTAGACTTACATGTAAATGTTCTCGTCTGAGTGTAGAGAGCTGAAGTGGTGCTTGAATATGATATGGAAGTGGTGCTTGAATATGATATGGAAGTGGTGCTTGAATATGATATGGAAAGAACTTAGACTTACATGTAAATGTCTTCGTCAGAGTGTAGAGAGCTGAAGTGGTGCTTGAACATGATATGGAAGTGGTGCTTGAATATGATATGGAAGTGGTGCTTGAATATGATATGGAAAGAACTTAGACTTACATGTAAATGTCTTCGTCAGAGTGTAGAGAGCTGAAGTGGTGCTTGAATATGGTATGGAAGTGGTGCTTGAATGTGATATGGAAGTGGTGCTTGAATATGGTATGGAAAGAACTTAAGACTTACATGTAAATGTCTTCGTCAGAGTGTAGAGAGCTGAAGTGGTGCTTGAATATGGTATGGAAGTGGTGCTTGAATGTGATATGGAAGTGGTGCTTGAATATGGTATGGAAAGAACTTAGACTTACATGTAAATGTTCTCGTCCGAGTGAAGAGAGCTGAAGTGGTGCTTGAATATGACCTCGTCTTGGGAGAGGTACTGGGGACAGCAGAACGTGCACACGTACCGCTTGTTGATGGGAACGAACTTGGGAATCTTATCAAAGTTCAAGTCCTCGGCCTGGGGAGAAATATATTTGAATTTCAATTTATTTATTTTATTTAGAGTGCATTACAAAACAGTTGTTTTCCACCTATACCATCATTAATACACTTATAATTGACTAAAGTAAAATAATAATGGTACAAAAAATAACAGCATTTTTAAGAATAAAAGTCAGAATAAGCTAATAAATTTTAAATAAAGAAAATCATAATGCGTAAATAATATCTTTTAGATCAGTTACAAAGCACCCCATTTTTTTGTGAGTAGTTCATATTAGAATAAACATTACACAAATTCATCAACCTGTTGAGGGGTATTAAATTAGAAGGTGAGGACCGAAAGGGTATATTATAATTATTAATAATAATAACACTCTTTAGTGGAAGGTAACCCCACAGGGCGAGGTTAACGCTCAGAGTATTTTCTACCACCTAACCCTCGGAGTCTTATTATGTGGTCACAAACTCAAATGAATGAGGAAAAAACCGAACCAACGGATCCCTACGCTTCCTGGATTACCAGACTAGCACGTTAACCACTTGACTTATACTGACCGATTAGGACTAGAGTCCCGTTATTTCACAAGTAAGCCCCAGGCGTACTATTATGTGGTCAATATAACGAATGGGAGGATAGCTTGTCATGTCGCGGCTGGTGAAATAATAATATCGCCTTATTTATACAGCCCGATTAGGACTATGAAGTCCCATTATTTCAACAGAAAGCCCAAGAAATAGTATTATGTGATAAAAATCCCAAATGAGAGGATAACATGTCATGTCCCGGCTGGGTTTAGAACCCGCGACCTCTGGAATCTCTGGATTCACACAGTTCCGCCTTTACCACTGAGCTACCGGGATAAGTATGAGTGGGTTGACCACGGATCTTCAACTACAGAGCAGAAAAAGATCAAACCCACGTCACCGTGCGTGATATCCTTATTCTCTGCTCAATGAAAGAGAATGCCGCAGGTATTAGCCCTACCCTTGACCTGGTTTTGTTTGAAGAATTTCACTTTGTAAATATTCCATGTATGTATATTAGGGAAAAAAAGCCATCCTTTTAGTGTTGATCACAATCGTTATAGCACAACTACTCAAACTAGCTTTATGCTTAACTTGGGACTTGAACCACAGACATCTAGATTACCAAGTCTGCCGTCTTATTGATCAAGCTACTGAGGTCGGTTCCATGTATACTCTCATTGTAAAAAAAAGCTTGACTGATTAAAAAAAATATATCATATTTGTGTTAATCACTTTCGAGATATCACAACCACTCAAACTCGCTCTACTAAATCCACGCTGAAACCGGGACTTGAACCACCGACCTCTAGGTTACCAAGTCCGCCGTCTTATCGATCAAGCTACTGAGGTCGGTAAAAATTTTTAGTACTCAACGGAATTGTCTACAATAGAAGAAGAAGCCGAGAAGAAATCTAATACGTAGTTGGAAGAAGTACCAAACATCTGATGAAAATCCCAACCGGCCCGTCTGATTTGTTCTAATCCTACATTGACCATCAGAAATTTTCTGACAAAAAAAGGGTTTTAATCATCTGTAAAAATCCCGGTGATTGGAGAAAAAGTCCAAGTCATCCGGTAAAAATCCCTGCGTAGGTACTAGTAACTATCTGAGTTCGTCAATGTCGCTTGAACGTCGAGAATCCTCAAGAGAAAAAAAAAAATCGAAAAATGTAAAAACGTGAAATAGCGGTCATTGGAAAAAAATTCCTAGTCATTCGATAAAAAAATCGGAAGCGTCAGATTTTTTTTTGACATTCGAGAAATGGCTTTCAGAAATCCGCCGTCTTAGTCCACCGTCTTATCGATCAAGCTACTGAGGTCGGTTGACTTGACTGAATTTGTTTCAATAATATGGCACTTCAACCTTCAGCCAGCATGAAGAAATTGGTGACAACTTAAAATTAGAAAAAAAAGGGAGCAGTAAATAGAACGAAAAAATAATTTTGTCTCTTTTGTCCCTAAAAAAAAAACAATTTCATGGTTGAGAACAATTTTTCTACTTGTTTTCTACTTGTGTATGTAACACTGTTTAAAATGTTTTGAAATTATTTGTTCAATAAAGGCTATTTTATTTTATTTATTTATAATATGGCACTACTCACGAGCGACGTCTTCACACTGGCGCCCAGATTGGAGCTGAGCGCGTGGTTCGTCATCTTGTTGAACATGAGGTCGCCGCCCGACGCGAGGCTCGGGATGTCGTTCGTGAGGTCGGCCCACCTGGTGGGCGCCGCCAGGTGGGCGCCTGCCCGCAGGTGGCGGATCAGGTTGAGGGTGGTGTTGGCGCGGTAGCCGCAGGCGGAGCACAGCAGGGGGAGACTCGGGGTCGGGTTGAGTTTGGCCAGCGTGTCCAGATCGTCCAGCGAGAAGCCGACCTTGTGGCGGGGCGACTCCTCCCGCCCCCGCCGGCTCGGCAGTTGCGAGTTGTCGCGGATGGACTGTGGAGGAAGTCGAAACAGATTTTATTAGTTTATTTATTTATTTATTTTTATTTTATTTATTTACACTTTATTTATTTTTACAAAACAATCATCAACAAGGAAAACAATAATTAAAAAAAAAAAACTTTGAAATATGTACAGAAATAATATAATAATAATAAAGATCAATAATAATTACAATTGTTTTGTAACCCGGGGCGAAGTTAATGCCTTAGGCATTCTCTGCCACTTAACCCCTTGCCACTTAAGCCAGAAGACTGGTCTAATCCCTGTTTATAGTCCCCAGCCAGACTGCTGGTCTGGCTATAAACTATAGGCTGGGGGACTATAAACAGATTGTATTAGTACACTACTTTTGTATATAAAAAAAATTGGTTTTGTAATTTTGACGTTATTTTTTCAGGTTTGTACATTTTTTTTCTTAATGCTAATATAAAAAATAAAATAAAATAAAAAAATAAAATAGCCTTTATTGAAGAGTTAATCATTTAAAGAAATTTACAAACATGAGGGTTTAAAAATATACTAAAGTTATCTCTTTTCAGCCTAGGTGGCAAAATAGGTAGTAACAAAATAATAATCTAAACTTATATAATTATCAAAATATTAAAAACTACCTATTTTACATTATACTCATATTTACAGTTTTTGAATTCTGCTAGGCTGAAGGCCTATGCTAATATAATAAAATATAATTTTATAATAAAATATAATTTTATGATTTAGACATTATTTATGGGTATAGTAATTTATTCTATTCTCACTTTTATTCTATTCTATTTCGTTATGGTTTTGAATCAGTGGTGTGTGTTGAGGTTAAGTCAGGGGCTGGCGAGGTCCTCAAGGGGGGGGGGGGATTCCCGCCCCACCTTAAGCCTCAAGCCATGCCTCAGTTATCCGCTCTTTGTTTAACATCATATTCAAAACGGAACTTTAAAATATTTTCTAAAAATAAAACATAGGCTATGCCCGTTAATTTGTTAAAAAAAAAATTCTGAACAACAGAAATCAAAACTTTTATGTCTCTCTAGATTGAAAAGAAAAAGTTTCTTAGGAAAAATCAGTTGGAGGTGGAAATTTTTGGAGTTTTCCTTACCTTGGGGAACACTAGGGTGAATAAGGATTGGGTGGAAGAGATTGACACAGGCAATAATTCCGCCTTTTAGGTATTTATTTTTACCTACTAATTTATTTTGTCATTTGCTTGTTTTTTCTTAATTTTATAATATTAACATTGTACTCTGTCCTCCTAATCAAGCATACTATATTAATAATATAATAATATAATTTACCAGGCTTGTCCTTGTGGTGTGTCTCCTATCACCTCACCCAGCCTGGTTGGGGCTTTACCTTGGGGAACAGTAGGGTGAATTCACCAAGCTTGTCCTTGTGGTGTGTGTCCTATAACCTCACCCAGCCTGGTTGGGGCTTTACCTTGGGGAACACTATGTTGAATTCAACAGGCTTGTCCTTGTGGTGTGTGTCCTATAACCTCACCCAGCCTGGTTGGGGCCTTACCTTGGGGAACACTATGGTGAATTCACCAGTCTTGGCCTTGTGGTGTGTGTCCTATAACCTCACCCAGCCTGGTTGGGGCTTTACCTTGGGGAACACTAGGGTGAATTAACCAGGCTTGTCCTTGTGGTGTGTGTGCTATAACCTCACCCAGCCTGGGTGGGCTTTACCTTGGGGAACACTATGGTGAATTCACCAGGCTTGGCCTTGTGGTGTGTGTCCTATAACCTCACCCTGCCTGGGTGGGGCAGTCTCCTTACCTTGGGGAACACAATGGATAACTCGTCGGGCTTGCCCTTGTGGTATGTGTCCTATAACCTCACCCAGCCTGGGTGGGACAGTCTCCTTACCTTGGGGAACACAATGGAGAACTCGTCGGGCTTGCCCTTGTGGTATGTGTCCTATAACCTCACCCAGCCTGGTTGGGGGGGGCAGTCTTCTTACCTTTTGGAACACAATGGAAAACACGTCGGGCTTGCCCGTGTGGTATGTGTTCTATAACCTCACCCAGCCTGGGTGGGGCAGTCTCCTTACCTTGGGGAACACAATGGAGAACTCGTCGGGCTTGCCCTTGTGGTATGACTCCTCCACCAGGTCGGAGCGGGAGGTGTGATTCTTCCTCACGTGGAGGTGCACGGGTTTGGAGCGGGGGTGACGGAAGCTGCACAGTCCGCAGCGGTACCTGGTGGCGTGGAGGAGAAACACAATGGGTCATTTGTGAGATCAACAACGATGAAATTTATATACAAGGGAAGAATTGAATTTGAATACTTTTATTTATTTATACAAGAAAGATATTATAAACAATACATCTCCTATAAGCTAAGTCTAACTTCTGAGGAGTTAGACTTAGCTTATAGGAGTTAGAGAAAGAGAGGAAGACCAAAGTTGAGATGGAGGGACAAGGTTCAGGAAGATATGAGAGAGAAAGGCTGTGGAGGCAAGAGGAAGCATTAGACAGGAAGCTGTGGCGGGGTAGAATTAGAGAAGGGAACGCCGACCCCAAATAAAATTGGGAAAAGGTGAGTGAAAGAAGAAGAGAACAACAACAACGGATGAAATTTCTATAATCAGCTGTATCGTCTTCTCTGATTGGTTCTTAGCACATTTGATTGCAAAAATAAATTTAAAATGCAGATTCAAAATATGGCGCTCTCATTTAATTGTTCATTTATCAAAAGGACACAGAATGAGAACCAATCAGAAGCTAGAACCATCCGTTTCAACCAAAAAGAACCGAGTCGGGGGGACTCGGTTATTTTTGGAGAAACGAATGTTTGTCTCTTTGTTTACCTTTTTATTTTTATATTTATTTTTATAAATTAACGGGTTTCTCCATTTTTACATAATATGTTATCTATAAATTACTTAAATATTTATCTTTAATTTGTTACAAAGAGTGATAAAAAATGTCTATGTCACTTCTAGTTAAAAATGTGGTCCCTGTTACCATCAACCTATTCATTGGACAGTTTTGGCCAATATTTGTAGAATAGGTATCTGGGGTAAAGAGGTTTTGATTTGATTTTGGAGAGCAATAGAGCATTTCATTAAGACTGTTCGCTCTGTTCCGTTTCAAAATGTATAAAGGAAGAGAATGCCGAAGCCATCATCACCACCCTTGATCAGGCTTTGTTTATATTTATTTCTAACTTGTTACCATGTTCATTGTATATAAAAGATGTAAATAAAGCTTGATCCAAATGTTTATAAATAAAAATAAAATAAATAAATTTGATTTAGTAGTCTATTATAATAATTCCGTGTCCGTGAGAGGGGTATTGATACCTAAATCACGGTGGTGAGAGGTTAAGTGGCAGAGAATGCCTTAGGCATTCACTTCGCCCCGGATTACAAAACAATTGTAATACAAATTAAAATCGTTTTTTATTTCTTTTTGTACATACTTCTAAGTTTTATTTTTGATTTATTGTTATTTTTTTGTTGTTGTTGGATGATTGTTTTGTAAAAAAAATAAAGTGTAAATAAATAAATTATATGGACGCCCAGATCCAATGTCTAGGCTCCTTTCATGTCTATTTATTTATTTATTTACACTTTATTAATAGGACATATTATATACAACACAAATAATTACAAATTAGAATACAATATAATAGAAGAAAAAAAAAAATAAAGAAAAAACAAAATAAATATATACATAATATATGTCCTAACTAAAGGCGGGGTTATTGCCTTAGGCAATCTCTTCCACCCAACCCTTCCGTTTCTCTATATGGACTATATGGACGCCCAGATCCAATGTCTAGGCTCCACCCACCTGGCCGCCCCGTGCGTCTCCACATGGTCTAGCAGGCGGGGGATGGTCTGGAAGCTCCGGGCGCAGTGGTGGCAGCGGATGCCCCCGCCCCCGCTCTGGTTGCGGAAGTGGTCGCACAGCATCAGGTGCTCCCGGAGCAGAGGAGCCTTGGCCGCGGCGAAGCTGCAGCCTGGAAATTAATAATAATAAATATTAATTTCAATTTTATTTTATTATAGTGAATAAACAAAACAGTCAGAGCCGTTACAAGTATCGACTTTAACCAATTACATTGCTACTCACTTAAAGCTAATGCAGAATTCAAGAAATGGAACTAATATTTAGCAATTAACATAAAAAATATGAGGAATAAATTTGATACAGTGAACTTCTACAATCTACATACTATAACTTTTAGCAAAATTATATAATATGTTACCCATAGAGAAAAAGTTTGACATAACAAAGTTAAAAAAAAGAAGCAATTAAGGTATTTGCTACACGTTTAACAAATGTCTAGTTGAAAATACCAAGGGAGTATTATACATATCGCCTTATTTATACTTCCCGATTATTAAAGTCCATTATTCCAGCAGTACCAAAACATATTATTATGAGGTAAAAATCCCAAATGGGAGGATAACTTGTCATGTGCCGGCTGGGTTTCGAATCCACGACCTCTGGACTATCTGGATACATATCGCCTTATTTATACTTCCCGATTATTAAAGTCACATTATTCCAGCAGTATCAAAACATATTATTATGAGGTAAAAATCCCAAATGGGAGGATAACTTGTCATGTGCCGGCTGGGTTTCGAACCCACGACCTCTGGAATATCTGGATTCACAGAGTGTCGCCTGAGCTACCGGGACTGAGCTACCGGGACAGACCGGTATATAATAAATCAATATTTTTTCTATTTTTACAGAGAAGGACAGTCCGACTGGGGGACGCTAAACAGGGAGAAGACCAGTGTCGCGCTGGAGGACTATAAAGTCAAGTATCACTCCAGTCACCTCGCTATACAGAAACCAAAAAAATAACAGAATGATTGCCAACTCACCTATATTGCCACACCGGTACAAATCTTCGCCACTGAGAATCTCTCCGGTGGAGCGGTGACCAAGCCATCACCTGCCCCTTCCGTCACATCAGACGAGGTCGGAATGCTTGCCGGCGCATTTTCTGCAGGCGTTTTCGACACTGTTGAAGGCGCCATCACGTCTAAAACGTCCACCTCCTTGGCACTGTTGCCGGACGAATCTTTTTCTGACGCGGTGGCGACGCTGCTCGAAGTGCTCTCGGCAGTGTTCGGGTCGGAGCCGAGGTTGCCCGAGTGCCTGGTGACGTCATCGGTTACAGTCACGAGTTCTGCCGAAGTGAGCGCGCGCTCGCTCAGCGTGATCACCATGAGATCATCCTGTGTGTGATTCAGCTCCTGAGAAAGAGCGGGAAATTTTCAAAATTATATTATTATTATTATAGTATGCTTTATTAGGAGGACAGAGTACAATGTTAATAGTATAAAATTAAGAAAAAACAAACAAATGAAAAAGAATTAAGTAAAAAGAAATAACACTAATGTCCTACCTAAAGGGTGGGGTTATTGCCTGTGGATATCTCTTCCACCCAACTCATTATAGTCTATAAGTAGTATATTTTTACCCATTAACCAACCTCAGTAGCTCGGTCGATACGGCGACGGACTCATAACGTGGAGGTCAGTGGGTCGAGCTCCAAGTTTCGATTTTTTTTTTAAATTTATTTATTTATTTAATAACAGAATAACATATACAAAGGTATTTTTCCTAAGCTAATGCTTCTAAGAAATTTGAGTAATTGTGATTTGACGAAAGTGGTTAACACTAATAAATGCTCAACCAACAGCATTGATGCATTGGCAGTCAAGTTAAGGCTGTAGTCTGGTAATCCAGGTAGCACAGGGATCTTTAGGTTCGAATCCCACCTAATGCAGGAATTTTTTAATGCAGGATCAGTCTACACCACGGTTACCTTCCACTAAAGATTATTGTTATATTCTGTTATTTGCAAAGAGGGCATTTTTTTCTCAAAGAAAGTTTACTGACATGGCCCGCCTTGCTGCACCAGGTGGGGATGCAAGAAGATGAGATGCACCACACACACACACACACACACACACACACACACACACACACACACACACACACACACACTCACCTGGCCCGCCTTGTTGCACCGGATGACACACTGAGGCACCAGCTGAGGGTGCAAGGTGATGAGATGCACCACACACTCACACTCACACACACACACACACACACACACACACACACTCACACACACACACACACACACACACACCCACACACACACACACACACACACACTCACACTCACCTGGCCCGCCTTGTTGCACCGGATGACACACTGGGGCACCAGCTGGGGATGCAAGGTGATGAGATGCACCACACACACTCACACACACACACACTCACCTGGCCCGCCTTGTTGCACCGGATGACACACTGAGGCACCAGCTGAGGGTGCAAGGTGATCAGATGCACAACACACACACTCACACTCACACACACACACACACACACACACACACACACACACACACACACACACACACACACACACACTCACCTGGCCCGCCTTGTTGCACCGGATGACACACTGAGGCACCAGCTGAGGGTGCAAGGTGATGAGATGCACAACACACACACCCACACTCACACACACACACACACCCACACACACACACACACACACACACATACACACTCACCTGGCCCGCCTTGTTGCACCGGATGACACACTGAGGCACCAGCTGAGGGTGCAAGGTGATGAGATGCACCACACACCACACACACACACACACACACCCCACACACACACACACACACACACACTCACCTGGCCCGCCTTGTTGCACCGGATGACACACTGAGGCACCAGCTGAGGGTGCAAGGTGATGAGATGCACCTGGATCTGGTCGAAAGTCTCGCAGTTGTAGGCGCAGTAGGAGCAGTGCCACAGCTGGTTGCGGTGGATGTGCTTGTAGTGCTGGGGGAGGAGGAGCAGAAGAGTTAGATTTTTTTTTTTTTTTTTTAGAATATACCTGTTTTATACTGCCGAGGTAAGACTGAAAAGTCCCTTTACTCCAGCAGTCAAACAGGTCTTATATATTTTATAGGATAAAGGATAGGATAGTTAGAATAATAATGACGAGTGTGTTAGGGACCATGAAGATATGTGGGAGTAGTTTTATCTATGAGTTAATGAATTTGTATTTTAAAAAATATATAAGAATCATAGAATAATAATAATAACACTCATGAGGATTAGCTGAGTTAAAGATTGTTAGCAACATTTTTTTCTCGTTATATTTCTTATACATGTATTTTTTTTAAATTTCTTAACGATTGACCAGATACGATTGTTGTACCTGAAGGTCCAAGAATGTATGTAAAAAATCCAGGACTGTATACTAGGTATATAGCTTGATTTAAAATTTATTTTTTTTTTTTTTTTTTTTTTTTTTTAAGTGGGGTTTAACGTCGCTTTCAACTGCCATGGTCATATCACGACGGGGGTTTTACCCTCCATTCGCAGGAAACTCACAAACCTGCTACTCACATTGACCTCACCCAGCCTGAGTGGGGCCGGGAAAAGCCAGGGTCACGAGAATTAGAATTTGAATGGTCACCCATCCAAGTCTTAACCTCGCTGGATGTCGCTTAACTTCGGTGTTCTGAAGGGAACCGGTGTATTCAACATGCCATCGACGCTGGCTTATTTATTTATTTATTTACACTTTATTAATAGGACATATTATATACAAAACAAATAATTACAAATTAAAATACAATATAATAGAATAAAAAAATAAAGAAAAAATAAGCAAATATATACATAATATATGTCCTAACTAAAGGACGGGGTTATTGCCTTTGGCAATCTCTTCCACCCAACCCAACATTATTATTAAACATGTTGGATCAAGTTTTATTTACAAATAACATGGAATATACACATACATAGAAATTAAAATTAACAAAACAAAACTTGATCAAGGGCGGTGCTAATGCCAACGGCATTCTCTTCCTTGCCATTTTGGCTGTATGGAATGGCCTTGCCTAACAATGCAACAACAAAAAAACACTCACCAGGACTAGCTTGAGTTATCACTCACCAGGACTAGCTTGAGTTATCACTCACCAGGACTAGCTTGAGTTATTATCACTCACCAGGACTAGGGCCGAGAGCGTCATCGACTGGTTGCTGCAGAGGCCGCACTGGTACAGAGCCAGGTCACTGTGCTGAGAGCTGAAGTGGGTGAGGAAGGTCTTCAGCAGGTAGGTGGAAAATTTGCAGTCGGTGCACCAGTAGGGGAGGATGTGCTCGCACAGGGACGCCCTCATCAGCTCGAGGGAGCGGGCGTCGGGGTGGTGGGCGTACAGGTCTGCCTCGTGCATGGGCGGGAGGGCGAACATGCGGATCGGCCGGTTCGGGTGGGCGTATTCCTGCAAAGAATACAATAGAATAGGTTCAGGTGGGCGTATTCCTGCAAAGAATAGAATAGAATAGAATAGAATAGGTTCAGTGGGCGTATTCCTGCAAAGAATAGAATAGAATAGAATAGAATAGAATAGAATAGGTTCGGGTGGGCGTATTCCTGCAAAGAATAGAATAGGTTCGGGTGGGCGTATTCCTGCAAAATAATAGAATAGAATAGGTTCGGGTGGGCGTATTCCTGCAAAGAATAGAATAGAATAGGTTCGGGTGGGCGTATTCCTGCAAAATATAGAATAGAATAGAATAGGTTCGGGTGGGCGTATTCCTGCAAAGAATAGAATAGAATAGGTTCGGGTGGGCGTATTCCTGCACAGAAGAACGGACACTGTCGGTGAATATATCTCTGAGCGCATGGCAGTGCGCCGGGCTGAGTTTTATTTTATTGGTCATAGATTTTAATTTTAATAAATTGACGGGGTAAACCCATGTTTATTTGACATTAATACATATACATATAGTTAAGATACCTACATAAATATATAGTTAAGATATATAGAGGAAAGACAATAAATTATCTTATAAATATAGGTATATCTTATGATTATAACAAACATTAAGTATCCAATATTAAGTAGATGATACAAGGGAGTAAGTGTGCAACCAGTACAACCTCATATACAAGATCCACCATTGATTATGAACCATTTTGGACTGCATATACGTATTTTCCTCTGTTACGGGTGTTGTGGCCATGAACATCACTGTCTTTTTGCAGGGAATCGCGCAGTTAATGCAGGACTAGGTCGCTAGGAAAATTGAATTGAATTGAGCATTTTTTTTTATATACTTTATTTTTTATACAATACAAACAACATCAAATTATTAACAAAGATAAAAAAAAAAATATTTACAGTACAGTATAAAGAAGTATTGTGTCACTTCTCGCCCATCAGAGGGGAGGCATACTACGGGATGGGCAGGCTACAACACAGACCACAAGCGTCTACAGTAGCTCCTGTTTCATTACATTAATTACAAATTACAAAATAAGATGAACTTCGAAAAACCATATTACAAAAATGAGGACTAGAATGGCTATCTGAGTTAAATAACAAGCTACTAGCAATAAAGAAAAATATCAAAACCACTGTTCTCCCTGCCAAGCTAACCCGTCACCAACAAGTAGCCATCACACGACTCCGACTTGGCCATACTAACTTGACTCATAGCTACCTCATGAATAAAACAGACCCACCCACCTGTGACACTTGTAACCAACCACTAACTGTACACCATATTCTTGACGAATGCAGAAAATTCCACAACATCAAAACAAAACTACAACTACCCACCACAATTTCACAGCTACTGGTAGACCAACAAGAAAAACTTATACCACTTTTGAAAGAGACTAATCTCATAGATCTCATGTAGCTTTACTACAGCTACAGTGGTGTGTATGACCATAGATGTTGACATGCACCACTATAATCTAATAAAAGATAGATAGATAGAGACAAAATAAGATAAGCATACCTGATGCCAGTAGACAGAGGCCTGAGCGTAGGCCCGGTAGAAACAGTACGCGCACTGGTGGATACAATAGCCGTGTTCCATCTTCATATGCAGGACCAGGTCGCTGGGAGCGTTCACGTAGCGCTTGCCACAGTAGCAGCACAGCTCCCATGGGCTCCCTTTGAAAGAACCTGGCCCTCGCTCTGAAAGTAAAACAAAAAAATAATTGAATGTATGTGTGAGTGTTGTGTGTGTGAGTGAGAGAGAGAGAGAGAGAGAGAGAGAGAGAGGAGAGTGAGTGAGTGAGTGAGTGAGTGAGTGAGTGAGTGACTGAGTGAGTGAGTGAGAGAGAGAGAGTGAGAGAGAGAGAGAGAGAGTGAGAGAGAGAGAGAGAGAGAGAGAGGAGAGAGAGAGAGAGAGGAGAGAGAGTGAGTGTGTTTGTCAAAGAGTTCACAGGCCCTTCAAAAAATTTGTCTCTGCAGAGTGAAATCAGCTATTTTGACACATAACGCTATAGTGACCACTGTAGAGATCGAAAAACGTCTCTGCATACAAGCCTAACTCTTCACTTTGGATCACAAGCTCAGTTCCCATTAGATACTGTAAACACAACTCAATATTCATTTTTCGGTTGCGTTGGAAACTGTGAACACAACTCAATCTTCATTTTTCGGTTGCCATGGATACTGTAAACACAACGTAACATTAATTTTTTGGTTGCTATGGAAACTGTAAACACAACTCAATCTTCATTTTTCGGTTGCCATGGAAACCGTAAACACAACTCCATCGTCATTTTTCGGTTGCCATGGAAACCGTAAACACAACTCAATCTTCATTTTTCGGTTGCCGTGGAAACTGTAAACACAACTCAATCTTCATTTTTCGGTTGCCATGGAAACTGTAAACACAACTCAATCTTCATTTTTCGGTTGTCATGGAAACTGTAAACACAAGTCAAACTTCATTTTTCGGTTGTCATGGAAACTGTAAACACAAGTTCGGTTGTCATGGAAACTGTAAACACAAGTCAAACTTCATTTTTCGGTTGTCATGGAAACCGTAAATGAAAACGTAAACAAAACTCACTCTTGCCCTTGGATCGAACGTGCTCGCGACAGTGACCAATGAACTCCTCGGCCGAGGAGCTGGCAAAGTCACAAGTCTCCGCGCTGCACTTGTAGTTGAGCACGAGTCGGGACTCAGCCAGCATGCGCTTGAGTGTCTCAGGAGACTTAAGTCGGAGCAGATGAGACGGGAACTGGCTTGTGTTGTGCAGCGACTGGTTCTTGGAGAACATCTGAAACATGTGAACAATAATTTTAGAAGCCTCTTAGAAAAAATCTTAGTACTATACAAAAAAGAAATAAAAAATAAAACAATTGATTTTTTTATTAAACAGATTTAATCAAGTTTTATTTACAAAATATAGTATATACAATTTACAAGAAATAAAATTGAAATTATTAAACAAAACTTGATCAAGGGCGGTGCTAATGCCTACGGCATTCTCTTCCATTTTTTATATTTTTTTTAGTAGCTTGATCGATAAGGCGGCGGACTTGTAACCTGGAGGTCGCGGTGGTTCAAGTCCGGGTTTGAGCGTAGATTTAGTAAAGCGAGTTTGAGTAGTTGTGATATCACGTGATTAACACAATATGATAGATAACAAAAACACTATTGTTATTTAAAAAATAAAAAGAACACTGCCAATTATGGACACAATACTTCCTCGTGATTGTTTCACATTGTTTACAAAAAATTCTGTATCGGCAAGTCGTGGCACCTTATTTTTTGACTTTTTTGTTTAAAATTTCGGATTTTCTAAAATATCAGAGTTGAAATACAATAAATTAAAAATAAATATTAATAGCCTATCCTATGCAACACAATAATATCCATATACATACAAATTTTCATCAAAATCTGGTGTACCGTTCACGAGATATAAGCGTTTAAGTAAAAAGTGGTCAGGCGCATGGTCTCTTTCACGCAGAAGCGCTAGTATGAATTTGATGAATTTAAAATGGGACCATCTACAGAACGTCTCCTATAATATGTGTGCAAAATTTCATAAAAATCCGTTGAGTAGTTTCCGAGATTTGCGCTTTACAAGGAATATTTTTAGCAGACCGACACAAAACCAAAGTTGCTCAGGAGGTTATGAAACGTCCAGAAATATGAAAAAAATTGAAAGCGGAGCAAAAAAATATATTATTTTTTTTTACAAAAACGAACACAATACTTCCGATTTCTAATATTAGAAATTTCTCGGAAGTAAAATAATAAAAAAACTACTCACTGCGTAGTCCAGGGCCGGGATGGGCAAGCGCTTGAGCAGTCTCTCCTGTTCCAGTTCCTCCAGGGCCGGAATCTGCACCAGGATGGAGGACTGGGAGCTGTCCAGGGGGTTGGCGATGGAGAAGCAGGAGGGGGCGGCACCCGCGGGCTCCGGGTTCGAATCCTGGGAGGTCTGGGAAATCAGATGTCGTAATATTATTTTTATTAGGTAATTCTGATAATTCTGATATTTTATTAGGTAATTCTGATAGGTATGTTCTGATATTCATGTACATCTAGTACAACTTCTCACTTTTCTGTTTATACTGATTCTTTATTAATAGGACATGTGTACATTGCACGTACTACATACTTACAAGGTTTGAATCCTGGGAGGTCTGGGAAATCAGATGTCGTAATATTATTTTTATGAGGTAATTCTTTATTAATAGGACATGTGTATACTGCACGTACTACATACAAGGTTTGAATCCTGGGAGGTCTGGGAAATCAGACGTCGTAATATTATTTTTATGAGGTAATTCTTTATTAATAGGACATGTGTACAACTGTACATTGTACATACTACATACAAGGTTTGAATCCTGGGAGGTCTGGGAAATCAGATGTCGTAATATTATTTTTATTAGGTAATTATTTTTTAATAGGACATGTGTACATACTACATACAAGTAATTATAAAAATTAAAATACAAAATTAAGAACAATATAAACAAGAAAAGAGAAGATAGACAACATAGATAAAATATACATACAAATATCCAAACTCGGACTTGAAGCACCGACCACATTAACCTCACTCAGCCTGCGTTGGGCCGGAAATGCCAGACTCAGGTGTTCTATACTTCAGACGGAAGATTTTTTTTTTAAACATTTCATTTATTTATTAACAATATTGGATTTTTACAAAGGTTCTTTTCCTAAGCTGATGAGAAAAGCTTCTTAGAAAAGATGTGATTTTTTTTTTTTTTTTAGGCTTTAATGGCAGAACTCTCAAATTGCTTGAGCTCTTCCACCCAACCATTTTTTTTTTTGTTTTTTTTAGATTTTTTTATATAAAATTGTGCCCAACCCGGGGATCGAACTCGGGATGTCTGGACCACGGGCAGAGGTCACAACCGTTGCGCCACGGAGGCTGGCTAGATGATCGGGTAGAGATAGGAGCTTACAAAGGCGGTGGTGTGGAGCGAGGTGACGCTGGATATGACAGGACAGAAGTCGGGCTCCTCCTCATTGTGCTGAGCCTCTTCCGAGCTCTGCGGCTCAGCCTCCTGGGGGGGTGCATCTGAAACACCAACGAGATTTTTTTTTTGTTGACATACTCAAATATATATTTAGTTTTAAATTTGGTACAAACAAATAACAGTAAAAGAATATAATACATACAATTTATAAAATTAGTACCTAGAAAAATAATAATGAGTTTTATAGACCCATTTCAGCAAATAAGCTGGTGTTTGGGTCTATTTCTTCATTTTTTATAAATTAAAATAAAGTTAAATGAAATGCTTCACCATATTAAAAATATCTTATTTACATTAAAAAAAAGAAGTGTTAATTTGAAAACGAGAGATGTGAGGCATGATTAATTAAAATTTGAAATTAATTGGATTGAAAAAAATATAACAATAATAATAATAAAAAGAGTATCAATAAAAAACAATAACAAACTTAACGTTAAATAATTTAAAAAAATATAAAATGATAATAAAAGAAATACATCCAATAAGAGGGGAAAGTGGGTTCATCAAAGTTACATGTACCGTTATATGTTACAAAGTTACATCAAATACATGTCCCGGTAGCTCAGTGGTAAAGGCGGCACTCTATGAATCCAGAGGTTGCGGGTTCGAAACCCAGCCGGGACATGACAAGTTTTCCTGCCATTTGGGATTTTTACCACATAATAATAAGTCTTAGGCTTACTGCTGGAATAATGGGACTGAATAGTCCTAATCGGGCAGTATAAATAAGGCGATATTATTATTTATTATTATTAGTTTGAGGTGCTTGCGATTTGTCCTTACAACTTCCCAGCGAAATTTCTTTCTTTCCTATTTTTTTTTTTTAAAGATGAGCGTTTCACAGCCTTTTTTTATTTCGTAGTCATGAAACAGGAGCTACTGTACACGCGTGTGTCTGTGTTGTAGCCTGCCCATCCCGTAGTATGCCTCCCCTCTGATGGGCGAGAAGTGACACAATACTTCCCATTCAGGTGCTGGGTCAACACGAGCGCACCGGAAGGTATCCCTTACAAACAATTGTAAGCAAATTTTGAATACAAATTTTTGTCGGCGCGGGGGTTCGAACCCGGGACCTTCCGCATGGCAAGCGAGTGCTTAACCACTGAGCCATTCGTGCGCTCTATCAACCTATCAACTTACTCTCTAAATCTTTGTCAAATTTTTTTTATATATCTCTGTGAACATTAAGGATTTAAATTGTTTAGCAACCTAAATCTCTAAATGATGTCTAACACTAGATAATCTTCTTCTTTTGCTCTGTCTTATCCCGCTTAAGCAGGGTCGACATTTCTGGTTAGTCTCTTCCAGTTCAATCGATTTTGTGCATCAGCTGGTCTTACTCCTTTTTCTCT
The DNA here is from genome assembly GCA_024516035.1 of Bactericera cockerelli. Lineage (NCBI taxonomy): Eukaryota > Metazoa > Arthropoda > Insecta > Hemiptera > Triozidae > Bactericera > Bactericera cockerelli. The sequence continues at coordinate 7,227,620 of CM044962.1, read as the reverse complement.
CATGTCCTCTATAACACAACTTTTCCACGATTTTTTAATTCTACCTCTGCCTCTCTTTCCTGATACTTCCATATTCCTCATTTTCTTCCCGATGTAATAATCTTCTCTAATAATAAATAAATCATTAGTTTTATTTTTTATATTTATTTTATATCTACAGAGGACCCATCCTAAGTCATTTTTATTTGGCTTCTAAGATATCTTCAGAATTTATTAACATTCACTCACCCTCATCGTCATCCTTGCTGAAAATATCCTTCCGGATCCGCAGCCCGAATCCTCCGCCCCCGTCTCCCGACTCGGCACACCTGGCAACACGGCTTTCGACGGCCACATCGTCACTGCCTTCCCGGTCAGCGGTCTCGTCTGATTCGACAACACTGGTCGTGCCGTCAGCGGAGCTGGTTAAGTCAGTAGATCTAGCCGTTACATCGGTAGATCTAGCGGTTACATCGGTAGATCTAGCGGTGACATCGGTAGATCTATCTGTTACATCGGTAGATCTAGCTGTTACATCAGTAGAAGTGGTTGTTTCATCAGTGGAACTCGTCGTAGCACCGTCACCATCAGTGGAACTGGGGCGCCCCTCGTCAGTGGAACTGCTCCTAGAGGTGGCCGCCGCTGGTTTGAGTAGTGGCGGCTCAACGCCCGAGGGGCGGCGTTTGGCGGCGGGCGCAGGTTTGAACGAGCTGGTCTTGAGAAAGTCGAGCATCGAGGGAACACTCTTGTTGACTGCGGAAGAGAGAAGTTTATTATTTTTATTATTATTTTTTAGAAACTATTCATTAGTTGAACAAATATACAAACAAATAATGGTAAAAATTAAATATAAAAATTGACAATATTAATAATATAAACAAGAAAAAAAAATAAACAAAATATATACTTATACATAATATGTCCTAACTAAAGGGTGGGGTTATTGCCTATGGCAATCTCTTCCACCCAACCCTTTGTGTTGTGTATATTATACTGGTAGTCAAGTAGTTAACGCGCTAGTCTGGTAATCCAGGTAGCGTAGGGATCCGTCGGTTCGAATCCCACCCATTGCATGAATTTTTCCTCATTAATTTGAGTTTGTAACCACATAATAATAAAACTCTGAGGGTTAGGTGGTAGAAAATGCTTTGAGCATTAACCTCGCCTGGTGGTTACCTTCCACTAAAGAGTGTTAGTGTTGTTATTATTATGTTTCACAATTTTTTTTTTAAATGGAAGGCAGGAAAAATCTTTCAAAGACACCCAGATCCTGGGGTGTGGGATTTCCACCCACTAAAAACCCACCTTCTCTAAAAGTTAACCGCACTTGGAACCGAAAAATATCATTACTTCAATGGTTATTTATATTTTCCCTTATACAGAGGAAAATTTAACCTGGAAATCGTTCTCTTATACACAGGTTCGACTCAATTATTTTTAAATGGTAAAGATAATGTAAGAACTCACTGATATTGAAGTGGTTGATGAGATGGTCCACGTGCAGATGAGCCACCGCCATGAGTAGGGTCTCGTCCACCATATTCTTCTTGGGGCAGTGACTGCAGGCACCGTTCCACGCCACCTGAGAGTAGGAAGCAGACTTATTACTTATGTGTGTAAGACATAATATGTACCTGTAACCGACCTCAGTAGCTTGATTGATAGGGCAATCAAACCCTATCAATCTTATAATTTAAAATATAATTTTAAATTATAAGTAAATAGGTAGGTACCAGGTACCTAGGTGCATTTGTTTTGTTTTATTCTTTTTTTTTTTTTTTTGCTGTAAGTTTTTTTTATGTATGTAATTACCTTTAACCCTCAAATCTAAGTTCATATAATTGCAACAATACTAGTTCCGTTTGAACATAATTAAAAAAAAAAAAAAATGTACAGATTTAAGTGTCTTTGTATTAATGGGGACTCCTCCTCCTCAATTCATAAAATAAATAAATAAATCAATTCTAGTACAAGTATTATGTATTATGCTCCTCTCAACAGGATGTTAAGATCTGCTAACACCGATTGTGGATTTGATTTTTAAAACAATTGTGATATATACCCATTGTAGAGTATTTTATTGTCTTTCGATTACCATTTACCATGTATGTGTTGCGTTGTTTTTTTTATATCTCGATTGATTTTTGTTATAAATATTGTTATATTGTACAAAGAGCTCTGATGCTCGTTAATAAATGAACCGGTACACCCGGTATTATTATTATTATTCACAGAAAAAAAAGGTCGGAAATGCAAGGACTCACCTCTTCGTGCAGCGTGTGCACATGACTGTAGAAGTCGTCCAGTTGGGCCACGGCAAAGTCACACTTGGGCACATGACACAGGAAGCGGAGGCGCCCATGGTCCGCCGACACCCACACAGACACCCTGCCCGCCTTGATTCTGACGCCGCCGCCACTGTCCGCCGGTGCCAGTGAAGACAGCGGAGCGGCGGCGGCGGTGGGGTCCTCACTGAACCACCCGAGAGACGTCGCCTGAGGATCAAGAACATTTTTATTTATTTACTCTTTTTTACTTTTTTTTGTAATAATAGGCAATGTTGTATTTGACATCAATAATATACAAAAATGAACAAGAGTACATACAATAATAATTAATTCAGTAAAAAAATATGTGAATGTTAGGTAGGTAGGTATCAGGTAGCAATTATAAAAAGGTAATTCAATACTGAGTTAGAAAGAAAAATGATATGTTATATTTGCCTACCACCCATGTATCTAATAAGATTTCTAAAATTATGTATGTACAATGTACGTTGCCAATTGCCATAGCTATCTACACTAAGGGAATTATTTCCCTTGTTTTGTGGATAGCTTTCCTCATCCTATCCTATAGAAAGGAAAGTAATGGACTCGCGCAAAATTTTCGATAGTCAGTTTTCAGTGCCGAAACACGTTTTAAGGGTCCCCAAAAATAAAACAAACGAGTTATTTATTATTTATTAAAAACGAACACAATACTTCCGATATCTAATATTAGGTATTCTCCTCAGCAATAAAAAATGACTCACGTGATCATCACTACCCCAGATAGCTTGGTCGATAAGGCGGGGACTTGTAACCTGGAGGTCGGTGGTTCAAGTCCCGGTTTCAGCGTAGATTTAGTAAAGCGAGTTTGAGTAGTTGTGATAATTATCACGAAAGTGATTAACACAAGTATGATAACTTATATATTTTTTGTTCTACCTAATAAAGCTTAAAAAACACACATAATACTTCCGATATCTAATATTAGGTGTTCTCCTTAGCAATAAAATGACTCACGTGATCATCACTACCCCAGATGGCGTCAGCCGCCAGACGGTCTGACGACGACGTGCTTGCGTCGAACGATCGACTATGAGCGTCGAAATTCGACGTGCTTGCACGGAACGACGAGCTGCACTGAGCGTCCATTGTTCGGCACGCTTCGCCGCTGGTGGACGCCTGCACGTCTCCCGCGTCGGTCAACACGTTGAACAGCTTGAGCGCGATGCTGCTCTTGTTGCGTCGCTGCATGTCCAAGAGCTCCGCGGGGTCAACAGGGGTCATGTCGGGGTCCGACCCCGGCGACACGGAAGACGAGCAGGGGAGGAACTCGCTCGCCACCTGAGGGGAGGAAGGCCACGATTAGCTCGGTGGTAAGGGTTGGGTGGAAGAGATTGCCAAAGGGTTGGGTGGAAGAGATTGCCGAAGGCAATAACTCCGCCCTTTAGTTAGGACATATGTATATATATTTTTTTTTTCTTGTTTATATTATTAATATTGTCAATTTTATATTTAATTTTTACCATTATTTGTCTGTATATATGTTCTACTAATAAAGAGTTTCTAAATAAATAAAGAAATAAGAAAGAGTTGGTTGGAAGAGATTGCCAAAGGGTTGTGTGGAAGAGATTGCCAAAGACAATAACCCCGCCCTTTAGTAAGGACATATATGTATATATTTTATTTCTTTTTTTCTTGTTTATATTATTAATATTGTCAATTTTATATTTAAGTTTTACCATTATTTGTCTGTATATATGTTCTACTAATAAAGAGTTTCTAAATAAATAAGAAAGGGTTGGTTGGAAGAGATTGCCAAAGGGTTGGGTGGAAGAGATTGCCGAAGGCAATAACCCCGCCCTTTAGTTCGGACATATATTATGTATATATTTATTAATTTTTGCTTTATTTTTTTCTTCTATTATATTGTGTTTTAATTTGTAATTATTTGTGTTGTATATAATATGTCCTATTAATAAAGTGTAAATAAATAAATGTATTAGCTCAGTGGTAAGGTCCTCAAGCGGAAGATCGCGGGTTTGAATCCCACAGTCAAGAAAACTATTGTATTCATTATTTGATTACACTTGTTTGTATGGGATACCTTCTAGTGCAAAGACCAAGTATGGTCGCAGGATTAGGTCAGTGGTAAGATCTTCGCTTGGGGCAGATCGAGGGATTCGCACCCCAGAGCGGACAAAAATTGTAACAGCAGTAAGCTCAAGACGTATTAATATGTGGTGAAAATCCCCAATGAAAGAATAACATGTCATGTCCTGTCTGGGTTTCGAACCCACGACCTCTGGATCACCATACCGACGCCCTGACCATTGAGCCACCGGGACATTTTCCGGCGCGCTCGTGTAGACCGAATATATGTATGGTTTTATCTGTGGTGAAGCACAAGGCCTCTTCACAATTTTTGTGGGTAGCGCAGCATTACTAAGAGCCTCCTGTACTTTTCGAATTATTCTATTACATCAATTTCTTTTTACTCTGGTAATGCCGCCACTGGTCGTTACTCATACAAGTAACTACTCATTTTTCCTCACGAGGTATGAGTGGACCCCGAACATCCAAGAACAGAGCAGAAAAAAATCCTGCCCCGCTGGGGATCGAACCCAGGTCACCGTGCGTGCAATGCCTAGCGCGCTAACTCACTCTGCCACGGTGACTTCCTTGTAGACCGAATATATGAGCGCACGATTAGCTCGGTGGTAAGATCGCCGGTTTTAACTCTACAGCCGACAAAAAAAAAAGTAAAGAAGATAGCGCAGGGATCCGTGATCTCTGGCTCGGATCCTACTAATGTAAATGCGCTGATTGGTTGAATTTCTCATCAGAGGACTTGTTGAGAGATAGTGTAAGTTAATCTAATCCTTTTTCATAATTCGGGCCTTGATCTCTGATTCACGAGCAAAAATCTAGAAAATCAATATCGTCACACTAGCGGTAGTTTGACGAGTTCTTTTGGAACTAAAATCTTGTAGAACCATAGATTTAAAAACAATAAATAGATAATAATAAAAAACATCCAATGCACTCTGGGCATCTCATGTGAAGCATTCCTCATTAGAAAACGGCGGAAATCATATGCTATGAGCGTGTTGTTCGCCATTTTCTATTGAGGCAGTGTATGCTATTTCCTATGCAGAAGGGGTGCTGCTTCATTTCTCGACCAGAGTTATCTAAATCTATCAGCCGTATTTATGAATAGAAAACGCCGTCTGAGCAATGTCTCAAGCATGATTTTATTTAATATTATTGGCCAATTATCAATATGGATGAGGTGTTTTACTGGTAATAATAATAAATAAAAAAAAGTTTATGAATCAGAGAAAGTAAAATTCTATGATATGAGAAAAATTGGCCAATACTTTGCTTGAGACATTGCTCAGACAGAATTCTCTGTTCATAAATACGGCTGTGTGTGTGGAAAAGGTATTATGTTTCCCATCCGAAATTCGAGACGAAACCGAGGTTGCATGAAATTGATAGAACTGGCCAGTAGTGACGTTGGAACTCTGCTTTATTAGATTGACTACTACAACTGTGACGCACGAATAAGATTGTGACCAGTTGATTTTTTTTTTTTAAGAATCAACTGGTCCCATTTTTAAGAAATGCTTTATTTAGTTTTTACAAATAGAAAATCTCGTCCAGTTGATTCTATTTGGTTTTCACGTTCCTCATTAAATTTGAGTTTTAAGCCATCTCGTCTATGGCGCGTTGAATGCACCGTTCTCGTAGGATCACCAAAGTTAAATAATGTTCAGCGAAGTGAAGACATCGTGATGCTGGAATTTCCGGCCCAACCCAGGCTGAGTGAGGTTCATATGGGTAGCAGGTTTGTGAGTTTCCTGCGAATGGAGTGTAACACTACCTGTCGTGATATGATTGAAAGCGTCATTAAACCCAAATTTAAAAAAATGAGTTATTCACGACGTGGGCTTTAACCTTCCCCGTCTTTTCTTTCGCTGGGAATCGTAAAAGCTACCCACATTAACCTCACCCAGCCAGAGTTGGACCGGAAAAGCAGCCTCTCATGATCGGAGGGAACAAAAAAATTCGTCACAAAATTCTGCCAAACCCGGGATAGAACTCAGTGAGCACGGGCAGAAGTCTCAACTTTTTGGAGGATATTTTAAATCCAATAAGCTATGTCCGCACTTGTTGACTTTCATCTTCACTTTCAACTCGCAACAACGCATCATCATCATCATAGGGTGGCGTCATCGTGAACGATGGTAGCCAGACAGTGGAGGAATGACTCAGCACTTCTACCACTGTCTTTACAAGGAGGCTAATAATTGACAAGGGCCCCCAGAACCAAGCCAATGCTGGTCTACTCCCTGTTTATAGTTCCCAGCCAGACAACAACGCATGCCTCTCGGAATATTCTTTCAACTCAAAAGAGGCATGCAAACTCATGCCTTGTTCCTCTTTCCATGCGTCAATTGCGTCATGTTGAGAGTGAAAGGAAAGACGAAAGCGCACGAGTGCGGACCGGGACACGACTTCAGTATATCAGAAAAGTGAGAAGTTGTACTAGATGTACATGAATATCAGAACATACCTGGACAGCTGTTTCGAGCTTATTTGCTCTCATCAGCAGGTAATAGTTCTGAGTATCCATGTCATCAACTAACCTCTCTATTTCAATCAGAATAAACAGAAAAGTGAGAACTTTACTTCGCAACAAACTGATAAAAATAGAGAGGTTAGTTGATGGCATGGATATTCGGACCTATTACCTGCTGATGAGAGCAATAAGCTCGAAACAGCTGTCCAGGTATGTTCTGATATTCATGTACAATTGTACATCTAGTACATCTTCTCACTTTTCTGTTTATACTGTTCTGTTACCTGCTGATGAGAGCAAATAAGCTCGAAACAGCTGTCCAGGTATGTTTTGGTATTCATGTACAATTGTACATCTAGTACAACTTCTCACTTTTCTGATTATACTGTTCTGTTTATATAATAATAATGCTTTTTCTTTGTGTTATTAGTCACAATTTTAGTGGGTAGCGCAGAATCATAGGACTTTACCACTTTAATTTACAATATTTTGTATTATTTTTTAGCCTATGATTCTACCACTGGTCGCTGCTTCACATCAAAGCAGCTACTCATTTTTCCTCACGAGGTATGAGTGGAAGCAGGAGAAGACACTCACCTCGTCTGGCAACTCCTCATCCTCCGGCACGAGCACGTTGAGCTTACAATTCCTCTCGGGCAGCTTGCGTTGTTGCAGCAGGGGCGGCGCCTGTTTGGCTGCGGTGGGCGACGTGTAGTCATGGTCGTGGCACGGAACTGGCCCCGCCGCGCCTGGTGAGCGAGCCGCTTCTGACGCGAGTGGGAGGCTCGTTTCTTCAAGGTCACCGCTCAGTTTCTTCGCGAGGAGGTTCGTCAGGTTCTCCCGCAGTTCCTCGTTGGGCCGGTAGAGGGTTTCCGTCTGGTAAAAGCTGTCCATCTGGTCGAGCCACATTCGTCGTCGCTCCTCGTCCGTGTATTGAATGGCGCCGATCGGATTGTTTTCGCAAGGTTCTTTCTTCACCTCGAGCTTCTTCAGCGTGGCCGCTAGGGTGGGCTCGAAATTCACTTTGCGGCCGGAGCGACGCGGGGAGGCTTTGGAGGCAGGTCCTGGCGACATGGGCGGCGGGGTAGAGGCGTGGCTACACGACGGTTGGGGCGATGGGCAAGAGGGTTTGCTGGATTTCGTAACGTCAGGTGACGATTTTTCTTCCTCGGATGTTTTTTCCTTGGCATCGGGTAGTGGTGAAGTGTCCGCACGATCTGTCTCGGCCGGAGACTTACCACCTTCACCATCGGACGTAGGAGTTGAGGAGACTTCGGGCCTCGTGGCGCCCACCTTAGTGACAGTGATGGCAGCCGACAACTTGCTCGGCGCGTCTTGTTTGTTCGTCTCTTCCTTGTTCAAGACACCCGGTTCCTCTGAGGTTCGTGTCCGATTGTTTTCTTCACTCTTATTCGAGCTTGATTCAGCGTTTGAAGTTTTAGGGTCCAAATCTTTCGCAGTGCTCGTATTTTCTGCGTCACTCTTGTCAGCATGACTTGAAGATACCACGCGACTGTTGATTTTGTCGAGATCTTCAAACGACGCGACGATGTCTTCGATGGACTGCGGCTTGGTCTGTTGACCATCAGCCGCTTTGTCGGGACTGTCGGCGCATGCCGCCGCCCCGCTGGCCGCCGTATTCGTGGCGATCTTCTCGTGTTTGTTGGCCTCGTCTCGCTCGAAAGCTTCGTCATCGAGGAGGTTCATGCTCAGAACGTCACTGTTCACATCGAACGGGTTGGGGTTGAGGAAGTCCTGCATGATCTCTTGGAGCACGGACGACCCCACCAGCTCATTCTCCGCGTCGTCAGAGTCCGCCTCGTCCATGTCAAACCCTGGGAAGTCGAACCCCGGGAACTCCATGCCAGAGTCCGCGCCTTCCCTCTGCTCCAACTCCTCCAGCTTCGCCTCGGGCACCGCGCAGTGTCGACTCATGTCGATGCGCATCATGTGTTCGCGCGCGTCCCGGATGTGTTTGTGGCCCAGCTCAAAGTGCTTCTGCATGTTACTTCTCAAGAGCTGCGTGTAGTTGCATATTTTGCACATGTACCCGAACAGTTCCTTCTGATTCTCGACCGGTTTGTACGATTCGAGCGTGATCTTGCTCTGACTGGCGTGTTTCTCTCTCTTGTGATTGAGGAGGATGTATCTCAAGCTGGTAGACCAGCCGCAGCCCGGGGCAGGACACTGGTGCTTGTACTCCCCTGTGTGAAACGAGACGTGGGTCAGGAAGGTGTCAAAAAAGGTCAACTTGTGGTAGTCACAAAAATGGCACGCAAACATGTGCTTCTTTTTATTGCGATTATTCTTTTTGACGTCTGTGCAAGGAAAGGTGCCCTCGATTAGATCGACGTTCTCCAGATAATCTAACTCATCCTGAACGGATTTTATTTCAAGTGAGAGTGCGATTTCTTTAGAAAACCTGGAGGAGGGGACGATCGGGCAGAAGCTGTGGTATTGCTTGTAGTGTTGAGTCATCGCTACGTGGGACGCGAACTTGTGCTTGGAGCATACGAGACAGCTGTTGTGCGTGCCACTGAAGTAATGATGAACATCATTGAAGAGGGATTCACTCAATTCAGGTTTTGTCACATTCGATTTCTGAACGGATTTATTTTCAAAACGTGAGATGAGTTCTTTGTCTACGTTTTCCACCAAGATGATCGGTTGCTGTATGAGGACGTTTTCATAGTAGAGACCCTGCGTTTTAGATTTGGGTCCTGGTTTTTTCGACAGAATTGGTTCTGGAGGAGCACTGGCGTCTGATTCAGATTCCACTTCGTGTCTGGAGACGTCTGATTCTCGCTCGCTGTCCTCAGTAGACTCGGTGTCGCTCACCTCTGACGGAGGCTTCGCCTTGGTGTCGCTGACCGGCCCAGTCGATCTCAGACTTCTTCTCAAAAGTCGCTTAGAATCTACTGCCTTCACCGTACGGGGACTTTTGAACAGAGAATCCTCGTCGAACTCTATTATATCCGAGCTTGCAACGCTTGCACTGTCCAGGTCTTCAGAGCTGGCGTAGCTGAACCGGTCTGGCTCGACAGCAGATGTTGGAACACTATCGGCAGAGTTAGCCACGCCTGCTTCTACTTTATTTTTAGTCCTTGTTATTTTTCGTTTGACCATTTTCTTCTTTAAAACACGTTTCTTGACAACTTGAGCACTAGCAGGAGGCGTGGCGCTCACATCTTCCAAGTTATCAGTTGTGACTGATGTTGCATCCTCAGCTACAACTGCTGTTGCTTCATTTGTCTTTTTCTTTGTAACCTTCTTCTTGCTTTTAAATAATTTTCTTTTTCTCTTTCCCTTCGTGCCTTTTTTAACTGTACTGGTCGTTGTTTCTGATTCATCTTGCGCACTCGCTACATCCATTTCATCTTCTATGGACGCATTCAGCTTGTTTTCGTCGTCAACAGTATCTTCGGATTTCTTGTCAGGCGTCAATTTGTCTTCTGGTTTGTTCGGCGAGACTTTGTTGCTCGGCGGTGAGGGGATTTCCGGGGATTGTTTCTTGCGGCACGATCTGACTGATGGAATGTGTGCTATGTCTTTGAAGTTTTCCATCAGATCGTTGTGTAACCGGTCGAGCTCGGTCCACTTGTGTTTCGTTTGCTTGCTCACCGTTTTCTCCTTGTCTTTCTCTTTCTCCCGCTCGTGCTGCTCTTCGGTGAGAAGATCCAGAAGCTCCAGCGCGGTCTGCGCAGTCTTCGTGCCTTCATTCTCCGCCGCTGCTGGTTTGTCTTTCTCGAACAGAGACGAAGAAATAACGTCGGTCAGGGTGAACGATTCGTCTTCGTTGTCGCTGAAGTCGTTCGGCAGTGTGGAATCTTTGAAAATGTTGTCCGAGATGTGAAAGTTCTGCAGCTCTATCAACTCGAGAGGCTTGTTCAGTTCGCTTAGACTTGGGTTCTGCCAAGACTCGGTTGACAGGCGGCATGGGAAGTGGACTAGTTTCTGGCGGAACCACGGCGGCTGTGGACGCTTTGTCTTTGGCGCTTTTCGACTTTTTGTTTTTCTTCTTCTTTTTCTTCTTCTTCCTCTTCTTCTTGTGTTTGCTGTGGGACTCGGGACTTCTCTTCTTCGCTCGAAGATGAGGAGGAGGAGGAGGAGGAGCTACTACTGGAGGAAGATGAAGATGCCTCGCTGCTGCTGGTCGACGATCGCCGGGATTTCTTCTTTTTCTGCAACAGATTCTTGAAGCTTTTCAGCACGGACTTGTCCGACGCGAGCAACTTCAAGAGGTCTTTGGTGGGTAGCGCGAGGAGGGGGTTCTCGTCATCCGCTGGGGCTGCGTTGGAAGTTTCCACTAAATTGGAAGTTTCAACTAGATTGAAGTTTCTACGAGAGCTGGAGGTTCGACGATATCATGGGTGGTCGAGTCAGGCTGGGAGGAGGTGTCCAGGGCGGCTGGGGTTGTACTGACAATGGGGGAGGGCTCCTGAGCTGATCGGGATTCTACTGTGTTCGCATTTTCTCGAGGTTTGTCCTCAAACGTGTCACTTACAGAGGAAGGGGAAATCACGTTCGATCGGGACTCGGAAATATCTTGAACTATTTCTGATTTTGAAGCTTCAATGGACGAGTCTTTCTTCTCCTGTGTTGGTAACTCACTTTTGGATACTTCTTCTTGCTCCTCGGCATGACCAATTTCTTTTGGTCAGATTTCGATGAAATTTCTTCATCAATTGATTTGCTCACAATAGAAGTAGCTGTGTCAGATTTGTGAGACTCTTCAAGTTTGGTATCGCCCGCGGGTACTACTTCTTCTGCACACTCATTTTTGTTGGGCATTTCTGCTGAAGTGTTTTTGGTGGAATTAGAGATGATATTCTGTGTCTTCTCTTCCACCGCATCCTTGGTCTCACCAATTTCCAGGGGATCCACTTCATCAATCACCAGAGACTTCTCATCGTCTTTCAAGTCGTCCATCTCACATTTTTGATCCGAATGGTCGTCAGCTGTTTTCGACAATTCCTCAGCCGCTTTCAGAGATTGGTCTTGTTTGAATCAGCACGACTATCCGTCGGTTTGTTTTCCGTAGCGTGGGGCGTCGCGGACGAGAGATCTGAGGTCCGTAGCCTCTGCCCGTCCTGGGAGCTGGCAAGTTGGAGTAAGAGACGTCCCCCAGGGGGGACACAAAGGACTCCGGACTTCTGTTCCGCAGCCGGGGGTCCCTGGCAGGTCTCAAATCCTCTTCCTTATCATTCAACTCCACCGGCTCCTCGATTGGTTTCAATTTCTGTTCGGCTGCCAGTTTCGCCGCTTCTTGCTCTTTCTTCATGGCCAGGTACTGTCCGTACGTCACAGGGGCCGAGGTCTTCTTGACGGGCACATGCGGCACGTAGACGTTCCTGTTCTCGCCCATCCAAGGCTCCACGCTCTTGGTCCAGTCCGCGCAGGGGACTCGGGCGGGCGAGGTCCCGTGCGAGGCGCGAACCACTGAAACCTGTTCTTCACGTAGGAGGGCTCGGAGGCACGCGGCGTCCAGGAGGGCGTGGCGGGGCGCGGCGACATGCCAGGCGTACCGCGGACTCTGCAGGAGCGACGGCCTCCACTCTGGCCGCGGGGACCGGTTGGCAGAAGAGCTATTTCATTGCGCGGGTCCCGATAGGCGGAGAATCTTTGAACGGGACATACGGCGAGAACTGGTCGTCGGGTTTCCGGTAGGGGCTGTTCAGGAGAGGCGACTTGTCTGACGCGTAGCGTGGACTCCTGTCTACCTCATGGGCTGTGTCAAACGGTTTCCTGGCATCTTCAAAGCCTGTTCCGCGGACGGCACCACTGGACCACCTGCCTCCCATGTCCAGGGTGTCCGCTTGCTTTAGAAATGTTGGCGGTTCAAAAGTAGCAGCCATGGTTTCAGGTTTCGCCGCAGACCATCGGCTGAACCGCGGCCTTTGTGGCAAAGGTTGCTCTCTGTTCTGCCAGTTGTTGCCTGTCTGCGGTCGATCACCCCGGGACCAGAAGCCTCGATCGTAAATTTCGAGGTCCTCCTGTTCTTCGTCACTCGCCGGAGCGCTTGGTTCCCCGATGGACTCTCTCCTGGGCGAGGGGGCTTCCTGCTTCACCAAGTGTTGCCAGCTCATGACGGGAGGAGGCACGATGGGCTTCAGAGAATCCATGTGGAGAGACTCTCGCACATGTTTGCTATTCTCCAGATCAATGAGAGCACCTGGAACAGTTAAACCAAGTGAAGACATTTGAAAACAGGAATATCATTTCAACGTACAGACCTATCAAGGTTTAGTATCTTTGCATACACAAATTGAACAGACATAGAACAGGACAAAGAGAGAGAGAAAACAATAGCAACTTACTGCAATAGCAAATTTGATGAGATTTGAAAACAAGAATATCATTTCAACATACAGACCTATCAAGGTTTAGTATCTTTGCATACACAAATTGAACTGACATAGAACAGGACAAAGAGATAGAGAAAACAATATCAACTTACTACAATAGCAAATTTGATGAGAAAAGTGGATGTTGATGAAAATTAAAATACTGTAGTACTGATAAATCAATTTTAACACTTTCCGTGCCGGAGACTCATTTTGAAATTATTGCCCAGTGCCGTAGCGATATTTGGCCGGTGTTACCAAATGGTAATACCGGCACAGGCTTGAATTTTTTTGAAGTTTTTCTTGTTCTGTTCCGGTGTTACCATTTGGTAACACTATTCCATGTAAGGTGTTACCAAAAGGTAACACCGGGGTCGAGAAGTAGAAGTCTTCAGAAAAATGGTGTTACCAAACGGTAACACCATTTTTCTGAACAGGTGTTACCAAACGGTAACACCGGCACGGAAAGTGTTAAGAACTCCACAAAAAAAAAATAATAATACTAAGCAACACATAGTTCACTTACCTGACTTGAGATTGGAGACCTTCCTGAGTGCCGAGTACGGTGTGGCGGGCACATGCGGCGCCTTCTTGTCTGCCTGCTGGCTCTGTGACTCATCCGTCGGGGAGTTGGACAGGGAATCCGACTGTTCCTCGTCGTAGAACACGCGCACATTGGACGCCTGGCTCGACAACAAAACCGGTTTCGACCAGCGGTGGCGAGCGGGGGAATCAAAGTCCTGCGAGGAACTCATGAGCGAGGAGTTGCTGTCTTTCAGTTTCTCCATCACGCGGAGAGGTTGCTTCAGGAGAGGATTCTTGATGATGGCGTCGTAGATGAGTTGCTCGTTCACTTCCTCATCCGCATCGTCTTGCTCTTTGCTCTTTGTCTGGTACGTACGGAAGAAGCTGTTCAGAGGTGCTGGCTTGTCCTTGATGTTGATGTCTATGTCCAGTTGTGCGGTGGCGAAAGCATGCAGAGGACTGGAAAGTAAGGTACAATAATCCCTCAGAATATTTTTAATTTTTTAAATTTTATATAAACTTACGGGAACTACCCATTTATACAAGTTTTCCCTACTTAACACTACAATCTTAATATTATAAGAAATATCCTACCCCGAAAAAAAATAATTGAAAATTGAAAAAAATCTCTTAATAAAAATAAAAACTTTGCTAACAATGCTCTAGTCTCTCAGTGGAACATGTGATAGTTTGAGAAGTTTATCTCTCAAAGAGTTAACTGATTCTTCATAGATGTTCAAATATTGCATATGCTTAGAACATACTTTAAGTCAAAAGGTATCTGTGTAAATAAAACGTATTACACAGTTGAAGTCTATTTATCTTGCAAGAATGAGCCTTAAGGGTCGCTTTACCCTGATGGGCTAAAAAAAAGTCTCATTTAATGTTGTAAAAAATGTTGTAAAAAAGTTGTAAATTTAATATAAATCAGGATTGAAGTTAAGCTAGGGTAGGACAAACACTCAAGTTGGAGTTTCAACCAATCAAAGTGCACTATAGTCCTAGTTAAGGGACAGTGTCCACTTACTTTAATATAATCCTATTTTATAATTTGGGCCTACGCCTTCATAGTACTCAATCTTTGTTTCCCTGAGCTCCAAATATTCAATTAAACAAAAATTGGTAGTTTCTGATACAGCTTAGAAAAGTATTAAATTCCTGGAAAAATTTAGAAGTACAAAGGTTGTATACATATTTAGGTTGTTGCATAAATATAAAAAAGATAATACTTACTCTTCATCTAGAAAGTTGGCGTTGATCTCTTTAACTAAAGTTGAAGGCATGGTTTTGGGAAAACCAGAACTTAGCACTTTGGTGGGTTTCTCTTCCGTTTTCCTTGAGCTTGTGGATTCTTCCCTTTTTCTTGGGTCTTTACTTTTGACATCATTTTTATCGCTCTTTTTACTGTACTCGCCATGTTTCCTTTGTTCAATATGTCTGTCATCATGTTTACCAGCGTGTGACTTCTGATCTTGCTTTACTTTGTCTGCTTTAATATCATGTCTTACTTTTTCACCTAATTTGGCATCTTGTTTAATTTTATCATCTTTTCTGTCCTTTTCTTTTTCATCTTTGTCTTTTGCAGTTTTACTAGATTCTGATTCAGTGTGTTTGACATCATGTTTTGGTGGTATAGTTTCTCTTTTGAGTTTTTCTGAGCTATGATGTACACTTCTATGTTTCGTTAGCATGGCTTCTTTTTTATCTTTTTCAGAACTGTGATGAGAAATCCTACCTTCTTTTCTAGGATCTCGTGAACTTCTGACTTCTTCTTCCTTCTTGACACGATCCTTTCTTAAATCTGTTGGATCTTTTCGTTCTTTACTTTTATCAACAGTTTTCAAACTCTGGCTACTACCAATTGAATCTTTTCGTTCTTTACTTTTATCTACAGTTTTTGAACTCTGGCTACTACCAATTGAATCTTTTCGTTCTTTACTTTTATCTACAGTTTTCGAACTCTGGCTACTGCCAATTGAATCTTTTCTTTCTCTTTTGTCTGTAGCTTTAGACACTTGAATACTATCAATATCAAGGAGAATAGAGTCAAATGATTGTTTCCTCTTGTGTGGTAGTACTGGACTGCTTGAGATTGAAGTGTCAGGCTTTGGTAAACTTATCATTGGTGATTTAATCTCTCCTTTTTTAAAAGTGGACACGGATTTTTCTGAAGACCTTTTATCAAATTGTTTACTGCCAGATGTAATTTCGAAAGAATTTGGAGATTCTTCAGTTTTACACAAGTTACTACTTGGGCTACCAACAGAATCTCTCTTGATGGATTTTACGGCAGTGATCTTTTCTTTTTGTCCATCTGGTACCATTTTGGCAGTTTCGATGTTTTTCTGTTTATTTAATCTTGGATCTAAAGATAACCTCCTGTCAGGATTTGGCTTAATTGAGTTGCTGCTGTTGGATCTGTTCAATGAATTTCGATCTCTATCTGATTTGTCAGTTTTTGAAATACTAGAACTGGATGGGTCAGATTTTGTACTAGAGCTTGATGCAGTCTTAGTCTCTCCTTGTTTGCTGTCAGTTCGTTTGGCATTATTGACATCAAGAATTCTCTGCTCTCCAAGAGAGGTGGGTGTGAATGAATCATGCCTTCTGTCACCAGATTTCTTCTCATATGATACAGAACTCTTTGGAATTGGCGATTCTACCAATCTTGAACTTTCACTTTTACCTGACTTAATAAAATCACTTTGTCTTGAAACATGAGGGGAACTCAAAGACATATCCTGTTTGCTGGCAGAGTGACTAGATTGAGTTCTATTTATAGATCGAGACTCGTGTGAACTAGTTTTTGTACTTTCAGATGTCCTGCCTTTGCTAACTTCTCCAGTTTACCGAGATTCCTACTTGGACTTCCAACAGAAGCTCTTGCTACATTTTTTATGTCAGTAACTTTTCCCTCTGGTATCTTTTTGTCAGTTTCAAAGCTTTTTTGCTTATGTAATCTAGGATCCAGAGAGGACCTCCTTTCAGAATTTGGTTTACTAGAAGAAAATGTTGAATTCGAAACATTGGACATTTTGACATTTTCTGCTTGTATTGGAATTCTACTTGCAACATCATGTGGTAACTTGGAATTAGATATCAATGACTGCTGTGATGTTGAAGGATTGTCAACAAGAGTTATGTTCATTTTAGAATTACTACCTGCTAAATCAAGAGGACTATTTGAAGTTTTGTCCTTTTTGATGCATCTTTAAGTGCCTTTCTTTGTTTCATTTTCTCTCGAAGTTCTTTGATCTTGCTATTTGACAGGAAACTTTCAACTTGAGGAACATCTTTGGAGGGGGCATTCGAGGAATTTGATGAAGTTAAGTCAATGAAGGCAAGAGTTTTGGGACTGGTAGAGGCAGAAGAGGATTTAGTTTGTGTTGGCAATTGTTGAGAGGATACATTGTTGATGTAGACTTCTTTCACTTTTCTTGATGAGGTGTTGTCAGTGGTGACTTCGGTTTTGGGATTATCAGAAGGTTTACTTCTTGAATCTGAAGAGGATGATGAAGGTACTGACTGCACTTGGCTGGATGTTTGCATGGGTTGAGAGGTTTTGTTTTCATGGCCCAGCAAAGCTTGTTGTCTTTCAAATTCTTCTAATTTTGGAGCCTGTAATTTTTTAAAGATACAAATTAGATCAACTACATATATGAAAACTATAAAATATTGTGATAAATTCAATCGCATGTGGCTCTCAGTAAGATAAAAGACAGAGCAAGACAGAAGAAGGATTCAATAAGAAAAACTTACTCATAACTTTACTAAAGCTTAACTGATCACAAAGTCTGGATGAAAAAATATCTTACCATTTTGGCTTTCAATGTTTTCACAACCATTTCTATACGTTCCATTGTCTGACTGTTGCAACTAGAAAAAGAAAGAGAAAAACCAGTTATTGATTAGGATTTTTTTTTTTTTTTTTTTTTTTTTTTTTTTTGTAAGGCAGGAAAAAAAGGATATTACATGTATTATTATTTATTATAAAAAAAAGGATTGAACAGGATTAAAGTGTTTTTTTTTGTGGGTACTTTCCTTTAATTTTGTTTTATTATGTTTTTTTTTACAATCATAATTCTGCATTTACATAAGCAAGATAAAGACCTTGTTTTTACAGTTTAATTTTCTATATTCTTAAACATCAGAGCTTTATAAATTGGGCAGGTAGCTAAGCTGGTTGTGGTTAGTTTCTGCTGCCTTGCTATAGCCCACTAGTTAATAAAACATTAATGAATTTTCTTATTAATAATAGAACCTGCCTCCTATTTATATATATATATATATATAATTTTTTTTTTTTCATTTAAAATATTTTTTATTATTCAAGAGTCAAAAATCTATAGGAAAATGGAAATAAAACAAATCATCATTTGAACACAAAAGAAACTTCCTTAAAAAGTTCCATGATTTAGAGATCTTATAATCAACAAAAACAATATTATTACCCTATTCCTCATGCCTTATACTCTAAATTAATATTCAACTCACGATGAAGGCCTTTTCTCAATGTTTAATGTAAGCAGCATATTTTTCACTTTCTTGACAATATCATTTAGTGGTTCTTTGGTCATCAAATAGGATGAAAGGCTCTTCAACATTGGAATGAATTTCTTCAACTCAAGGAATTTTGCATCTTCTAGTGACATTGCACTTGTCATGTTGAAATCTTTTTTCGAGTTTTCTTCATTTGAAGGAGAATCCTTGTTTTCTTTTTTGTTGTTTTGTCCTGTGAAGAAAAAAGTTAGTGAATGAATTATGTTAATCCTCATTTAAACTGTCTGTACAGTACCTACATACATGATTAAATGTTACCTTCTAAGTCTTTTTCTTTGTTACTTACCTTTTCATACCTACAGAGCCCCATTGATGGACTACAGATGGAAACTCAACAATTATTAGATGGAACAAAGGTAAATCAAGCTGACCATGACATTTGAACAAAATTTGGGCCAGCTTTAAGTTGAACTAAATAAAAATGGATCTAAAAATGGGTTCCCAATCAAGTGCAGGGGTTCAAATTTTTGGTACTTCACTCTACCTCTTGAAAACTCAATTTCAGATGTTGTGGAAAAGGGATGATGAAAAAGAAACATATTCAGAACCTTGTTGGTGTTCTATCGGTGATTTTCTAGCAATAAGTCCCAATGAATCCCAGGTTAGCTTGTGGAGGGAGGTGCCTAAAAACATTTTATTTTTTATTATACTTTGACTGGTATCTCAAAAAGGGTACACCCCACGGTAAAATATCTAAATAGCAGAATTGATAACTGTAATATTTTTTTTTTTTTTTTTTTTTTTTTTTCCAAATTGTGAACCCTTTCGGAGAAACAGTTGAGAAAAAGAGCCCATTTTGGGACACTGTCCATTTTTTGAAAATTACCTAGTGGGGAAAATGATCTCCTAGGTCTTCTAGGATATTATTTGCCTGAGGGCAAAGTTTGTGGAAAAAATGTAGGGTCATAAAACCGTTTGAATATTACCAATAACTTTAACCAATCAAAAATTACAATGATTTTACCTATGTACTCAAATATCACCTTATTCAATCTATTTTTAATGAAGTTTTCTCTAGACTACTTACCATTTCCTCTGGTTGCATCCATAATTTATTTACAAGCAACCATGAATACTGATAGGTGTTTTAGTCTGAAACATAGAAAAGATATTCATATGAAATTTTATTACAAGTATAAATGACAGAAAGGCTAAAAACAAAAATTGCATCACTGGAGTCTAATGGCTAATTTTTTTATAGTTATCTCCCCAATCAGGAATTTCCAGTGGTGTAGCCAGGGGGGGGGGTTTGGGGACCCCCCCGCCCCCGAAATTTCCAAGAAACCCCTAGTATGCCACTGGTCTAGCTATGCCACTGGGAATTTCCTCAGTCAAAGATTTCCCTTTGATTTATATAGTTCAAATTTAGTCATCAATTAATCTACAGCAGTGCTTCTCAAAGGGTGTGCCATGAGATTTGGGATTTTTTTACTTTTTGTTTAGGAAAAAGGATGGTTTTTTTTTTTTTTTTTAAATTCTTATAGTTAAAATTAGGGATTTACTTTGACCATTTCTTGATATCTTTAATTTTTTGGAACCTGTTCCCCATTTACAGGTATTTTGCAGAGTCCCATTGGACTAACATTTTTACTGTTCATCCTAGATGGGAGTTGTGACATAAAGGCAATGCTTTAGAGGTGCTGCTTAGGATTTTGATATTAAGTTTTAAGTTAACTTTTATTGTTCAGTTACCAGTGGCAGAATTTGATTTCTTTTTGAGGTATAAGAAAAGTTGTGTGGTGTCACACCACTCACACCAGTTTTTTTTTTTTTCTTATAAAAATTCACACAGTACATCCTGCAAATGGGAAGAAGCCTCTCTCAGACAGACAGTGATCCTGTAGCAATCCTACTTAGGGCATTGCTTCTGATTTTTTTGGTAAATATTATTCATATGTGGGCCCCCAAGGACAGCTCTCTGAAATGAAAAATAGATTTGGGAACCACTGGACCCTAGTATTTCATTCAAATATGATAACTTGATCATAGTATTCAATTGATGATAGATGCTAGAGCTACTTCCCTCTTTGACTAGAGTGCAAACATTATCAACATACCTATTCTGAGAGTGTGATGGAGGAGTAGATAGAATTTTGCTCAATCACTCTTATATAGACTTGAGAACCCCAAAAAATAGTAAAGAGCCAAACTAGAATTTC
The DNA here is from genome assembly GCA_024516035.1 of Bactericera cockerelli. Taxonomy (NCBI): domain Eukaryota; kingdom Metazoa; phylum Arthropoda; class Insecta; order Hemiptera; family Triozidae; genus Bactericera; species Bactericera cockerelli. The sequence goes on along the minus strand of CM044962.1, from coordinate 7,207,204 downwards.
CAGAGCTGAGCCTATCATTGTTTCAGTAGTTCTAAACCAGGGCACTGCAGCAAATCTCAACACTTAATAGTGTAGTTTTGTGGTGGGTTATTTGGTATTACCTCTTAATACACTGCCAGAGCTTGAAGACTCTTTTTCTTACAGACAAGTGTTTATTATACTTTTTTTCTAAATATGGTGATCTTCTTGAACTTATTTTAACATCCATTCATGTAACCCACACTTATCCCAACTATGTGTGTTAGCCAACTTGTTTGTAAAAGATAAACCATATGCAGCCATCTCAATGCATTATTTTCTCCTCAAGAGATAGTATTTTTTTATATTATTACTTCCTATCATTGTTTCTTAATAAAATTGTTTTCAGTGTTATACTTTATAATCAGCAGATATCATTTTATATTTTGATTAGTTTCTATTTATATTTGAATGAAACTTTTTGTAAAGTGTGATCTGAAAGTCTCAATATTTTCCACCAACTGAGAAAATATAACCAGTGTTCAAAGTTTTTTTTTATTATTAAAATATAACATTAAAATTTTATAGATAAAAAACTTCACTTGTGGGCACAGTACTTAGAACCGGTTTTCAATAAGTGCAGAAAAATATTGGTCTTGGTATTTGGCAATCTTGATCTCATTATTATAGTAAAACGTGGCTGTAGTGGTTTCCAAACTTTCTTTTTCAGAGCCTTTATTTTACAAAGACTAAATTTAAATTGCAACATGGAATCTTCTCAGAATCCAACCAAAAACAATGACTAATTAAACCAAGCAAGATAGCATGTTGTATACTCCAGTTTTTGTAGGCTCACTGAAGTTAAGCAATGTCCAGTGAGTTGCAGATTGGTGATGCTGGTTAATCTTGGTCCAACACAGGATGAGTAAGATTAATGTGGGTGGAGAACATGGGTTGATCCCATTATTTGCACCTTTATACATATAATTTTTTTTTATTAAATTTGCGATCTTTTGGATGAGGCATCGGGGGACCCTTGAGCTCTAAACTATTTTATTCAATATTTGTCAATGACTATACAAAGAGGTAATGCAGCCAATATAGAGTACATTGCCTGCTCCTGATATCTGATTAAAATATTTCATTTGTAATAGTGTAAACATCCCAATAAAATAGTATTATGAACTAAGAGTAGACCCCTTACATCCAAGTAGAGATAAAATTGTGGAATCTATTGTCTTTACATGCTAAACTGATAAGAGAAGATTTGCTCTTTTACAGAATCCCTTCTCAGGAACTTGGCTTAGTGCAATTCCCAGTCCTAACCTTGGAACGATTCTTAAATAATAATGATTCTATCCATGATGTGTTGGTTTAAGATTAGGATGTGATCTATGCAGACTTCACACATGTTAATGTGGTCAACCAGTGGATGCATTGGGACATCACAGACTCAGTTGCATAAAAAGTACTGGTCATTATTCTTGTCATCACAAATTGAATATGATAGTTAAAAAAGCCCTGCAATCTCTGGATATCAGTTCAAAACTGCAACTGATGCGTCTAGTAAGATCTGATGGTAAGTGTCCCAATGGGGCTACAAATGTTGCATGGGAGAGAGGATGACCCTGGTATGGGATGCCACATGTGCAGACTTTTTAGCTCCTTCCAACATCAACAATAATGCTGGTCTAGGATTTGCCTATGCATCAAAGAAAAAACATGCTAAATATCAAACTATCAAGAAAAGCAACTTCTTTTTAGCCTTTGCTGTTGAAACTCTGGGGCCTTGGTCACTGGAAATACAGCATTTCATAAAGAAGGTTGGCAATAAACTATCTTGTTTGAATGGCGATCAACATTACATAAGCTTATTAATACAAAAAAATTCAATTGCCATTCAACGAGGAAATGCTGTGGGCATCATGGGCACTATTCCTGATAGGGTGCATTTTGAAGAGCTGTTCTATATTTAAAAATACATCTTCACATTTGTTTTAAATAGTAGAGAGCATAAAATGTCTATGCTGCAGGGAATTGAACCCAGGTCAGTGTGTCCAAGCCATTGCACTACTCAGCCATGGCTACTATTTTCACTTAAGTAGTTTTATAGCTGAGTGTACGGAGGTGGTAGTGGAGGAGGTGTTGAAGGCAAGAATTTGTGGTTGACATATTGGTTGGAAGCAGATTCAAACACCACGTTAAAGTGGCTTCAATGATTATTCTTCTTCTACTTTTCCTCCTACCAGGTTCTGGCATTCGTACTTCCAAATGGTATGCCTGGATGTTGTCTTTCCTTTTGCCAACCCTGTTAAGGAACTTTGGATGCCAATGAATAATTCTTATGTCTTTTGGCCTGACATGGCTGGTACTGTAACTGTTTAAAGTCCCCTAGAGTGAGAACTGCAGGTTAATGGAGAGGTTAACACATACCCATAGGTAATTTTGTGATCATAGACATGTAATGTGTATAAAATTTGTGTCATACTATTAAATTGTAGGGCATGATGTCTAGATGAGGTAGACTGAAGATTGATGGACTGGCCATTATGTACAGGAGGTTTTAGACAAAACAGCTTTACATACTGTTGAAATCAACACCAACTGTTGTTTCTACTGTTCAGGATATTTTACACTGGGTTGCCTGGCAGCTATCTTGCAGGAAACATAATGCTGCATGTGCAGGGATGGTGTGGTGTAAGTCAGTGTCAGATACACTGAAAACAATTTAGTGTTGCTGGAATAATAGGTCACCTACAGGTTGCATGAATATGTCTTTCTGGTAGTTGATAACGTAGGTTGTACATGGCACCAAATCAGGTTCAGTGGTTCCCAAAGTTTTTTTTTCATGCTCCTCTCTTCTAGAAGTTGAAGAGTCAGTGGAAAGTTTACTTCTCCTAATGACCACTTCCAGGATATACATGTAGGCTTTAGAGGACTGTGAGGCCCACAAATATATAAATAGGTACCCAAATTGTAAAGAAACACAGTAAAATCTCTGAAAGTATACTATCCTTGAGTTTAAAGACCTTAACCTGAAGTATTGAAATCTTTTGGGGGTTTAAAGATACCTACCTTAATGTGTTCTAAAGTTACACTTCTAGTAATTGGCAGTATGTAATCTTCAACAAGTTGCTAAACTGTCATTTAGCAATTTAGCCCAACTCAAAATTGCTACTGCCAAGTCCAGCATCTTTTCCCATTTTGTAATGTTGCTTCTTTTTTTCATTTTGACATTGACCATGAACTTACCAGGGGGGTTCTATGATATTTCTGCAAGAACAATCCATTGATTTGATGTCATCTTGCTACCATCAATCTACATGAGTAGGTATGTTCTGCAGTTGCCAAAAAATATTTGACTAGTGAGGGTGGAACATTTTTAAAGTTAACTTGAGTCTAAACAGAGTTATTGTATAACATAATGTCACAATTAAATATTAAATGAGGGTTACATAGTTGGTATAATTCCTAGTTGGGCATTTTCAAAAGGGTTAGTAAATAAATGATTTAAGAGAAAATTGGATCATGAAAAAATATTATAAATATAAACATCTTAACAGTGCAAAGGCAAAGATTCAAATGAAAAAATTGATGTAGAATACTTCAGAAAAACAAGATGGCGACATAGAAGAACGAAGGCGTCATAAGCCAGTTGGCCAGTCTGAACTTAAAGTGTCAGGTTTTTCACACCTTTACTAGGAAAATCTAGTATTGAATTTGAAGTAATCGATGATATAAGCACCGGAAGATCTGTGAAAATCTAGACTATCTAGAATAAAGCCATTTTAAGCCATCGTCAACAATACTGACAAACAATAGTCTACCACGTTTCGAGTACAAGCAATCAGTTGGACAAAAAACTGTTTTCCCGATGAGGTAGGTGATAAATTACCCAAGATAGTTATTTTTTGAACACCCATAGATGATTGAATCATATCAAACTTGAAATTTTCACGGTTTTATTAAAGATAGAAAAGTTTGAAGACTGAAAATCTGAAAATGTTCACTAGAGTTTTAACTTTTAACTGTTACTGGTATACGTGATTTCTTTTGTCTTGATTTTGGGATCTTCCATTTTCAGTCGACGCAAGCGCAAACGCACACAGATGAAGTCCCACAATGGCGGACGATGAATGTAAACATTCAGTATTTCAGTTCAAAATGGCTTCGTGCTTTCTTATCACTTCGTCAATTTCCTTTTTTTATTTTAATCATTTTCAATTTTACTCCGTCTTAGAATACAACCTTGCTCAATGAAAGGAAACTTTATTATTTCTTGACACTTCTATCATAATTTCATTCAAAATACAGCTTTGAAACTTCCAAGAATTTATAATACTCTGTTCTGTTTTCTGTTAGATATCCATGACTAAACTTTATTTAACTTCAAAAGAAATTTAAATAAATTTCTGATACTCAACATTTATCAATTTTTTCTTGTGATGCTCGTTCAACTTGTTAATCCAGGCTGTTTAATTCCACATTATTAGTTTGATTAAAAGGTATGTTGTGGCTAGGTTTCTTTCCTTGTTAATGAGTTTTAAGTGGTGGTTGAAGGAGTGGTGTGTTGGTACTGAAAACATTGGACGCCTGGAAACAGACCAGTACCAGTAGTGTTTTGGGCTTCCCTCTTTGTGGGTTAAGGGGGTTTATGTTATCAATGATTGCATTTTTAACAAGCCAATAAATTTAAAATTTAGGTGCCCCTGCCCTGTAGACAGTCAATTTATTTAATCAAAATATCAATCACTTTTTCAGTTTTTGTTGCTATAGTGGCAAAAGCTATGCCGAGGGGGTTTAATAGTCACTAATTGGTTCATAAATAATAGCTCAGGTGGACTTTATAAACCCAATGGTTCCTTTGCAATTAAATCCCCGGGACATCAATAAAAAAGTCATGTTTCGGGTATACACGGGACATCAATTTTTAGTGCCTTTTGCAACTGTTGATGCTCATGTAATGATGATTTTGAAATTTTAGGAAGCCTTCAACTATAGAAATGGCATTTTATTGGATAAATATTGATTTAATTTTTTTTGTCAATTCAATATTGATTTATTATAATTGAGTGTCAAGAGTCTAAAGGTTAGGTTCTACTTTTTTCTTTTTCATGTTAAAAGCATATTATTATATAATTCATGTTATTCTAAAACCTCTACACCTAGATATCTATTGTTTATTGATTGTTGGGTTCATCCAGATCATTTGCACTGGCCATTTTCTGTGTCAATTTTTTGAAACTTGCATCTATCAAATAATAATAATAATGTGTTTTATTGTACATTTCTTTTACATTACATAGTTACATATAAGATATAGCACATATTAAAAGAAATATTAAGTGAAACTGTATGTTTTACACAGACTTGTCACACTAGAGACCCAGTATAGTATGGGTCTCTCGTTTTTGTGACATGTCACAATTCTTATTCAACTTCTTAATTTTAGTAATATTTAACTCATGACCAATCATTAACTATCAATTATACTGAATCAATATTGTATCAATTATATTGAATCAATATTGATCAAGAAATAGAATATCACATCATTGGAAGGTATTGATGCAATTTGCCATTGTTACGATTAAAGCCTAACAAAACAAGCAAAATCACTCTTTGATGTGAATTTTTCAATGCAGTTGGCACTGATAAATATGATTGACATATTGATTGTCTTAATTTATGGTTTTAACACTCTTTTTCAATTTGATCAATATTTTCAAGTCAACCATTTTATTGTTATTTATATGTTTTGAATTTACGTGTTTTATAATAAACAATGTAAGTGTGCTTATAGACACTTTCAACTGCTGCTGCAAAAAAAAAAAATGTCTCTTGACATGATGGAAAATCAACTGATAATTAATATGTAATGGTAGAACTGTTGATCAAGCTGGCACCACTTAAAGCACACTTTTATTGTATGGGCTGTGGTATAGGACCATATAGGTAACAGACAACACCTCTTAGTCAGATAGATAGTTGAGCACAGATTGTAAATGAAATTGCTGTGGAGTAGATACATATTTTGTACATATTGTAATTTATTTATTATTTTAAGAATGCTGTGAATATTTCATAAACATTGATCCAAAATTGACATTTTTATTCTTCATGCATGAACAAAAATTATTACCAAGTGCTTTTGTGTGTTTTGTACTACTTTCAGTTAAACAACATATCATCATGAACTCAACAACAAATACTCATGGGATAACGATATCCATCATTCAGCCTAAAACTAGCATTCTAGACAAACCTATCAATAGCAAAGTTAAACATGATATTAGCATTAATTTATATGCACTCTTGTTTTCTGAATTAGTACAATACTGCCAAAACAAGTCCCTATCTGTTCCGGAATTTCAGAGTAAACTTCATGAAGTTGGTCAGAGTATTGGTGAAAAGTTGATAGATTTGAATTTTTACCGTGAGAAAAATGGTAAAAGAGAAATAAAACTATTGAATATTTTGCAGTTCATTAAAATCAACTTGTGGAAAAATATATTTGGTAAAGAGTGTGATAAATTAGAAAGAGCAAATGATGATGAAAGAACATATTATTTGATAGAACAGGAATCATTGGTCAATAAATTTATCAGTGTCCCTAAGGACAAAGGTAGCCTAAACTGTGCCATATTTGTGGCTGGCATTGTTGAAGCTGTCCTTAATAACTGTGGATTTAAATCCACAGTAACAGCGCATTGGCATAAAGGAACAACATACATGATACAGTTTGATGAACAAGTAATTGCCCGCGACAAATAATACAAGCAGCAACACTTGGGCTTTTTAACTCACATTTAACAGAGAACTGAAATTGTGAATCTCAATTGTATGATATGATTCAATTGGAAAATAATATCAAAAAATGAGTCTATCAAGTCTCCCAATGAAAGTACTTCAATAATAAGTGACTAACAATATAGTTGATTTATTAATTACAAGTCAAGAGTGATGCATGCCCAAGTCTCAATTTTACAATCAGCATAATTCTTCAGTGGAATATGTAATATCATCAAATCTGAGGTTCAATGATGAACTGGTTATAATGTAGACTCAAATTTCAGTGTGCCTAATTACACCATAAATATGGAGAAAACTTGAGAAGCTTGCAAGAGATCTAAAAATAAACACTTAGTTTGAAAAATTATGTATTATTTTTGTCCATAAATTGTAAATATTTAAATATTTTCCTACAGGTAAGTATAGCTATATTTGTAAATAAAAATCATAGCTCATTTTGGCTGGTATTAAATATACTTGCTTTTAGTAATACTGTTTATATTCATTTTATAGTTCTTTTACTATTATTGAAAATGTCTAAAGAAGAAAGAAAAAAAAGCTATAACTTCAGTAGATAGGTGAGTTACCTACTCACCTATTTACAGTAGGTTGTTAGAGTCTTGGGCATAGCAAATTTATTTAAAGCTGGTTTGAATAATTATCTGTAATAAGGTTCACTTCTGAGAATATCTTTCTCATTAGTGAAATAAATGCTCTGATTTCAAAAAGTATGTTGTTTGTATCTGTCTTTTTTTTCATTTCTTGCAACATGCAAATTTCAGACATTACAACAACTTTAGCCAAATTTTTTTCCAAAATAATGTCTTTAACTTATTGTCAATATACATTGTGATCCATTCTAATTGATCCAGTCAGATATCTTGGAAACCACTGAAGATAGATTTTTTTTGTGAAGGAATGATTTTCATACTTCTAGAAACATGATGGTGACCTTTAGAAGTTTCTCAGATGAACCCACCAAGGTTACTCCAAGGTCAACTTTGGGAATTTTAAATGGAAATAGATTCTAATGAAATTTCGTCTAAAGTTCTTCACTCTACTCAGGAGGCAGTTTAAAACTTGTACCAATACTCCTACTATGCATTTACGTTTTAGTCCTGTCAACGGGTGGTTTTCCCATGAAAAAATTATAGAATTTTTTTAACGGTTTCTATTTATCCCCCAAAAAACACTACGTGTAAAAATAGTCGTCAAGTGTTGGAATGATCAAAAAGAACTGATATGAAAAACGTCAATTCTCTATGTTTGAAGGAATTATTTTTCACGTAATTAGTCTCTTGATAATTCAACCAAAATAATAGCCTCACAACAACAATACACCTTTGAGCAAACTTCGATTTGGTATTTTGAGAATTTAACCAAAAAAAAAGGTCACACGACAAAACAATGCTCTTGTAAGAACAATGGTTCTGTAATTGTGCAACATTGTTCTTACAAGAACATTGTTTTGTCGTGTGGCTTTTTTTTTGGTTAAATTCTCAAAATACCAAATCGAAGTTTGCTCAAAGGTGTATTGTTGTTGTGAGGCTATTATTTTGGTTGAATTATCAAGAGACTAATTACGTGAAAAATAATTCCTTCAAACATAGAGAATTGACGTTTTTCATATCAGTTCTTTTTGATCATTCCAACACTTGACGACTATTTTTACACGTAGTGTTTTTTGGGGGATATCACTACTTTTTGATTTAATTGATTTTCCTCTGATAGATGAAATAAAAACTAATCAACAGATAAAAGAAAAAAGACTTTTAATTTAAGGATGTTGCGATACGCAGTAATATTATAAGACTATTATGTAAAATGTTGGGTAGTTTATATTGAACTAGTGAGGTGACACTACTTTGTTTAAGGAAAAAAGTTATAATGAGTTGCATGCTCGAAAATTATATTGTGACCCAAGTACTGTTCTGTAAATAATTACAATTGCAAGGAGAAAAAAATGATAGAAAAAAAAACATTCAAAAGATGCTGAAAGAAAATTTCACAGTACTTGCTGAAAAGAGGGGAAATCTTGAGATAACAGGTGTGATCCTTATTTGAGTGACACTAGATAGCGCCCAGCAATTTTGTTGATCTTTTCAAATTTTGAAACCCACTACCGAGGTTCACTAACAGAAAACTACCCCGTTTCATTATTTTTGGCAATAATTAGGGTGATATCGAGTATTTCATAGAACTGGTACTTCAGTAATCGATTACTTAAAAGTACCGAGTATTTATCCAATTACTTTTGTACTTGGTTTTTGAGGTTATGAGATAGGATATAAATGGAATAATGAATTCGAGTAATCACTCAAGAACCAAGTACAAAAGCACCAGCTCTTTAATTATTCAGTACACTAACTAAATCTCACAATTTTGCATTTAGAACGTTTACAGGAGATGAATCTCGGTTCACAAAATTTGTTGGGTGTTTTTAGTTTCAAGTGTTTCAATAGATTAGAAGCTCCACCTCCTATTTTATAAACTGAATTACATAATGTACATTTCAATAAACCGATTGTTTGACAAATTAGTTTCAAATAGAAGACTTGTTTCTACAAGACAACGAGAAAAATATTAGGACACCGACAGCCTGAATATTATTCATAGATAATATCGGAACAATTAAGTACCTCTCGCTGCTGTACCCAGTTCTAGAAATAAAGAAACCAATATTCCTTTATTTTTAAGAGGATTAATTTTCAGCCAAAAAAAAAAATCTGCCTACACGGCCCCAGTCAGGCTGAACATGGACCAGCTTTAAAATCTTATATACAATGGTGTCTTGTGGTATATTGTATTAAAGGTGTCTTAAAAATAAAGAAATACGGGTTTTTGCGTTTCTTGATATTTTGAGTCGTTTTCGAGAAACCCAGGCTTGGGTGAGACTTTATGGGTGTCCTGTATATGTAGGTAGATATTTGTAAATTTTGAATGAGATCTACGTAATTTACGATTCAAAATACAAAAGTATTGATTCAAATAAATACTTTATTTAGACTGTCAGTTGTCAGTGGCCAGCCTCCGTGGCGTAATGGTTGTAACTACTGCCCGTAGTCCAGACATTTCGAGTTCCATTCCCGGTTGTTGCATACTTTTCTAATGTTTTTTTCCCCTCTTAACACGTGAGTCTGGAATCACAGCCCTACCCAGGCTGGGTGAGGTAAATGTAGGTACCTGGAACGATTCCCAGCGAATGGAGGGTAAAACCCCCCGTCCTTACTTGTTCAAATCATGACGTTAAAACCAAATACAATCAACTGGTCACAATCGTTTTAAAATGAGATTGGTGTGATAATTGGATAATTGGTGCTTCTTTTGTGGAACTTCAACCAGTATAAATAATAATGAAGAAAAACACATAGGTACCTATTTAATCTTAAAATCCATTAACAATAATTCATTAATAATCAACTAGTGTTTTAACCTTGTATTGAAAAATTAGTAATGAACTCGTTAAAAAACGGACAGCTCGGTTTCGTAGTTTTGTTTATAATACAATTTTAATTATATATTGTACCTACGTACATGGTAGGTAGATGGAAATTCGATCTTGGCAAAATAAAGAGGGAAATGAAAGTGCCGAGTATTATTGTATGTTCCGAAAGTGCCTCTTACTATGGCTCTAAGAAATGTTGACCCATATATTTGCCTAACTTCAAGTTGCTAAACATGGTGTCATTTCAGCATAATCAGTAGATATAAACAGAAGAAGTGAGAAATTATACTAGATAGGTATACAATTAATAATTATAAATTAATATGCAAACATTATATTCATGGAATATACCCTGAAAATTTCAGCTCGATTGGACAAAACATGCAACTTATATCATATTACAAACATAGGTAGATGCATAATTAGATTGTGACAAATCAATGTTGATCGAGAACCATACTCACTTCGTTCGAAATTAAACGGTCATAGGAGGTTGACTCAAACTACCAACTACTGTTTTTTTTCTCACGAGAAAACCGGACATCCAAAGTACAGAGTAAAAAAAAATTCTACCTAGCCGGGATTCGAACCCAGGCCACCTTGCAAACTTTGTGTTTTACCTACACCAGTCGACGACCATAGAGACTGCTCAATACATAATATTTTATTATAATTTATCATTGTTTTGATCTACATGAATATTTTTCTTCTTACTGGCCAATATTTTATACACTTCTAATAATATAGACCTAGTTTACCTCTTGATGTAGAAATCTTTGATTGAAGTTATACAACGTTATTGTTCCCCCTCTGATAAAACGGCCTGCTGGCAGCTTGGATGAAGCAATGACAATTATATCCCACCCGTATTTTAAGTTATATGTGAGGCGAAGTTTTTTTGTTACTCTCATAAATCTAAATTCAGTTTTTTCTTTTTATGTCTCACACTGTCGCTGATTTTTCTAAAATTTTATTTACATCGTAGTATAATTCTGCGTAATTAGACCTTTAGAAAGAACCTTCAGTCATCAACTTGGGATAACTAGGCGTGGCTCCAGGGTTCATTATTGATATTCCTTTAGAGGGCTTTAAAGACTTTTCTACTTGTTTCAACCATCTGAAATTAAGTGACCTCATTCCCTTTGATTAGACCCTTCTAAAAGCACCAGAAATACATCTCTAGGATAACAATAGACGGCTCTGGGCTCCAAAATAAGTATTCCTTTCAAAGGCTATAACTCAAGTTTGGTCCAGTGTAATAATTTGGTTATATTTTTATATTTTTTCCTATGATAAGGCCTTTCGAAAAATACCAGAATCGCAGCTCCAAGATAACCAGGGGCGGCTCTGTGCAACTTTCCGCTTTTATTTTAGAAGGCTATATCTCCTATCCTATAAAAAATAAATACTTGAAACTATAAAAGGTATGCAGAGATAAAAATTCCCTATTCAAAAACGTAGCTCACGTCTTTCCACGACAAGCACACATTGCTGTACGCTTGACAGAAAATTGGTCTGAAAAAAAAAAAAACCCGTATGAATAATTTCATGAAATTCAAGATTTTACGCGTGGTCAGAAAATGACTTTAACTGTACGTAGGAACCTCGCGCTTTCGTGAAACACAATCTATTTTCGCGTCTCATTACGAATTTGAAATAAAAATTGATAAAAGTTACCGGGAAGTGGGCAAAAACAATAAAACAAAATACATATAAACTCTGTTTCGTGTTAATATAGGCCGGCTGGCTGGCGCTACTTGACGAGCGCTCGCCTCCCGGCGAGCTTGATTTTGACCCGCTGATTCCGAATCTTCCTCACTGTAGGGAAGCCTGGGTCATTTGTCCCTTCAGCTGATTTTATTATTCAGAGACGTTTGTTTAAAGCGTCTGTGCGCATGTGCAATCAGATGTTTCTTTAATAAATAATTGTCAAGGTCAAAGTATTCCCTATAGCAAGCTCGGGACCACCCTACAGTGAACCCTATAGGGATTACAAAATCGTCTCTGCATACCAGCCTAAGTTTGCGACCAAAATTTCGATGAGCGAATTTTTTAAAGTTTGTCCTCTCAACACATGAAGGGTTCGTTTAAGTTGAAAAATTATTTTGCGCAAAGTTGTAGCCATCGAATCAATAATGTGGTAAATTTTATCGAATCAATAATGTGGTAAATTTTATTAATTTACCACATTATTGATTGCGCCGCCAAAAATCGTACTTTTCGAACGTTTTGGAAAAAACCCAAATATGGGTCAATCCCATATTTACCTACATGCTGACACTGTATCGATATAGCCTCTATAGCTACTCGTTGTCCTTACGAGGCTGAGCGAGACCCGAAAACATCCAAACCACGATGACAAGATATTGCCCCCGCAAGGATTTGAAATCGGGTCTCCCGTGTACAAGATTAGCGCAGTGACCATTAAGCCATGGGAGCTAGTCTACACTTTATAACACGGAGGCTGGCTTGAGATACACGTCATGACATCTCCATTTCTTATTTATCCCACCCGGTCCAAGCCAAAACTGGCAGGCTCAGCGTACCGGTGGACACCAGGCAAAAAACTATTGGATTAATAAAAAAAAATCCCCCACTGCACAATTCACATTGATTCATTTTACTGATAGGAGCAATTAGTCTTAAGTCACGCCGTCTACAATAGATCTCATTAGGTTGCAGTATAATTGCCTACAGTTTCCACTGCAACCAGGTGACTCAGTCTATGATTTTCTTTGTGGTTTATTTGCATACTTTTGAGGAAATTCTAAATCTGTCTTCGTTTTTTATTTTTCAATATTAATAAACTTTTAAATACAGTAATAATAAACGTTGAATATATTACAACAACAACTGACATCTTATGATGTTTGCCTGTAGACACAGTAGGTACATAGTTTAGTGATTTGGAACATTATTCACTTCAAATCATAAACATAAACAACAAAAATCAAATTTCACTCAGATTTTTATTTCGAGGTCCGGTTATATTTTAATTTTTGGAAAAAAAAAACCGATGTGAAATTAAACGGGCGGGCATTGAATTTTTTTTCTGAGAAATATTACAGTGTTTTGTAATCAAGTATTGTAAATTAAAGCAAGTGTTTTGCAAGTAATTTTTTTGTATAAGAAGTACTTATACATTGAACGCAAATAGGGACTTATACCTAACCTAACTAATTACTGTGAATTTTTACCAAGTTCTTTTGAATCAACTCCCATAATGGGACCCGCTGTCTCGAGCCGACGACGCGACGGTCTAAATAAAGCACCACAAAACAATATTTATTTATTTACACTTTTTTTACAAAACAATCATCAATAAAAAACAAAACCATCAATGAAAAACAAAAAACTTAAAAATATATACAAAAAAAATCTGGTGTAAACATCACACAACTTTCCTTATCCCCGAAAAGAAGTCGGATTCCGCCACTGGTGACTCAACGTAACAGATGGCTGAAAATCAATGCCAAATTCGTAATCAGCACCTCAAAGTCATTGGATTTGATATGTCACAATCCCCATCTAGGATGAATAATAAAAAATTTAGTCAAAGCGAGTCTCCCCCAAAATACCGGTAAATTGGGCCGAGGTCCAAAAAGTTCGAGATATCAAAAAAATGAAAAAAATTTAAATCTAAGAAAATGTTGTTTCCGAACTTTTTTTTGTATTTTTAACCAATTCAAAGAAGCGGCGCTTGCAGCCAATTTCAACCAAAAGTTTCGTGGTTCGTCTGGTGTATAAAATAATTTTTCATACCAATTTTTAAGTCTCTAGCTCTTACCCTTCTTGAGATATCGTGTTCACAGACATACGGACCAATGGCCGAAAACAACTTTTTTGGTATCCTGGGGCTATGATTCATCCAGGAATATGAAAAACTGGGTAGGTCAAATTTTCGACGAATACAATAATTTCCTTATTATAAGGAAAGTAAAAATATGGAACATTATTAATTAAGTATTTGGTGTTTATAATATTGTTTTGTAATTCGGGGCGAAGTTAATGCCTTTAAGCAAACTCTGCCCCTTAGCCCCGTTAAGTGGCAATACATAAAGTTCGTTGTCTGAATTTTACCAATTTTTTTATACCCTACTAGAACTAAGGCACTAAGGAGTACCTACCTATTACCTAAGCCCTCAAATTTTTACAAAAGTACTTCTTAAAACCAAGCTCTGTAAAGTATACGAACTTTTAAAGAATGATAATTTTTAATAGGGAACTGGATTTTCAATAAGGAACATAACAGGGTAGGCACTGCGATTTTTTTCAAGTTGTTTAGAACCAAGCTCTGTGAACTTGTTACCAGAACCAAGCCCTGTGAACTTGTTACCAAGTTGTTACCAGAACCAAGCCCTGTGAACTTGTTACCAAGTTGTTACCAGAACCAAGCCCTGTGAACTTGTTACCAGAACCAAGCCCTGTGAACTTGTTACCAAGTTGTTTCCAGAACCAAGCCCTGTGAACTTGTTACCAAGTTGTTTCCAGAACCAAGCCCTGTGAACTTGTTACCCAGTTGTTACCAGAACCAAGCCCTTGAACTTGTTACCCAGTTGTTACCAGAACCAAGCCCTGTGAACTTGTTACCCAGTTGTTACCAGAACCAAGCCCTGTGAACTTGTTACCCAGTTGTTTCCAGAACCAAAAGCTCTGTGAACTTGTTACCCAGTTGTTACCAGAACCAAGCCCTGTGAACTTGTTACCAAGCTGTTTCCAGAACCAAAAGCCCTGTGAACTTTTCAACCTTGTTCAACTCTTCGCTGAACATGATTCTTTAAAGTTATCATATTTGTATCAATCACAATCGTGATATCACAACTACTCAAACTCGCTTTGATAAATATATTTGCTCTCCTCGGGACTTGAACCACCGACCTCCAGATTACAAGTGCAGACCGCCTTAACTGAGGTCGGTTTTTCACAACCTACTGAGGTCGGGTTTTCGCTGTCTGATGGCTAATAGCAACGGCATGGATCTCAGTTACGCCATCAACTCTTCCACTGAAGACATTATTCAAGCCGAAGCCACGAGTCCTGCAAATCCATGCATCAAATCCTTCTGCAGGTTCTTCCTGGCGTTTTTGTTTGTCCTGGTAGCCGTAGCGGTGATCCTGAGGAAACTTCACTACCCTCATTCTTAAAATAAAGATTTAGTTAAAAACTTGTCATACTTGTGTTAATCACTTTCGTGATGTTATTACAAATAATAGAATAGAATAGAATATACCTTGTTTATACTGCCGAGGTAAGACTGAAAAGTCCCTTTACTCCAGCAGTCAAACAGGTTTATAGGATTTATATATTTTATAGGATAAATATTTTACAATTTAATATATAAAAATCTGGTGTAAACATCACACGACTTTCCTTATCATAATTATAAGGAATTGGAACAGGACCAAAAGCCACTGGTGACTCAAAGGTAACATTTAGCTAAAAATCAATATCGAATTCGTAATCAGCACCTCAAAATCATTGGATTTGATATGTCACAACCCCCATCTACGATAAATAATAAAAAAGTTAATCAAAGCGGGTCCCCCCCAAAATACCGGTAAATTGGGGCCGAGGTCCAAAAAGTTCAAGATATCAAAAAAATGATCAGAAGAGACCCCTATTATTTTTTTAATCTAAGACATAATTGTTCTCTAATATTTTTTTGTATCTTTAACCAATTCAAAGAAGCGGCACTTGCGGCCAATATTTGCGGTCCTGCGGCCGCAGTCTGCGACCGATTGCAACCAAAATTTTCGTGGTTCGTCTGGTGTATAATTATAATTAGCATACCAAATTTCAAGTCTCTAGCTCTCACCGTTCTCGAGATATCCTGTTTACACACAGACAGACAGACAGACGCACGGACCAATGGCTGAAAACAACTTTTTTGGTATCCTGAGGCTATAATTCGTCCAGAAATGTGAAAAACTAGGTAGGTCAAATTTTCGACGAATACAATACTTTCCTTATTATAGGATAAGGAAAGTAAAAAAACCATGTTTATTAAAAAAAAGCTGAAAAATTAAAAAATGAAAAAATAAAAAATAATAATTATAATATCGCCTTATTTATACTGCCCGATAAGGAGTATTAAGGTCCCCTTATTCCAGCAGTAAGCCCAAGCAGTATTATGTGGTAAAAATCCCAAATGGGAGGATAACTTGTCATGTCCCGGCTGGGTTTCGAACCCACGACCTCTGGATTCACAGAGACCCGCCTTCACCACTGAGCTACCGGGACAGACGCGATTCAGGACTTGCACTACAGAGGTCTTTAAAAAAAAAAAAAAAAAAAAAAAACAATACAGTCGGATCTGGTTATTATCTAGTCAATCTAGTGTAACAACAAGTAATGATGAAAATTAAAATACAAAATTGAGAACAATAGAAACAAGAAAAAAAGAATGTCGTTTTTGATGTCGATTGATTAACGTGTTGGCCTAGCACCTAAATGGAAAGTATTGAGTCACTTCTCGCCCATGCCCATCAGAGGGGAGGCATACGAGTATATACTACGGGATGGGATGGGCAGGCTACAACACAGACCACAAGCGTAAGTCCTGTTTCATGGCTACGAAATAAAAACGGCTGTGAAACACTCATCTCTAAAAAATCTGGTGTAAACATCACACGACTTTCCTTATCTCCCAAAAAGGAGTCGAATTCCGCCACGGGTGACTGAACGGTAACAGATAACTAAAAATCAATGCCAAATTCGTGATCAGCACTTCAAAATCATTTAATTTGATATGTCACAACCCCCATCTAGGATGAATAATAAAAATGTTAGTCCAATCGGGTCCCCCTACAATACCGGTAAATTGGGGCCGGTTTCCAAAAAGTTAAAGATATCAAAAAAATGATCAGAGTGAACCCCTATATTTTTTTAATCTGAGAAAATGTTGTTCTCTAACTTTTTTTGTATCTTTAACCAATTCAAAGAAGCGGTGCTTGCGGCCAATATTTGCGGCCCTGCGGCCGCAGAATGCGGCCGATTTCAACCAAAAGTTTCATGGTTCGTCTGGTGTATAAAATTAATTATACAACACAGGGTCGTGGGTTCGAAACCCAGCTGGGACATGACATGTTATCCTCCCATTTTGGGATTTTTACCACATAATAATATGTCTTGGGCTTACTGCTGGAATAATGGGACTTTAATAGTCCTAATCGGGCAGTATAAATAAGGCGATATTATTATATTATTATTATATTATGATTCGTCCAGAAATGTGAAAAGCTGGGTAGGTCAAATTTTCGACGAATACAATACTTTCCTTATTATAGGATAAGGAAAGTAAAAAATAGATTCTTATTCTACTCTGTTTATTCTTAAGGTAGGATCACACGATATGGCAGAGCGACATACATATAATATGGCAATCTGTCTTGCCATAGCGTGTGATTGGTCTTTTCTATGGTGCCATAGACGTATGGCAGGATCTATGGCATTCCTGTGAGTGCTTCATCACACACATGGTCTACAATATGACATGGTGACGACTGACAGGCTTGTCTATGGCAAGGGGGAAGACATACAATGACATAGAGTTTTTTGCCACATTATATGGCATCGTGTGAGTGCCATATATTATATGTGCTATTCGTTTTTTTTTCTCGCCATAGAAAATATGGCATCTGTGCCATATAGTGTGATCCTACCTTTTTTCTATTCTTATTCTTAGCCCTCTTTCACCTGCGACAGTTCTAATGCGATGTTCAGCATTAGGCCTCTTTCACCTGAGAGTGTTTTAATGCGACGTTCAGCATTAGGTCTCTTTCACCTGAGAGCGTTCCAATGTGACGTTCAGCATTAGGCCTCTTTCATCTGAGAGTGTTCTAATGCGATGTTCAGCATTAGGCGTCTTTCACCTGAGAGTGTTCTAATGCGATGTTCAGCATTAGGCCTCTTTCACCTGAGAGTGTTCTAATGCGATGTTCAACGTTAGGCCTCTTTCAAATGAGAGCGTTCCAATACGACGTTCTGCGTTAAGCCTCTTTCACTTGAGAGCTTTCCAGTGCGACATTGAGCATTAGGCCTATTTCAAATGAGAGCTTCCCAGTGCGACATTGACAATTAGGCCTCTTTCACCTGAGAGCGTTCTAATGCGACGTTCAGCGTTAGACCTCTTTTACCGGGCTTGCGAGTTTCTCAAGCCAGGCAAACACATCGGGAAAATTCTGCGGCTGTGGCCGCGCGACCTCTTCCTCACTCTAGGTGCTATTCAGCGCAGGCATCTCATATCTGCGCCTGGCGACCTAGGAGCCGCGGACGCAGAGAAAAGTAAGAGGCTGTTCCAGCTGCGGTTGCGGCTAGAGACTCATCAGCCGCAACATTGTGTAGCTCTGTCACCGCAGTAGCAGTAGTGTATTTGAACATGTCACGTTGGGTTTGAATTATTAATTATAGGTATGAGTTAGGTATTATGAAATCTTATTAAGTTGGGTCGGGAATAGCCCGCATCACAAGGTGAGGGTACGTACGAATGTAAAAATGTCACCCATCCACGTCCTAGACTTGCTGGACGTTGCTTAACTTTACAAACAGAACGAGAACTGTTGTATTCAATTTCCATCTTCGCTGGCTCTTAATTAGCATCATCCTTATTTATTAGGGTTTAACGTCATTTTTCAACTTCATGATGGTCATCTACGACGGGGGTTACGTACCCTCTCCTTTCGCAGGAAACTCACAAACCTGCTACCCATATTAACCTCACCCAGCCTGAGTTGGGACGAAAAGCCGGCATCACGAAGTGTTCACTTCGCTGGACGTTGCTTAACTTCGGTGATCCGACGAGAACCGATGCATTCAACGCGCCATCGATGTTGGCATCGCTGGCGCGTTGAATGCAGGTAGCTCTTCATTAGTATATGGAAAAACTATGCTAATTTACAAGACTGTTGTAATTTTTTTTTTTTTTTTTTTACATTCTATAGATATTTATTTATTTATTAAATTGATCAATTTTAAAATCACAGGAGATAGACTTGCTCGATCCCACTTGCATGAGGCAAATGTACCTAACATGCAGGTAGCATTACCTCGTTGGATCGCCAAAGAAATTCTCTGAAAGAGGAAAGCCTTGGCGGCCCTATTGTCAGTGAGACGAACCAAGCCATCTCCTACAGTTTTAAAAAAGCTCTTCATTTCCTTGCTCCAAGGGCCCATTGTCTCACATGCCAGGGGAACAAAGATGTAATTTGCCTCGGTGATGAAACTGTAAGAGGCATTTTTTTCTGCTGCAGCACCAACTGTACGACTGGTCCGTGGCACACAAGTATCTGCTAGTGTTGACACAGGTGCTATCTCAGACTAGCATTTGACCACGAGACCAGGGAACTAGTGTAAACTGTTGTAAATTGGATTTTCATATTTGTTAAACAAATAACTATAATGTAGATAGGTAATGGTTCTGTCTGTAAAATCAAGAATCAACTTGATTTTAATCGAGAAACAATTTTTTTTTTTAACCTTTCCCGCGATAATCGTTACCCTATTATGAAATGTTGTAAACGGTTCTTAAAATATATCAGGGCCGGTTTCGTGAACGTGTGGGGACGACCGGTTCTGTAATCTGTGGGAGGAAGGTTCGAAATAGTTTTTATGTTTTTTATGTCAGTGTTTTTATGTTTTTGATAAGTGATAAGTCCATAAGTGTTCGTTTTCGTTTCTTTTAGTGTTTTACTGTTCAGAAAGCTTCTCATTATACCTTCAATGGGTAAAGGTAATTCAATTCTAGTGCTTTAAACTGATAATGAGCCATGTCTTGCAGTTATGCTGAAGGCTTGTCACCCTATGAAAACAAGGGTAAACTGGGTCTACCTGAAGTAAGTAATCAAGTTATAATTTTGCCTTATCACTTCCCTTTTCCTACCCAAACCAGGCTAAGTGAGTTCAATGTAGGTAGTTGTATTCCCAGTCATGAAGGATTGAACCCCCACCCTAATTTTCCAGAAAAATTAATCCCAAATTGAATAATTGGACAAAGAAGGCCAGTGTATAATGGTGTTTAAGTCCTGGTTTTGTTGGACCACCAATGTTGAGCAATGTCCATCAAGGTGAAGACTTTGAGATGCTGGCATTCTAGATGAACATAGGCTGGGTGTGATTAATGTGGATAGCAGGTTTGTAAGATTCTTGTAACAGTTTGAAGATTTTTGCCCATTGCTGGCATTTTATTTGCTTAAAGGCACACACATACATGTAAATGAACATTCAATTAAAATTTCTTAACTGGAATATGGAGATTCTAATTTGTCCAGAAATATCAGCTCAATTTTGAAAAAACAGACCTTAAATAAAACTTTCTATACCTTTCTGGTATAAAAAGTAAAAACTAGTCTTTACTGATTTAATAAATATATATATATACTTGAAAAACAAGAAACTTTAACAACTTTTTTGTTTATATTTCAGTCAGTTGACATAAAGATGAATTTGATAAGAAGGTGAAACAACTCAGCAAGTGGATTGAAGAAGCCTCACATGTTGTCATACATACGGGTGCTGGAATCAGCACAGCTGCTGGTATACCAGACTTCAGGTAAACTTTGAAATTATGGTGATGAGATAATGGACAGTAAATTGGACTACCGTATCATTGCAATATTCATTTTTACATTGTAAAAATGGTTTAATAAAGTCATTTGGTACAATAATATTTACAAATAAGAAAAATTATGTATGCTGTTCCAAGAATATTTTTTTAAACAAGTTGTGACTCCTGTTCAAGGAAAATGTGGTATCTACTTACCATCTTAAAAGTAAACTCAGCACTATTTAATTCATGCATCCTAATATCAATAAACATAACTATATTCATATTATTATTAAAATTATTCCAGAGGACCAAATGGAGTTTGGACACTGGAGAAGAAAGGAATCAAGCCTACAGTAAACATATCATTTGACGATGCCAAGCCAACCCCCACTCACATGGCCATAGTGGAACTTGTGAAGCAGCGGAAGGTGCACTATGTAGTGAGTCAGAACATTGATGCCCTACACTTAAGATCCGGACTGAGTAGAAAATACTTGGCTGAGTTACATGGCAACATGTATGTGGATCAGTGCAGCAAATGCGAGAGGTGAGTGGTAGTCATGGAAATATGTAAATGAATATAGCCATGTCCACGCTTGTGCACTATCCACTACCCTTTGACTTACAAGTCCAAAAACACATGCCTTGGGAAGTTCTCCAATATTTTTTAATTATTGATTGTTCTTCACAATTGTTATGTTTCCTTCCTCAGGCAATTTGTTCGAAAATCTGCCACCAACTCAGTGGGTCAGAAGAATCTGGGTACACCTTGTCCATACCAGGGGTTACGTCCTTGTCGAGGCACCCTACATGACACCATCCTGGACTGGGAGCACAACCTACCCCAGCGAGATATCAACCTGGGAGACTACAACTCTAGCATTGCAGATCTGAGTATCTGTTTAGGTAATGTCTTTTATTTATTTACAGTATTTTAGTCACCATGATCAACTGCGTTATTGCACTAGGCTTTGCACAAATGGTGACCTGGGTTCAATCCCCAGCAAGGGAGGGATTTTTCTGCTCTATACTTCAATGTTTGGTGTCCACTCATACCTCTTGGGGGGAGAAATTGGGTGCTAGGCGCGGGGAAAGACAATAATCACATCAATGTTTCTGCACATCAGTAAATTAACAGTGGCTGAATTATGTGGGTTCGTTTTAGGTACTAAAAGTGCAATACTATTTTTTTTTCTAACTACATAGTACTTTGAAAGTGTAAACTACTGTTTGTAAAAAGGAGCTTGGTGTTAATACATTATGAATGCATTAATAGTGAAAAGTTGTATATTATATAATTTTATTATTAGTAATAATTATAGCTACAATAGCAAAATTAACTAA
Source organism: Bactericera cockerelli (assembly GCA_024516035.1). Classification (NCBI taxonomy): domain Eukaryota; kingdom Metazoa; phylum Arthropoda; class Insecta; order Hemiptera; family Triozidae; genus Bactericera; species Bactericera cockerelli. Next base: position 7,185,122 of record CM044962.1, on the reverse strand, counting down.
TGGTAGATTGAAAAAGTTATTAAATAATGTCACTTCAATATTGCAGGCACAACACTACAGATCAACCCCAGTGGAATGTTACCTGTCTTACACAAAGAAATACAACCAGGGAAAACTTGTCATTTGTAATTTATCCAGCACTAAACAGTGTTAAATGTGAGAATTGTATTATTATTGTATAAATGCTGTACATGTTCAAAGTTCTTAAATCAAGAGAACACAAGCCTATTTCTTGAGGTAAACATTGAAAACCACATAAGTTTAAAGAAGAAGAAAAAAATATTCATGAGCTCAATAGAAAACACATCATATCATGTTAAGTGCCACAAAAAGGACCCTGGGCCTATACCCTAACCCTAAACCCTCGACCTCAGACCCTGGTACCTACAGCTTGATATAGTGAGTGACCAATTGTCAGGACCTCTGGAGAGAAATGCCTAAGGCATTAACTTTGCCTGGATTACAAAAAAATTGTAATTAAGAATTAATATTGATCTTTTTAATCTTATTTGTTACTACTTCTAAGTTTTTTTTTTAATTTATTGTATTTTTTTGTTGTTGTTGATGATTTGTTTTGTTAAAAAATTTTAATAACATGGTTAGATTATTTTATGTGGTACTGGCTCTAGCCCAGGGTATAGGGCCTCTGTTGTGTTTGACACTAACTGTAAGCCCATGTGGTCAAAATTGCAAATGGGAGGATAACTTGTCATACCCAGCTGGGTTTTGTTAACCTGCGATATCACTAGATTATCAGACCAATGCTTTAACCACTGAGCTACCGGGACTGACAGTGAACATAAGTTCAGGGCCACCCTATATTGTCAGACTGTCAGTAAGGAAAGATTGAGTGTATTTCAATGAAGAAGAAAAAAATATTCTTTTTGTTTCTTACAGGACAAAAAGGCAGACCTTGTAATCCGGGGCTACGTAGACGACATACTGATTGGTCTCATGGACCATCTGGGTCTCTCCATACCAGAGTATGACGAGAAACAAGACCCCTCTCGCAGTCAAGCACAAGCCTACCAGATAGAGTGGACGCCTCTGGCGAGTGAGGTAGCCAAAGTGAAGCGGAGATACGAAGAGAAGATGAGAGAGAACAAGAAAAAGAAAGTAAAGCAACATGTCAAGGAGGATCAGGATGAGGTGAAATCGAAGAAGAGAAAAGTAAAACTAGAAGATGTCAAGGAAGACAAGAATAAATTAAATACAAGAATAGTGAAGCAAGAAATCAAGGAGGAAATGGATGAGTTGGATATAAAAAAGAGAAAAGTAAAGCTAGAAGATGTCTATGAAGACAGAAATAAATTAAATACAAAAAAAGTGAAGCAAGAAAACAATGAAGAGTTAGAAACAGAGAAGAAAAAAGACAAACAAGAGAGTAACAGAGATTCTAAACAAGACATGGAAAATATAAAAGAGAGAAAAAATGGTGACAAAAGAAACTGTGGAGTAGAAAATGAAATAGAAGAAGATGATGTAAGTGAAGAAGGGATTGTAAAATAGAAAAAAGAAAGTGAAAAAGAATGATAACAGAAGTAATCGTGGACTAGAAACTGAAAGAGAAGAAGAGAATGATAATGATGTTGAATCAGAAGAAGAGGATGTACACAAAACATGGGAAGAGGAAAGTGTAGAGAGAGAAATAACGGAACAGGAAGTGATGGGAAGAATGGTGAGAGAAGTGAGGGTGGAGTGAAAAATAAAATAGAAGAAAATGATATTGTATCAGAAGATGACGAAAGTGAACTAGATTTGAAAAGTAGAATGCAAGTTATCAAAGACGTAGAGAAAAGAGAAGGTAAAGCAAGAAAGAATTTAAGTGAAAAAATTAATGGTGGCAGAAGTGATAGTGGAGTGGAAAATATAAAAGTTGATGGTGACGTATCAGAAAATGACAAAAGTGAACTAGATTTGAAAAGCAGAATACTCGATGTGAAGCAAGAAAAAAACAAACAGAAAATGGAGACAGAAATCAAAGGACGAGAAAGTAGTGATTTTGAAATAGCAAATGTAGAAAATAGTACCAAAACAGAAAAAGTAGAAGACTGCGAGGATCAATTTAAAAACACTAAACGAAATTAAAAACACCAAAGCGATAGCTTGAAACTTGTTGAAAGTGAATTAGGGAAGAGCCAGCTTCTATGTCGCTTGAATACACCGGGTCTCGTAGGATCACGAAGTTAACCAACGTCCAGCGAGGTGAAGACTTTGTGATTCTGGCCTTCCGGCCCAATCAAGGCTGGTTGAGATTAATGTGAGTAGCAGGTTTGTGAGTTTCTTGCGAAAGGAGGGTAACACCCTCGTCGTGATATGACCATGCAGTTGAAAGCGACGTTGAACGCAAAGTAAAAAAAAAGAACGTCCAGCAAGGTAAGGACTTGGTGGATGGCCAGTCAAATTCAAATTATCGTGAAACTGGCTATTCCCGGCCCCACCCAGGCCGGTTGAGGTTATTGTGGGTCTGTGAGTTTCCAGTGAAACCTCAATGTTTGAGGTCACTTGATTGATAAAATATATTTCTTTGAAGATCTTTTCTATGTACTTTACAAATGCTTTTATTGTTGTTTCTGCGTGTATTTAAGAAGAATGTCTAAGGAATTTTCATTTGATAAAAATCACTTCTTGTTCCTGATAGCTGTAGCTAGATCGTCGACGGCGGATCAAACTTTTTCGACTCCGTTGAATTGGTTTCACACCAATAAATGAGCCTGTTTAGACTGTGAGAGTAAAAGGATTTAGTCTCGTTCTTGCAGGATACACGAGTGCTGTATTGTAGAATGGTAAATTTATTCTGAGGCGATTTGAGTATTTTTGCTATCACCATTTTGTTAACACGAATATTACAACTTTTAAAATTACTACTAGCTGTCCCATTGTAAAATCCGCTTCCTAACATTCCATTAGCGACTTTGATGTACATTCTATGATCTTATCAATCATCTATTATGTGATATTATTTTCTTTTTAACTCTTATATCTAGATCAGTATTTTTAATGTTAATGATAGATTTATTTTATTTACAATTGTTCCAATTTTACATAATTTTCATGTAGATCAGTATTTTTAATGTTAATAATACATTTATTTTATTTACAATTGTTCCAATTTTACATAATTTCTATGTAGATCAGTATTTATTATGTTACAAACCGATTTATATTAATAATTTAGTATACATGTTTACACATTTTTATGAGAGAGCAGTTTTTTCACTGCTTCGTAATTGCTAACTCAACTTTTTCGTGTATAATATAGTTGTAAAAAGACTTTGCCAGGTACGCATTAAGGACTTTTCTGGGGTCCATTTCACAATATTTTTTTGAAGTTGGTAATTCAGACTCTCGAAAATCAGTTAAAATTACCTACTCTTGGTAGGTAAACAATTTTGAAATGCCCCTTAGAGATTCGTTAACCATTTATCCACTCAGTGAATTCGTGAACACTTTTTACATGTTCATTTTTTTTACGTTTTTTATATGTTTAGTAGATATTTATTGTGTGAAATAACATGTACAGTATATTTATAATAAAGCAGCACAACATGAAGAACATCTTACAAGTAAAATATTTCTTCCAATTTTTCAGAGGTTGGGAGAGTTCCTCTAATACTCAGAGCAACACCTCTCTGTACCTATAGCAATTGCAATACGCTGGATGAGGTAATGTAAATTTAAAAATAAATTGTATCATTAATATTATTTTAATGTACGGAATTTTTTTTTTTCGTCAATTAATTATGCTCTTAGAACTTCCGTGTTGTATTTAATTTATTGGACAATGCATTTCTGTAAAATAAACCTCTTCAATTTGAACTAAATTGTGTATTTACAGTATTTTCTCTTCACTGAAATAGCAAGTTTTCACTTTTTTTTGTAGTCTTTGGGGATCGAAACCGGGGACCTTAACACTGAGCCGACCTCCGTAGCTCAGTGGTTCAGAGCATTGGTCGCTGACCTGGAGTTTGCGGGTTTGAATCCCGTCCGGAGCGGAAAATTATGACCGAAATTTTCCGTTTCCGGAATGGCATGGATGTAAAGGTGAAGTGCGCTGGAGTACTGCAAAAGTGGTCCCGGGACACAAGTTATAGAATTTTTTTATGTATAGAAAGAAAATGGTCTAAGCTTTTTGTACGCAAGGCGGCTACTGTGCACTGGTAGTCAAGTGGTTAACGCACTTAACGCATCCGTTGGTTCGAATCTCACTCAGTGCATGAATTTTTCCTCATTCATTTGAGTTTGTGACCACATAATTATAATTATAAGACTGGTAGAAAATGCTTTGAGCATTAACCTCGACTGGTGGTTACCTTCCACTAAAGAGAGTTATTTTTACTTCCGAGAAATTTCTAATATTAGAAATCGGAAGTGTTATTTATTTTAGTGCCCTGTGATTGGTTGGAACTTCGACTTGAATGCGTGTCTTCATAATCTTCCCTTAGGTCGGAATTAATAGACAACATCAATAACTTAAGTCGTTTGTAAGTGTCGGTTTTTACTATCTTACACAGTACGCAATCCGTGACTTAGTGCCACCGAGGTTATTACACAAACGTCTATTAATTCCGCCCTTAATGTCGCGTTCGGACGCTCTGAGGTGAAACGGGCCAAGCTCTGAATGTCACGTCAGAACGTCCGTGAGACAGACACCTCTGTGTCAGTGGTGCATGGTGGTGGTACCTACTATGATTTCATAGATGCCCAGATCCAATGTCAACCTGCCATGTCCAATCATTCGATTTTTGGATGTAATAATAATAATAATAATAACTCAACTCATACCAATCAAACAAGGAATTTTTCAAGGAGATGGCTGGAGTCCTCAGTGGTTTTGTCTGGCCCTGAATCCCCTCAGCAACATTTTAAATAGCACCAAGAAAGGGTACAAACCACTGATATCTGCTGACTTGGCCGTCTCACACTTACTCTATGTAGATGATCTGAAGTTGTACGCCCGCAACAAAGATGAGTTGAAATCTCTACTTGAAACCACAGCTATCTTCTCGTCAGACATAAAGATGAATTTTGGAATTGAAAAGTGTGCCATACTAGAAGTTAAAAGAGGTTCCATAGTAAAACAAGAAAATGCCGATCTTGTACTGACTCCTATATCACTCCCTTCTCTTGAGTCGTACTACAAATATCTTGGAATATCACAAGATCTCGTGTTCCATAAAGAAAAAGTGAAAGAAAAAGTAACGGCTGGATACATATCTAGAGTAAAGAAAATCCTAGCAACAAGTTTAGATGGGAAAAATAAAATCAAAGCCATAAATAGCTGGTGTATCCCCCTGCTATCGTACTCATTTGGTATCATCCCATGGACAACCACTGATCTGCAAGCACTAGATAGAAAAACACGAGTGCTGATGACACAATACCGCATTCATCATCCTAGATCATGCATGGAACGTCTCTACCTACCTCGCACATCAGGAGGAAGAGGACTCATCTGTCTTGAAAAATTAGCCCAAAAAGAGAAATTAAATTTAAAAAGCTACTTACTTCAGAAGAAAGAATCATCACTGCTACACGAAGCGGTAATAAATGCCGATGACAATTTATCTACTTTAAATCTCAAAAGCACCACCATGCCAACACAGATCCACGACTCAACTTTTTTGAATCGGTGGCAAGAAAAATCCCTACATGGCCGTTTCAAAAAAGCACTCGACAACAACCATCTTTCATCCAATGCATGGCTAAAGAAAAGTTCCTTGTATGGAGAAACCGAAGGATTTGCTCTAGCAATTCAAGATGAAGTCATAGAGACTAAGAATTATATCAAACATATTGAGAAAAAAGACATCAATGATAAATGTAGACTCTGTAATAGAATGTCTGAAACAATTCAACATATTACATCAAGTTGTACCATACTGGCAAACACTGATGACTACTTACATCGCCACAACTCCTCAGCCAAAATAGTCCATCAATTCATTGCTCTAAAATTCAATCTCATTAAATATAAAACAGAATATTTCAAATACCACCCTGAACCTATTTTAGAAAACCTAATAGCAAAATTATACTGGGATACAACTATTATAACCGACCGAAGAATTGAAGCAAATAGGCCAGATATTGTTTTCCTTGACAAAATAACCAAGAAAGTCAAGTTGATCGACATTGCTCATCCTGCGGATCACAACATCACCACGACCACCGCTGTCAAGATCCACAAGTATCAAGATCTGGCCATAGAGATCTCCAACATGTGGAATGTGGAATCTGTCGAAACGATCCCAGTCGTCATGTCCACCAATGGCCTGATTCATCCGAGCTTCTACATCCACTCGAAGAAAATCGAACTACCGCCTTCCCTCGTTCACCAGATCCAGAAATCAGTTCTTCTTGAAAACTGCCGTCTTGTTCGCAAGTTTCTATCCCATTCTCCATTCTCCTGACTCAAATCAAATCAACTAATTTTATCTATGTTTGCTGTGAAAATAGCCCATAGAAACAAAATGTAACCATTGTAATATGAGAAATAAATCGAATAATAATAATAATAATGTAATGTCCTGAGATAAGTTTTTCAGTACCAGTGGCTTAGCTAGACCTACATTTCGGGGGGGGTTTGAGGGTATTTCGGGGGGTGTTTTGATAGGGGTTCAGAAATCTCGCCTAACGTAAATTCCATCTTAGCTGGGGTTTCTTGGAAATTTCGGGGGGGGGGGGGGGGTTTGTCCCCTAACCCCCCCCCCCCCCCCTGGCTACGGCACTGTTCAGTACGAGAGTTTTACCCGCCATTCGCTTGGAATCGTGAACCAGTGCTCCGTTCCAGAAAGACTAAAATCTTCGATTCAACCATGACACAACGCTCTCTGATTGTTGGTTATCAAATAAACCATCATCAATCAGAGTGTTTTAAGTGACGGTTGAAAGAGGGATTCTGAGAGTGAGAGTGCTTTCTTTAACGAGGACCAGCTACCTACACTAACGTAACTTCACCTGGTCAGGCCAGAAATGCCAGCCTCACGTGTACTTTATTTCGAATGGAATTGATTTTTTTGTTGTTAGATAATATATATTATTCTTACATTACTAAGGCTGGCTAACTCGTGTTGGAATCAGCCGGAAAAGTTGAAGACCTGCGAATAATTTGTAACAATTATACCCGCAGTCTCACAAGAGAAAGAAGAGCCAAATGTAAGTACGTGCAAGAAATAAAAGAATAATTTATTGTAGGTACGCGGACTCATAGGTACCTAAACTTCAAACAAAAAAACCCGGTCCGCGTATATTAACTCCAATGCACAGAAGTACCTACACAGTGAACGGAACATGCCTATTGTCTTCAGAGCGGATGTAGAAATTGCATTCGCGAATCTGCAATTCCTGCGCAAACCGGTTACAATTAAAAAATGCTTTGAACGAAAATCTGCAACTATCGCAAGGTTGTAAATTATTTTTTTCTCGAAATTTTTGACTCCCGGCGTCCCAATGGGAACCGCATTCCAAAATGGCGAGATTGGAATGTGCGACAACTGCTACGCTCTAGCGGGGGAACCGAAGAACTAATGCTTTCAAATCCGAGCCTGAGAACCGATTCAACAGCGAACTTGAGCGAAATGCGATGAACCCAGTCCTACATCTGGGAACTTTCTGCGATAAATTCCTCGATTGCTCGATTTAACTTTTTATTTTAAATTTTAATTAATTTATACCAATTAATTAAGTGTTTTAATCATAGTGGAGATGTTTCGGACTAGTTTCTTGTGTCCTAACACAATGTTCGTGTTTTATTCACCATAATAGTGCCAGAAATGCCTTAAAACCACTTGTTGATTGCTCAAAATTGAGTCAAAAGGCCCCTTGGATTACGCTGTATGGGCTAGGAATTCGATCAAAATTAATCAACAGTAAGTGAACGAAAAGGATAAATGATTCCTAAAACTTTCATTGGTTCCTTGTGATATCATCTTCGGGTTTTGAACACAAAATCAGGCCCTGTTTGTCTTTTTCATGATTAAACAATTTCAGTAATTCAGTAGGTATGAATCAGATGGAGATGTGAGATTTCCTTGGGAACCTAGTGATCTCTGTGAACTTTGAGTTTGATTATTCGATTTGGCCAACATGCTTGGCATTCCTGAGGCTGAGTACAGTAAGCTTACTTGAAAGATTTCTACTCTAATCTCTGTAGGCTTAAGCTAAAGAATCTGCCTAAATTAGCAGACATCACATTCCTGATTCTATTTTTATGGTCTCAATGTTAAAATCTTTTTGAATTTAACTCTCATCCTACATTCTTGTACTTGTTTGAACTCATGATATCAAGAACTCATTTTTATAAATTAAAGTTATAATGCAGTGTCCCAATAAATTAGCAAGCTGTACCTGGACATAATTGTATTATGGTGACAGCTTTTTTAGAAACATTTATTATTAAATCAATAACATAGCTTATGAGATCACACTGGCTGGGTTTGAGTGAATTTGCAAGAATCCTTGATTCTTGAGAAAATCATAAGTATAGGTAGTAGATCTAAATATTTTTTTGGAAATTAATAGATTTTTTGCTATACAACCTGTTATTTGAATCAATACTGAACTAAAACATGTTCCATTGCCTGGCAATCAATTATTAAGTATTAATACTGAACCAAATCTTGTTCCTTCATTAGACAATCTGTAACAATACTGATCTATATAATGTTCCTTTGCTGGACAACCAGTTATTTGAATCATATTGAACTAACATGATCTGTTGCTAGACAACTGGTTATTTTTATCAATTTATCTATATTATATTTTTCTCTGCTAGACAACCAGTATCAATACTAATCTATATTTTTTTCCTTTGCTAGACAACCATTATCAATTCTGGTCTATATTATGTTCCTTTGCTAAACAACCAGTTATTTGTATCTATACTGATCTAAATCATGTTCCGTTGCTAGGCAATAGATACAAATCACCAGTTATTAAGTATCACTACTAAACTAAGTCATGTCCCTTTGTTAGACAACCAGTATCAATACTGATCTTTATCATGATCCGCTAGACAACCGGTTATTTGTATCAATACTGATCTTTATTAGTTTTCTCTGCTAGACAACCAGTAGCAATACTAATCTATATTTTGTTCCTTTGCTAGACAACCAGTATCAATACTGATCTTTATCATGTTCCTTTACTGGACAACCAGTTATTTGAATCATATTGAACTAAATCATGTTCCGTGGCTAGGCAACCAGTTATTATGTATTAGTACTGAACTAAGTCATGTTCCTTTACTAGACAACCAGTATCAATCATGTTCCTTTGCTAGACAACCAGTTATTTGTATCTATACTGATCTAAATCTTGTTCCTTTGCTAGACAACCGGTATCAATACTGATCTTTATCATGTTCCTTTACTGGACAACCGGTTATTTGAATCATATTGAACTATATCATGATCTGTGGCTAGGCAACCAGTTATTATGTATCAATACTGAACTAAGTCATGTTCCTTTACTAGACAACCGGTATCAATCATGTTTCTTTGCTAGACAACCAGTTATTTGTATCTATACTGATCTAAATCTTGTTCCTTTGCTAGACAACCAGTATCCATAAAGATCTATTTTATGTTCCTTTGTAATATAATCTGTTATATGAATCTACACTGATCTAAATCATGTTCCTCTTATAGTCAACCATTTATTTGTTTCAATTTCTAGATTTCTATCCAGAATATGTTCAAATAAAACTTGACTATTTTTGGAAAATTAACAGGTTGTAGGCTCATTTGCTAGACAACCAGTTATTTGTTTCAATTTCTTGAATTCTATTCAAAATATGTTTGCACCACTATCTTAATATATAAATGTCAAAGTCACTGACTGACCACTGACTGATCATCGCTCTACAGCCCAAACCGTAAGTCCTAGGAAGCTGAAATTTGGTAGGTAGCTTTGGGATTTTTCGAAATTCCCACTACAACACCTACCATTGGTGAAAAAGGATTTTTTGCTTTCACGGCCATGCCTCGGCCCGCAAAGCGGGCGACAGCCCGCTAGTAATCTAATAAAAGATAGATATAAGTAAAATTTGAGAAGGTATTTTTCAAAAATCAACTGGTTGTAGGTTCATTTGGAGGCAACTGGTATCATATTTTTGTATCATATTAATTGCTTGATTCTAACAAGAAACATACAGGTAGCAATATGAAAAGAGCTAGAGTAATATGAAAATCTTTAGATTGTTTATTTGATAGGCAACCAGTTCTGTAAGGATCACTATATTTCAAATAAAGATCTATGTTATTTGACTAGGTATAAATAAACCTAGTCAATTTTACACTAGGTATAAATAAACCTAGTCAATTTTACACTAGGTATAAATAAACCTAGTCAATTTTACACTAGGTATAAATAAACCTAGTCAATTTTACACTAGGTATAAATAAACCTATTTTGTTTTCTTTCATTTCCAGATGAACTGGTTGCACATCTGTTCTGCTCCCTAGTCAGTAATCAACTCCCAGTGGAAATAGTCAACCTAACAATCTGCTGCACATGTCTGTTTTTCCTCAATTGCCATGTCTCAAAGGGATATGTCCGAGGTAACTATAACTCCATATGTTGGAGAGAAAAAAAAGGGGTGTTGGTGGTGCTGAGAATAAAAAACCACAGGAATGTCTTGTTTTGGCCATATATTATGATTTTGTGGGTTCTAAGTTCACTTGGGACTCAATGTGGTTTTACGTAATATTTTGAAAATACCCAATAGTACACCGGAATGCCCAATAGTACGGCATCACTCTTGAAAATTGTAAAAAAAAAATAGTTTTCTCCAAAAGTGCTTTTAATCAAATAAAAATGAATGAGAGCTTTTTGAAAGTTTTAGGGGTTGTTCAGAATCATCTGGAAAGTCTTGGTATTGTTCAGAAACCAGTCGTCCAGTCTCAGCATACATTTATGTATGAATGTACATTAGTACATTGTACATACATTCGTTTTAGGGCAAAGCCTACAGTAAATAAAAGTGGTACCACCTGATAGACCAGAATTTTTGGTAGTCGAGCACCGAGCCGGTCCCAAACATGCTGGATTATCAGACAATTTTTTTTCTCATTTTACTCAAAAATTAAATTCACTTTTAAAGCCTGAGTTTGAATCCTGGCTTGGATTAACATTTCATAGGTTCCCTCTACTTTAACTTTGATCCACTCATACATACATGTTAATCTTGCCATGACATTAACTTGAAGTATGTATGTAATAGGTATTTCTAATATCATATATTTTCAGAATTAAAATAATGTAAGTTATCTGTATGAACATGGTATCATAATTATTAATTGAAGTGGTATTAGTACCTATCAAAAACTCTACACTTGCAATAAAAAAAGTGATAAATAACTTTTTTGTGGTAAATGAAAAGTAAAATGTAAATTTAACTGGCCTGATTTACAAAACCTTTTCTTTTCAACATCTTTATGCTAACGTTTAGAGTATGAAGACACATCTTTTGTCCTCTTCACACACAAAAGTTATGTAAAAATAAGTAAACAAAGTCAAATTCTAATTAACATTGATGATATATTTTTTATTTTATTTTTTGTTTTTTTAGATCTTAAATTTATTTTATAATTGTTTTGTAAACACACAACTTGTATAATTACAATAAATATTCATATTCATTTCAGGTCAAGGGCACCTCTGAGCTGCCGGCCGCTAGCGAGGCCCTCTTCCTGGAGAAGGTACGCGAGTCGAATGCGGCCTGCCAGGGCGGGGACTTCGGCCGCGCCGTGGCTCTGTACGGCGAGGCCCTGGATCTCGACCCGCACAACTACATCATCTATTCGAATCGCTCGGCCGCGTTTCTCAAGATGGGACAGTTCCAGCGGGCCCTGGCTGATGCTAGCCGGGCGCGGGAGATCAACCCGAACTGGCCCAAGGTGAGACTATAAAAAAATAAATAACAATGCCAATAAAGATCTATTAATTTACAAAAACAATCAATTTTTTTTTTTTAATTTTACTAAACGCCGTGCAAACGAGGGCAATTACTAAGTAAAATGTCTAAAACTATCCTATCTATTATGTATTATAAATTATAAGCTATGATTTGATTCATAAAGAACAAGTTTTGTGTTCTCTTTAAAAACACTAGGTGGGTCTGCAAAGTCCAGATTTGAGTCTTAAAAGTAAAATAATATAACTAAGAATAAAATTAACTAAAATAGAAATTTAAATTAAAAACATTTAAATTTGCAGAATTTTATATACAAAAATGCCTTTCTTGTAATGGTACTGTCCAACACATGCTAACGCACTCAGGACCATACTGAAACTTTGTGATTAAAAAGGAAGAAGATGATTATATTTATGTAAATAAATATATTTCAAGTATTTGTTGAGAAAAAAAAGACTGAGCTGAATAAATAAATTAATTATGTAAAATGGCCTTTATTATTAATTTCATTTACAGTAAAAGTTATATTTATACCTATACATATACATAGTGGTTATAAAATATGTTATTCAATTTAATATAGATAAAAACTGGGTGTGACACCACACTACTTTCCTGATCACTCAAAAAGAAGTCAAATTCCGCCACTGGTGACTCAAATGGTAACAGTTAGCCAAAAATGACCGTCAAATTCGTAATCAGCACCTCAAAATCATTGGTTTATAATTGTTCCTTAATTTATCTATCTAATTCCTTTTTTTCATGTTCCAGGCGTACTCAATGGTAACAGTTAGCCAAAAATGACCGTCAAATTCGTAATCAGCACCTCAAAATCATTGGATTATATTTGTTCCTTAATATATCTAATTCCTTTTTTTCATTTTCCAGGCGTACTACAGACAAGGTGTAGCTCTTCAGTGTCTGGGCAAGTACGGAGAGGCGCTGGCAGCTTTCAGCTGTGGTCTGGCTGTCGATCCCAAGTCCGCCCAGCTCCTCTCAGGACTCATAGAAGCCTCCATGAAATCCCCCCTCAGAAGTAAGTCCTACATCAGTATAAACAGAAAAGTGAGAAGTTGTACTAGATGTGCATGAATATCAAAACATACCTAGACAGCTGTTTCGAGCTTTTTTGTTCTCATCAGCAGGTAAAATAGTTCCTAATATTCATATCATCAACTTACCTCTCTATTTTAATCAGTATAAAGAGAAAAGTGAGAAGTTGTACTAGATGTACATGAATATCAGAACATACCAGAACATACATCTATTATTCATTCTCCCAGACACTCTGGAGCCCACATTCCAGCAGCTGGAAGCCATGAATCTGGACAAGAGCCCTTTCCTTCTCATCTCCTACATAATAATAATAATAATAGTTTATTTATTTATTTTCTTTATAAAGAAACATTAATACAAAGGTACTTCTCCTAAGCTTTGAAGAGCTTCTAAGAGAAGTGTGTTACTTGCAAGATTGAATGACACATAGTGTTATAGTGACCACTCAATCAAGCATTACAATATTATACTAAAAGGTACGTAATTATTAAAACAATAAATTATTAAATAGTAAAGATTTTCCCTTATTATTTATTTTTCCAGACACTCTGGAGCCCACCTTCCAGCAGCTGGAAGCGATGAATCTGGACAAGAGCCCGTTCGTCCTCATCTCCGTGGTGGGACAGGAGCTGCTGGGGGCGGGGTCGGGGAACTACTCGTGTGCGGTCCAGGTGCTGGAGGCCGCCCTCAAGATAGGCACCTGCTCTCTCAAGCTGAGGGGCAGCGTGTTCTCCGCGCTCTCCTCCGCGTACTGGGCGCTCAACTCTCTGGATAAGGTATTTTTTTTATATATCATTAGTAATAAGGGTTGGGTGGAAGAGATTGCCATAGGCAATAACCCCACCCTTTAGTTAGGACATATGTTTTTAACTCTCTGGATAAGGTATTTTTTTATATTATTAGGAATAAGGGTTGGGTGGAAGAGATTGCCATAGGCAATAACCCCACACTTTAGTTAGGACATATGTTTTTAACTCTCTGGATAAGGTATTTTTTTATATTATTAGTAATAAGGGTTGGGTGGAAGAGATTGCCATAGACAATAACCCCGCCCTCTAGTTAGGACATATGTTTTTATATGTTTTATATATTTTCTATTCTTTTTCATTTTTATTGGATAATATATATTGTTTCCGTTTTTCCCTACCTAGGCTGGGTGAGGTTATTATTTTTTTTTTTAAGCTTTATTAGGAGGACAAAGTATAATGGTAACCGTATAAAATTACGAAAAAAAAAAAACAAATGACAAAATAAATAAGTAAAAAAGAAAGTAACAATAATGTCCTACGTAAAAGGCGGGGTTATTGCCTGTGGCGATCTCTTCCACCCAACCCTTTGTTAATGTGGGTAGCTGGTACGAGTCCCAGCGAAGGGAGGGTAAAACCCCCGTCCTAATACAGGACGTTAAATCAAATAGAATCGTGGGGGTTCGTCTCATAACACGATTCGTCTCAAATACTCAAGAATCGAAAATATATAATATCCCTTTCAAACTATCCCCATAAGAAAAAATTCAAAGTATAATGGTAACCGTATAAAATTACGAAAAAAAAACAAACAAATAACAAAATAAATAAGTAAAACAGAAAATAACAATAATGTCCTACCTAAAAGGCGGGGTTATTGCCTGTGGCAATCTCTTCCACCCAACCCTTTGTTAATGTGGGTAGCTGGTACAATTCCCAGCGAATGGAGGGTAAATCTCTCGTCCTAATCCAGGACGTTAAATCAAACAGAATCTTTGGCGTTAGGAAGGGCATCCAGCCGTAAAAATGTGCCAAAACCAACCAACTAACCTCAACCATGAGGTTGAACAACGTCGACCCTGCTTAAGCGGGACAAGACAGAGTAAAAGAAGAAGAAGAGTAATATTACACAGGTGCACTGTCACGGATTGCGTACTGTGTAAGATAGGGAAAACAGACGCTTAACAATGACTTGAGTTATTGAATTTGTCTATTAATAGACCTTTTTGTAATACATTTGTGGAGCTCAGTCTCGATTTGCGTACTTAGCATCGGTTCTAAGACTTAAGTTCTCGATTTTGTCTATTAACGAAACTGGTGTTATGGTTTGGATTAACCAGAGAGAAATACTAGCAATGAAAAAAAAAAATAATAATAATAACCAAAGAGAGACAGAAACTAGGTATTTTTCACTAAGATAAGCAACATAAGATTACATGTATCAAAAGGTCACATACAAAAAGAAACCACGTATAGTACTACTTATAAAGGCCACTTCTATTGAACGTCCTTCTATTGAAAATTTTGACATGAAAGCAGCCAAAGACAATGAATCTGGGCGTCCATATAATCCCCTCACCACCGTGATATAGGTATCTGTGCATTTCGCACGGACACGGAATTATTATTATTATTTAAAGTTTAAAAAAAAAATATGAATTCCATGTATCGAAAAAATCAGGTTTTATGTTCAAATCATTAAATGTTTTCATGAATGAAGATTTTTTTTCTTCTTCTTGGCCTTGGTAGGCAAGGCCATTCCATAAACCAATAGATGGTTTTTTGAATTCCAATAATAATTAAAACAGGAGCAGACCAGAAGTCTGGCTGGGGGACTATAAACAGTGAGTAGACCAGCATTGGCTTGATTCTAGGGGCCCTTGTCAATTATTAGCCTCCTTGTAAAGACAGTGGTAGAAGAGCTGAGTCATTCCTCCACTGTCTGGCTACCATCGTTCACGATGACGCCACCCTATGATGATGAATAATAATTAAGTAGTCACCATGGCAGAGTGAGTTAGCGCGCTAGGCATTGCACGCATGGTGACCTGGGTTCGATTCCCAGCGGAGCAGGAATTTTTCTGCTCTGTACTTGGATGTTTGGGGTGCACTCATACCTCGTGAGGAAAAATGAGTAGTCACTTGTATGAGTAACGACCAGTGGCGGCATTACCAGAGTAAAAAGAAATGAATGTAATAGAATAGTTCGAAATGTAAAGGAGGCTCTTAGTCATGCTGCGCTACCCACAAAAATTGTGAAGAGGCCTTGTGCTTCACCACAAAGAAAATCATACTTACTTACCTCCAAAATCAAATATTTCGGAAGAAAGTGTAAAAAAAAAAAAAAAAAAATAGATGAAGTTATTATAACAATTATATGTTTTTTGAGTTCCAATAATAATTATGACTCTTGTAATGGATTGTCGCCCCGCCCCCAGGCTATCAACTACATGCAGCAGGACCTCGCCGTGGCCAAGTCCCTGGGAGATGTGGGCGGGGAGTGCCGCGCCCACGGGAACCTAGGCTCCGCCTACTTCTCCAAGGCCAGCCTCGAGGAGGCGCTCCAGTCGCACCGCTACCAGCTGGTGCTCGCCATGAAGTGCAAGGACACGCAGGCGGCGGCCAGCGCTCTCACGAGTCTAGGTGAGTCACGAGTCTCTCACGAGTCTAGGTGAGTGGACGGTAGAGACATTTCCGAAGAAAATTCTGTTCCTTCAATTTACGTGAGGCTGGCATTTTCCGGCCCTACCCAGGCTTAGTGAGGTTAATGTGGGTAGCTGGTACTATTCCCAGCGAATGAAGGCCCTACCGAGGCTTGGTGAGTGGACGGTGGAGACATTTCCCGACCCTACCGAGGCTGGGTGAGGTTTGTGTGGCAGCTAGTGCTCGCCATGAAGTGTAAGGACACGCAGGCGACGGATAAATACCACTCGGCTTCCACTCCAGGTGACCCGGCTTCGAATCCCGGCGGTGTCGGATTATTTTCGTCCCTTTACTTTGGATGTCGGATGCAATCCTAGCCTCGTGAGGACAATTTTGGTAGATGTAGAGTGTGCAACGACCACTGGCGGAATTATGAGATTGATATTAGAATATGACGGTTGGTTGGAGATATGATGCATTAGCTTTGGTTCTCTTAATGTCGATGCTACCTACTAAAGAGTGTGACAATAACACAAATAAACTAGCTCTTTATCACTTTATTATTGTCGGAAAATTATGAAACTACAAGTTTAAAAATTTCTCTTTTTTTTTTGTTTGAATTTTTTTTATTTATTATTGTTTGCTTAACAAATATGTTTATCTCAATATTTTGTTTGTATTTGTCAATCCTCCACTTTCTAACTATTGAAAAATAAATAAAAATATTTTTATCGATCTCTTTATTATTATTGTTATTTAAGTGGAAATCATAGAAATACATTTTTGCATTGGATCAGTGATACTGCATATATGTTGTATTGTATATTTTGTATAATTGTGTAGCCCCTTTTTTTTTCTCGCCTGCTCAGAAGATTCCTCTCTCACTCATCCTCTTCGTAATACTCGTATCTTATCTCCTCAAATCTCCTTAACAACATTGTAATCCTTCTATGTTTGCTATATCCTAGCCCATAGATGATGTTGATTGTTACCATGTGAAGAGGCCAGGGGAAGAAAGATAAATGTCCATTTTTTTTTTTGATTTCGAGATAATTCAATTTTAAGTTTGTAAACTTTTGGACTCTCATCTTTCAAGATCATGGACTCTCATCATCTTTCTTCCCTACAAGCGATGTGACGCTCATCTTTCTTCCCCTGACCGCATGATTTAAAAATGTAAATATCTACTCACCCTCAACCTTATTCCATATTTTTAACATGTTTACGTATTTTTACACTATCTAAGGACTTTAATCCGTATCTAACTCAATTTTCGAAATTTTGGACCTTCATCCTTCTTCCCCTGTGTTCTTCATGTATTACATGAGAAATAAAACATATAATAATACTGTTCCCAGGGCATGTTTACACCGCGATAATAATAATAATATTGTTCCCAGGGCATGTTTACACCGCGATAGAACATGTTTAAAGATAATAACATTGTTCCCAGGGCATGTTTACACCGCGATAGAACATGTTTAAAGATAATAATATTGTTCCCAGGGCATGTTTACACCGCGATAGAACATGTTTAAAGATAATAACATTGTTCCCAGGGCATGTTTACACCGCGATAGAACATGTTTAAAGATAATAATATTGTTCCCAGGGCATGTTTACACCGCGATAGAACATGTGTAAAGATAATAATATTGTTCCCAGGGCATGTTTACACCGCGATAGAACATGTGTAAAGATAATAATATTGTTCCCAGGGCATGTTTACACCGCGATAGGCGACTACCCTAATAATAATAATATTGTTCCCAGGGCATGTTTACACCGCGATAGGCGACTACCCCAACGGGATTGATCCAACATGTTTAATAATAATAATATTGTTCCTAGGGCATGTTTACACCGCGATAGGCGACTACCCCAACGGGATTGTTGTATTTTGTTGTAATATTGTATTGATTAAAATATAACCTAGCTAGAAAGTGAAAATAATAAAAGTAATTGTGATGGTTAAATAAATAATAATAATAATAGTAAAAATTTAATGGTGGAGATAATGATAACAATCATCATAGGCGATGATGTTGATGTTAATGGAAATAATGATTATTTTATACAAAAAGAAATTATTTTATACAAAAAGAAATAGAAATGTAAAGGATAGTAATTATAATTAACACAAAAACTAGAACAAGGCTGCATCCCACGACACAAGGACCATACTTCATAGGTGTGGCCCTTAGTGTGAGATGACGACAGCCAAAAGAAACTAGCATGAGTTCAATTAAAAATATTATGAATTATGTAAACTGTCATTGTTATATATATTTGAACCATTTACTTGTCATGTATTAAATAAATAAATATTGTTCCCAGGGCATGTTTACACCGCGATAGGCGACTACCCGAACGCCCTGGCCTCGCACAAGCAGTGCGTCCAGCTGGTGAAGCAGATGGGCGACCGTCTCCAGGAGGCCCGCGAGATAGGCAACGTGGGCGTGGTCTATCTGGCCATGGGCGAGTTCGAGAGCGCCGTCGACTGCCACACGCAGCACCTGAGACTGGCGCGCCGGCTCGGGAACAAGGTAAGTTAAGTGGCAGAGAATGCCTAAGGCATTAACTTCGCCCCGGATTACAATACATTGTATATTTAAAATTTAAATATTTTTTTTTTCTTCTATATCTTATTTTGTAAATACCTATTGTTAATTTTTTTTTATCTTTGTTAATAATTTATTGTTGTATGTATTGTATAAAAAATAAAGTGTAAAAAAAAAAAAAAAATTAATAAAATAAAAACAAGGTAAAAACTGGTGAGGGGAAGTTTCATAGAGGATCTTCCTTTGGTTTTATTACTGAACAAGTTTTTATTCTATCCCGGTAGCTCCGTGGTAAAGGCGGCACTCTGTGAATCCAGAGATTCCAGAGGTCGCGGGTTCGAAACACAGCCGGGACATGACAAGTTATCCTCCCATTTGAGATTTTTACCACATAATAATGAGTCTTGGGCTTACTGCTGGAATACTGGGACTTTAATAGTCCTTATCGGGCAGTATAAATAAGGCGATATTATTATCTCTCTGATTTCGAATCCATCCATGTTCAATTTTATCACACGAACCTTTATTTAGATCTAATGTGACCAGTTGATTCTATTTGGTTTTACGTCCTGATTTGAATTAGTCATTATGTACAATTGTACATATAAATAATAATTTTAACAGTGAAAAAAATTAAAAAAAAAACAATATATAAAATAAAAATGAGAAAGAATAGAAAATATTTGAAAACATATGTCCTAACTAAAGGGCGGGGTTATTGCCTATGGCAATCTCTTCCACCCAACCCTTTCTATTACTAAACTTTCTATTACTACACAAGTTTTATTCGATCAAGTTTTAGTTACAATACATGGAGTACATAGAATATATTCTAAAAGATTCAAATTATTAAAACAAAACTTAATACCTTTCATCTGGTTCTACCCAGGCAGGGTGAGGTTAATGTGGGTAGCTGGTACGATTCCCAGCGAATGGAGGGTAATACCCCCGTTCTGTTTACCTCAAGTCAGGACGCTAAAACCAAAAAGAATCAATGCACATGAAAGGAGCCTAGACATTGGATCTGAGCGTTTATATAATCCTCTCATCCACCGTGAGATAGGTATTGATACCTAAATCACGGTGGATGAGAGGATTATATAAACGGAATAATTATATACCACCGTGATTTAGGTATCAATATACCTATCTCACGGACACGGAATAATTATATACCACCGTGATTTAGGTATCAATACCTATCTCACGGACACGGAATAATTATATACCACCGTGATTTAGGTATCAATATACCTATCTCACGGACACGGAATAATTATATACCACCGTGATTTAGGTATCAATACCTATCTCAAGGACACGGAATAATTATATACCACCGTGATTTAGGTATCAATACCTATCTCACGGACACGGAATAATTATATACCACCGTGATTTAGGTATCAATATACCTATCTCACGGACACGGAATAATTATATACCACCGTGATTTAGGTATCAATACCTATCTCACGGACACGGAATAATTATATACCACCGTGATTTAGGTATCAATATACCTATCTCACGGACACGGAATAATTATATACCACCGTGATTTAGGTATCAATACCTATCTCACGGACACGGAATAATTATATACCACCGTGATTTAGGTATCAATACCTATCTCACGGACACGGAATAATTATATACCACCGTGATTTAGGTATCAATATACCTATCTCACGGACACGGAATAATTATATACCACCGTGATTTAGGTATCAATACCTATCTCACGGACACGGAATAATTATATACCACCGTGATTTAGGTATCAATATACCTATCTCACGGACACGGAATAATTATATACCACCGTGATTTAGGTATCAATACCTATCTCACGGACACGGAATAATTATATACCACCGTGATTTAGGTATCAATACCTATCTCACGGACAAGGAATAATTATATACCACCGTGATTTAGGTATCAATACCTATCTCACGGACACGGAATAATTATATACCACCCTGATTTAGGTATCAATATACCTATCTCACGGACACGGAATAATTATATACCACCGTGATTTAGGTATCAATACCTATCTCACGGACACGGAATAATTATATACCACCGTGATTTAGGTATCAATATACCTATCTCACGGACACGGAATATTTATATACCACCGTGATTTAGGTATCAATACCTATCTCACGGACATGGAATTATTATATACCACCGTGATTTAGGTATCAATACCTATCTCACGGACATGGAATTATTATATACCACCGTGATTTAGGTATCAATAACTGTCTCACGGACACGGAATTATTATATACCACCGTGATTTAGGTATCAATACCTATCTCACGGACACGGAATAATTATATACCACCGTGATTTAGGTATCAATATACCTATCTCACGGACATGGAATTATTATATACCACCGTGAATTAGGTATCAATACCTATCTCACGGACACGGAATAATTATATACCACCGTGATTTAGGTATCAATATACCTATCTCACGGACATGGAATTATTATATACCACCGTGAATTAGGTATCAATACCTATCTCACGGACATGGAATTATTATATACCACCGTGATTTAGGTATCAATACCTATCTCACGGACATGGAATTATTATATATTATTTGAGCGCGCGATTAGCTCAGTGGTTAAGCACTCGCTTGCCATGCGGAAGGTCCCGGGTTCGAACCCCCGCGCCGACAAAAATTTGTATTCTTAATTTGGTTACAATTGTTTGTAAGGGATACCTTCCGGTGCGCTCGTGTTGACCCAGCACCTAAATGGGAAGTATTGTGTCACTTCTCGCCCATCAGAGGGGAGGCATACTACGGGATGGGCAGGCTACAACACAGACCACAAGCGTCTACAGTAGCTCCTGTTTCATGGCTACGAAATAAAAAAGGCTGTGAAACACTCATCTTTTAAAAAGAAAAAAAAAAAAAAAAAAAAAAAAATATACCACCGTGATTTAGGTATCAATACCTATCTCACGGACACGGAATTATTATATACCACCGTGATTTAGGTATCAATACCTATCTCACGGACACGGAATTATTATATACCACCGTGATTTAGGTATCAATACCTATCTCACGGACACGGAATTATTATATACCACCGTGATTTAGGTATCAATACCTATCTCACGGACACGGAATTATTATATACCACCGTGATTTAGGTATCAATACCTATCTCACGGACACGGAATTATTATATACCACCGTGATTTAGGTATCAATACCTATCTCACGGACACGGAATTATTATATACCACCGTGATTTAGGTATCAATACCTATCTCACGGACACGGAATTATTATTATTATCTGCTTCCAGGTTGAAGAGGCGCGCGCCTACAGTAACCTAGGCTCCTCCCATCACTACCGGCGCAACTTTGCGCAGGCCATCGTGTTCCACGAGAATGTGCTGAGAATTGCGCAGGAGCTAGGAGATAGAGCGGTGGAGGCTAGGGCCTATGCAGGTCTAGGACATGCAGCTAGGTAAGTACATGCTATAGCTAGGTAAGTACATGCTGAGAATTGCGCAGGAGCTAGGCGACAGGGCGGTGGAGGCTAGGGCCTATGCAGGCCTGGGACATGCAGCTAGGTAAGTACATGCTATAGCTAGGTAAGTACATGCTATAGCTAGGTAAGTACATGCTATAGCTAGGTAAGTACATGCTGAGAAGTGGGCAGGAGCTAGGAGACAGGGCGGTGGAGGCTAGGGCCTATGCAGGTCTAGGACATGCAGCTAGGTAAGTACATGCTATAGCTAGGTAAGTACATGCTGAGAATTGCGCAGGAGCTAGGAGATAGAGCGGTGGAGGCTAGGGCCTATGCAGGCCTGGGACATGCATCTAGGTAAGTACATGCTACAGCTAGGTAAGTACATGCTGAGAATTGCGCAGGAGCTAGGAGATAGAGCGGTGGAGGCTAGGGCCTATGCAGGCCTGGGACATGCAGCTAGGTAAGTACATGCTATAGCTAGGTAAGTACATGCTGAGAATTGCGCAGGAGCTAGGAGATAGAGCGGTGGAGGCTAGGGCCTATGCAGGCCTGGGACATGCAGCTGGTAAGTACATGCTATAGCTAGGTAAGTACATGCTGAGAATTGCGCAGGAGCTAGGAGATAGAGCGATGGAGGCTAGGGCCTATGCAGGCCTGGGACATGCAGCTAGGTAAGTACATGCTATAGCTAGGTAAGTACATGCTGAGAATTGCGCAGGAGCTAGGAGATAGAGCGGTGGAGGCTAGGGCCTATGCAGGCCTGGGACATGCAGCTAGGTAAGTACATGCTATAGCTAGGTAAGTACATGCTGAGAATTGCGCAGGAGCTAGGAGATAGAGCGGTGGAGGCTAGGGCCTATGCAGGCCTGGGACATGCAGCTAGGTAAGTACATGCTATAGCTAGGTAAGTACATGCTGAGAAGTGGGCAGGAGCTAGGAGATAGGGCTGTGGAGGCTAGGGCCTATGCAGGCCTGGGACATGCAGCTAGGTAAGTAGAATATAGAATAGAATAAAAATATAATTGTATTTCTCAATAAGAGTTTACAATAGAGGTTGGGATGCAAGTTAGTTAAACAATAATTCTAAAATTACATAATAAATTTAAAAAAAAAACTATTACTACATGCTATTATTTTGCAGTGCCACATTTTTTTCCCCCATCAGCTAGGTAAGTACATGATATACTTGGTTAGAATTACGCAAGAGGTAGGTCTGATTTTTTCAACTGTCCCATAATCTGTTTTTCTTTTTTAATTCGAGGTAGATACATTTTTTTTTGTTTCCGAAGTAATAGTGAGGAGACATTTCAGTCCATCTCACTAAAACTATTATTATTATTATTTAACACTTTATTGGTAAACTACAAGATACATTCTGCAACATATCACATGAAAAAAAAAGAACACAATAGGATAATGTAGTGAACCAAGGGGCGAGGTTAAAGCCTTGGACTTTCTCTTCCACCGAACCCATTAATTTTTGTTTTTATTCGATCAATGTGGTTACGATGCTAGACTTTACGCTGCACCCTCAATGTAAACAATTTAGCGTATGTATCAGTGATCAGTGGATCAGATCCCACCTAATGCCTGGATTTGGTCGGGATCCTACCCAATGTATACATTTTTCTTCATCTGAGACTTTTGTGGTAGAAAATGCTTTAAGCATTAATCTCGCCTAATGGTTACCTTCCACTAAATATATTATCAAGCTCGCCGGTAGGCGAGCGCTCGTCAAGTAGCGCCAGCCAACCGGCCTATATTAACACGAAACAGAGTTTATATGTATTTTGTTTTATTGTTTTCGTTATTATAATACCGACCTCAGAAGCTTGATCGATAAGGCGGCGGACTTGTAACCTGGAGGTCGGTGGTTCAAGTCCCGGTTTCAGCGTGGATTTAGTAAAGCAAGCTTCAGTAGTTGTGATATCACGAAAGTGACTAACACAAATATGATAACTTTAACTTTATTATCATAGGTATATATTTTATTTTGATACATCATCATCTTCTCGTTTTTAATCCAAGTTTGGAGACCTCAGGATTAAAAATTAAAGCCTTGGACTTTCTCTTCCACCGAACCCCATTAATTTTTTGTTTTTATTCGATCAATGTGGTTACGATGCTAGACTTTACGCTGCACCCTCAATGTAAACAATTTAGCGTATGTATCAGTGATCAGTGGATCAGATCCCACCTAATGCCTGGATTTGGTCGGGATCCTACCCAATGTATACATTTTTCTTCATCTGAGACTTTTGTGGTAGAAAATGCTTTAAGCATTAATCTCGCCTAATGGTTACCTTCCACTAAATATATTATCAAGCTCGCCGGTAGGCGAGCGCTCGTCAAGTAGCGCCAGCCAACCGGCCTATATTAACACGAAACAGAGTTTATATGTATTTTGTTTTATTGTTTTCGTTATTATAATACCGACCTCAGAAGCTTGATCGATAAGGCGGCGGACTTGTAACCTGGAGGTCGGTGGTTCAAGTCCCGGTTTCAGCGTGGATTTAGTAAAGCAAGCTTCAGTAGTTGTGATATCACGAAAGTGACTAACACAAATATGATAACTTTAACTTTATTATCATAGGTATATATTTTATTTTGATACATCATCATCTTCTCGTTTTTAATCCAAGTTTGGAGACCTCAGGATTAAAAATGCATCTTCTGATTCAGTTCAATACTTTTCGTAGGATATGGGCAGTACTCATCAAAACGACATCTTGGATGGCAGACTCTTGATATATCCCAGGTATTTGTGATAGATTTGGAGTGTAAAGTTTTTTGGGATCACACCAAGAGCTCCAACCACAACAGGAATTATCTTGACTTTGAGGTTCCACATCCTCTCAATTTCTATTGCTAGATCTCGATATTTTAGCCTCTTCTCAGCTTCTTTCGTGATTGTATTATGATCACATGGTACTGAAACATCAATGATTAAACAAGTTTTATTTTTTAAATCTTTTATCATTTATTACTATTATTTTTTTTTCTTCTCTTATATTGTATTTTAATTTGTAATTATTTATGTTGTATTTAATATGTCCAATTAATAAAGTGTAAATAAATAAACATTTTTAAAAAAAAACATGTCTCATCTCGGGCCTCAGGTGCGCGGGCGACTACTCGCAGGCGAAGCGCTGGCACGAGCGCCAGCTGGACATGGGCCTCGCCTGTCGGGACAAGGTGGGCGAGGGGCGCGCCTGCTCCAACCTCGGCATCGTGTACCAGTTGCTAGGCGACCACGACGCGGCCCTCAAGCTGCACCAGGCCCATCTGAGCATAGCCACGGGCCTCGGAGACCGGGCCGGCATGGGCCGCGCCTACGGGAACATCGGCAACGCGTACTCCGCCATGGGCTACTATCAGCAGGTAATTATTCCTCCGTTTAAATAATGACAGGGGCAAGGACTTCGATTGTTATACACCTCTCTTTAAATTTTGTTCATTAAAAAAAAAAAAAAAAAGAATGACTTCGCCAGTGTCAATCACAGTTGTTAAAATGTAAAATTTTGTATTTTGGAATAATTGTAACTGTAACTATGTCTTTTAATAAAATTAAATAAATAAACGCCCTCCATAAGGAGGAGGCCCATGCTCCGTAAGGGGGGGCCGAAGGGCTTATTATATATTATTATTATTGGGTGGAAGAGCTCACTCCAGTGAGAATCCTGCCATAAAAAAAGAAAGCCTATAAAAAAAAAAAAAAAAAAAATGCTGTTGACCCACCCATGCTCTGACTCTCAGGCCATCAAGTACCACAAGCAGGAGCTGACCATTTCCAAGGAGGTGAAAGACAGGAACTCGGAGGCGTCCACGCATGGGAACCTGGCCGTGGCTTATCAAGCCCTGGGTGAGTCTTCGTGTGTGTGTGTGTGTGTGTGTGTGTGTGTGTGTGTGTGTGTGTGTGTGTGTGTGTGTGTGTGTGTGTGTGTGTGTGTGTGTGTGTCGCATGGGAACCTGGCTGTGGCTTATCAAGCCCTGGGTGAGTCTTCGTGTGTGTGTGGTGTGTGTGTGTGTGTGTGTGTGTGTGTGTGTGTGTGTGTGGTGTGTGTCGCATGGGAACCTAGCCGAGGCTTATCAAGCCCTGGGTGAGTCTCCGTGTGTGTGTATGTTGCCATATTCTGACAAACCGTTCTCGAAATATAGGCCAGTTTGCTACATTATCAATATCCACTATGATTGATTTTGCTCGGGATTTTGAAATTTACTGCGATGATGGTTGTGTGTGTATGTGTGTCCTCGTAAAACTCGAGAACCACAAGTCGGATTGAGCAGGTGACCTGGATTTGAATCCCGGTGGGGTCGGATTTTTGTTGGGTTCAGTACTTGGTATGTCGGGGCCTAGTGAGTGAGTGAGATAGAGGAAAGAGAGAGATCTTAATCTTTCCCCAGGCACCACATAGAAAGTAATTTTTATCAAGATTTTATGGTTCTGCGGGCACTCATTTATCGTCTGTCCCGGTAGCTCAGTGGTAAAGGCGGCACTCTGTGAATCCACAGGTTCCAGAGGTCGTGGGTTCGAAACCCAGCCGGAGCATGACAAGTTGTCCTCCCGTTTTGGGATTTTTACCACACAATAATATGTCTTGGGCCTACTGCTGGAACAATGGGACTTTAATAATCCTTATCGGGCAGTATAAATAAGGCGATATTATTATTATTATTTGGCTCTTCTTCACATGGCTTCTCTATTACTGCTATGGTGTTATATTCTGGGAAGTACCGGGTGCACACCGTGCACCTGAGGTACTTCTCTTCTATTGTTATTATTTAATGCTGTTCTTACAGTACTTTCCGCACTATTTGGGCGGTGCTCAACACAACAGCCTTCTGCAATGCCAACAAGTTGTGCGTTCCTGGGAGTTCTTTGACTGCCTCGCAGGTTTTGTGCCTCCAATCACTACTGGAATTTACAGTTGTTTTCATGCTCCACATCTACTGAGATCTTTATATTTAGGTTTTGCTTCCTTATGTGTGTAGTCGATTTATTTATTGATATTTGGGGCGTCATGACATGCCTTCTGCATGCACAGTGTGCTCACCTCAGACATTAGCTCGCGTTTGTCTCAAGACACGGCGGGGGATGGCATGTGCCCTGCTCACTACCTGGGGAACTGCTCACTACTCGCGAGTTCTCGCAGGCCGTGCCTATCGAGACTATTCTGCTGTCACAGGTATTATTATTTCCTCATGCCTCTACAGGTATAAATATCCAGTCTCTCAGGTATTACTTGGAACTATCTCAGCTCTCTCAGGTATTATTATATCTCATGCTCTCTCAGGTATTATTATTATCTATCTCATGCTCTCTCAGGTATTATTATATCTCATGCTCTCTCAGGTATTATCTACTACCTAGGTAATATATCTCATGCTCTCTCAGGTATTATTATATCTCATGCTCTCTCAGGTATTATTATATATCTCATGCTCTCTCAGGTATTATTTATCTCATGCTCTCTCAGGTATTATTATATCTCATGCTCTCTCAGGTATTATTATACATATCTCATGCTCTCTCAGGTATTATTATATCTCATGCTCTCTCAGGTATTATTATAAGATATCATGCTCTCTCAGGTATTATTATATCTCATGCTCTCTCAGGTATTATTATATCTCATGCTCTCTCAGGTATTATTATATCTCATGCCTCTCAGGTATTATTATATCTCATGCTCTCTCAGGTATTATTATACAGACTATCTCATGCTCTCTCAGGTATTATTATCTATCCTCAGGTATATATATCTCATGCTCTCTCAGGTATTATTATAATATCTCATGCTCTCTCAGGTATTATTATATCTCATGCTCTCTCAGGTATTATTATATCTCATGCTCTCTCAGGTATATTATACTATGCTCTCCAGGTTATACTATCTCATGCTCTCTCAGGTATTATTATTATCTCATGCTCTCTCAGGTATTATTATATCTCATGCTCTCTCAGGTACTATCTACTACGAGAACTATCTCATGCTCTCTCAGGTATTATTATTTCTCATGCTCTCTCAGGTATTATTATATCTCATGCTCTCTCAGGTATTATTATATCTCATGCTCTCTCAGGTATTATTATATCTCATGCTCTCTCAGGTATTATTATATCTCATGCTCTCTCAGGTACTATCTACTACGAGAACTATCTCATGCTCTCCCAGGTATTATTATATCTCATGCTCTCTCAGGTATTATTATATCTCATGCTCTCTCAGGTATTATTATATCTCATGCTCTCTCAGGTATTATTATATCTCATGCTCTCTCAGGTACTATCTACTACGAGAACTATCTCATGCTCTCTCAGGTATTATTATTTCTCATGCTCTCTCAGGTATTATTATATCTCATGCTCTCTCAGGTACTATCTACTACGAGAACTATCTCATGCTCTCTCAGGTATTATTATTTCTCATGCTCTCTCAGGTATTATTATATCTCATGCTCTCTCAGGTACTATCTACTACGAGAACTATCTCATGCTCTCTCAGGTATTATTATTTCTCATGCTCTCTCAGGTATTATTATATCTCATGCTCTCTCAGGTATTATTATGTCTCATGCTCTCTCAGGTATTATTATATCTCATGCTCTCTCAGGTATTATTATATCTCATGCTCTCTCAGGTATTATCTACTACGAGAACTATCTCATGCTCTCTCAGGTATTATCTACTACGAGAACTATCTCATGCTCTCCCAGGTATTATTATTATCTCATGCTCTCTCAGGTATTATTATATCTCATGCTCTCTCAGGTATTATCTACTACGAGAACTATCTCATGCTCTCTCAGGTATTATTCTATCTAATGCTCTCTCAGGTATTATCTACTACGAGAACTATCTCATGCTCTCTCAGGTATTATTCTATCTCATGCTCTCTCAGGTATTATCTACTACGAGAACTATCTCATGCTCTCTCAGGTATTATTATATCTCATGCTCTCTCAGGTATTATCTACTACGAGAACTATCTCATGCTCTCTCAGGTATTATCTACTACGAGAACTATCTCATGCTCTCTCAGGTATTATCTACTACGAGAACTATCTCATGCTCTCTCAGGTATTATTATTATTATTTTACATTTTATTAATAAGGACATTATATACCAACATAATTACAAATTATTATTGAAAAAAAGATAAACACTTGTCTTCACTCGACAGAAATTTGAAATATGAACAGTTATAATTAAAGTACAGTTATAAAAGTTCACAGAGTCGACATGTTTCGTCTACTCCTGTAGGCATTTTCAAGACCACTGAAAAACTACATTTGAAAAATTTGAAAAGTCACGCGTTACTACTTGGAGTTCTTAAGGAAGGTATACACTATACAAATTATGACTTTTTCCAGTCATTTCTAATCCAGAGGACAAATCCAGTCCTTTCTAATCCAGAGGACAGATCCAGTCCTTTCTAATCCAGAGGACAGATCCAGTCCTTTCTAATCCAGAGGACAGATCCAGTCCTTTCTAATCCAGAGGACAAATCCAGTCCTTTCTAATCCAGAGGACAGATCCAGTCCTTTCTAATCCAGAGGACAAATCCAGTCCTTTCTAATCCAGAGGACAAATCCAGTCCTTTCTAATCCAGAGGACAAATCCAGTCCTTTCTAATCCAGAGGACAAATCCAGTCCTTTCTAATCCAGAGGACAAATCCAGTCCTTTCTAATCCAGAGGACAGATCCAGTCCTTTCTAATCCAGAGGACAGATCCAGTCCTTTCTAATCCAGAGGACAAATCCAGTCCTTTCTAATCCAGAGGACAAATCCAGTCCTTTCTAATCCAGAGGACAAATCCAGTCCTATTCTAATTCAGAGGACAGATCCAGTCCTTTCTAATCCAGAGGACAAATCCAGTCATTTCTATTACAGTGGAACCTGGATATAATAGAACCCAAGGGACAGCGAAAAAATCTATTATTTGTTTGTTCTTGTTTCTTGTCCTGCAAAAATCTATTATTTGTTTGTTCTTGTTTCTTGTCCTGCAAAAATCTATTATTTGTTTGTTCAGTTTGTTTGTTCTTGTTTGAGAATAAGGCTATTGTTGTATATTATCTCCTTAAATAAAAACTTAATAGAATTTCACACTAAATATTTGTTTTAAATCTCCTCCCAGGAATAGAATGTGTTTTCAATGCATATATTTTCTAATTTGGGATATTCATTTTTTTTTTTTTAATAAATTTTTTTTTTTTTATTTCCTCCCAGGAATAGAATGTGTTTTTTTTAATGCATATATTTTCTAATTTTGATTTTAATATATATATTTTTTTTTTAAATAATATTTTTTCCAAACCTCCCCCCAGGAACTGCACGACATAGAGGGGGAGGCGCGCGCCTGTCACCTGCTAGGCTACGCCCACTACTGTCTGGGCCACTACCGCGAGGCGGTGCCTACTACGACCAGGACTGCTCTAGCAAGGATCTGCAGGACAAGAGCACGCTGGCCGCGCTACTGCACCTTGGCCTCGCCCACTCGCGTCGCACCTGACACCGCCCTGGAGTGCAGAAGTATTTCCTCGTAAGACAGCTTTTTTTTATATCAAAAAAGAGTAGTTCCTCGTAGACAGCTTTTTAATATTAAACGGGTTATCCTACTTGCCAGGTAATCTGGACACATGATGCAAGTTTCTGAGTTAATATTTTTGAATTTTTATTTATTTTTCATCTTATTACTTTTTTTTTACAAAACAATCATCAAAAAAAATTATAATAATAAATTTTAAAAAAAACTTAGTAGTATGAAAAAAAAAAATAATATAAAGATCAATATTAAATTTTAATCACAATTGTTTTTAATCTGCGGTGAAGTTAATGCCTTAGGCATTCTCTGCCACTTAACCCCGATTTAATTTCGTGATTTAATTCGACTAATTTGCGTGGTTTAATTACCTTCTTTGCATGGTTTAATTTACCAATTCATGTGGTCTAATTGAACTATATTTTGTGTTGCGATTAACGCGTCTCTGTGATTCAAGTTTCCTAATTGGTGTGTTCATTCTCTGCCACTTCACCCGGGGTTAAGTGGCAGAGAATGCCTGAGGCATTAACTTCGCCCCGGATTACAAAACAATTGTTATTAAAAAATAATATTGATCTTTATTCTTTTTGTACATACTTCTAAGTTAATTTTTAATTATTGTTATTTTTTTGTTGTTGTTGATGATTGTTTTGTAAAAAAAATAAAGTGTAAATAAATAAATAAAAGGTCACAGGCATCACAGTAACTCATTTTCTTTTTTCAAGTTTTTACATTATATTTTAATATGTTATTGTCTTTTGTACATATAATTTTGATGTAAATAAATTATAATTGAGTGAGTAGGTATTTTGAAAAAAAAAAAAAAAAATGTGGTCTAATTAAACTATATCTTGTGTTGTGATGAACGAGTCTCTGTGATTCAAATTTTCCTAATTGGTGTGTTTATTTTGCCCCCCCCCCCTCCGCGGGCGCCAGGCATCGCCCACATGATGAAGAACCTCCCCGGCAAGTTCCGCGCCCTGGGCAACATAGGCGACGTGCTGATCAAGCTCGGGGACTCGGCCGAGGCCATCAAGATGTACAGCCGGCAGCTGGCCTGGTCCCGGCACGGCCGAGACAGGAGCCTCGAGGCGGCCTCGTACGGGGCCCTGGGCCTCGCCTACCGCATGCTGCGCTGCTACGACAAGGCGCTCGGGTTCCACACGCAGGTGAGGAGTTGTTTTTTTCTTCTTCAATTTTCAATTTTATTTATTTATGTATTTTTTTTTTTAGAAGCTCTTAATTAGTAGAACATCTTAATATATAAATGTCAAAGTCACTGACTGACTGATCATCACTGTTTCTCCGAACTGGTAAGTCCTAGGAAGCTGAAATTTGGTAGGTAGCTTTGTCTTATAGTCTAGATGTGTAGTAAGACGGGATTTTTCGTAATTCCTACTACAACACCTGCCATTGGCGAAAAAGGACTTTTTGTTTTCACGGCCATGCCTCGGCCCGCAAAGCGGGCGACAGCCCCCTCCTAGTATTTATACAGACAAATAATGGTAAAAAATAAATCTAGACAATCTCTTCCACCCAACCCTATCTTACACAGTACGCAATCTGTGACTTAGCGCCACAGAGGTATTACAAAAACGTCTAATTGATTCCGCCCTGAGAATATCTCCTGGAAGTGATTCTGAAAATTTCTATTAAAAAAAACCAAAGTTGCTCAGGAGGTTATGAAACGTCCAGTAATATATATATATAAAAAAATGAAATCGGAGCACAGAAATATATTTTTTTTACAAAAACGAACACAATACTTCCCCGATTTCTAATATTAGAAATTTCTCGGAAGTAAAAGACTAAGGGCGGAATTAATAGACATTTTTGTAATATCTCTGTGGCGCTAAGTCACCGATTGCGTACTGTGTAAGATAGGGAAATTCGACACTTACCAACGACTTAAGTTATTGCTGTTGTCTATTAATTGCGCCCTAAGACGCCCTGACGCCCTTTATACTATAGAGAGGTAAGTTGATGGCATGAATATTCAGAACTATTACCTGCTGATGAGAGCAAATAAGCTCGAAACAGCTGTCCAGGTTCGTTCTGATATTCATGTACATCTAGTACAACTTCTCACTTTTCTGTTTATACTGATACAAGACCCCCTCGCTCTGTTCTCAGGAGCTGACCGTCCGTCAGGAGAGCCAGGACCTGAAGGGCGAGTGTCGCGCCCACGGGAACCTCGGGGCGGTCCACATGAGTCTCGGGAACTACACCAACGCCATCAAGTGCTACCAGGAGCAGCTGGAGAGAGCCAAGGAGCTGAAGGAGAGCGCCAGTGAGGCGCAGGCGTACGGGAACCTGGGTGAGAAAGCGAAAAATTATCGGGGCTCCAAAATTCCGACCAATAGATAAAGACCTGGGTGAGACAGCGGCTGGGTAGCGAAAAATATCGGGGCTCCAAAATTCCGAACAATAGATGAAGACAGTGGCGTTCAAGTGGTTCACGTACTAGTATGGTAGATGGTGATAGGTTGAAATTCCCACCAGATGGCGTGTTAGGGTTTAGTGTAAGCTGGTCTCATGATTCGGACCTTATTATTGTGTGTTCACATACTTAAATAAAATAAGAAAAAAATCATTAATTGAGTGGGATTAGAACCAACGGATCCCTACGGTACCTAGATTACAAGACTAGCGCCTTTGAAATTTTTGAATTTGAATTGAATATTTATTTATTTGAAAATATAGGTACATTTAACAAGCTTTTTACCTCTATTACTAGATGCACCTAAATGGGGAGTTTACAAAGGGGGGGGGGGGGGGTTATGAATATATAAATTTATTAAAAGTTTGATACAAGATAGTATACATGGGTGGAAAGAAAAATGTTTTATTTTAGAAGGGTATCGGATATTTTATAAGGTCTTCAAGGAATTTAGATATGCTTGGATGGAATAGCTCGATTTCTGGGGGATTTTTTTAGCTAAGGTTAAGGAAAGTGCCAGGGATTTCTCTCGACTAATCATCCGAAACGAATGACTCCCAGGTATCGCGCGTCTCAACATGGCGCACTACGAGGAAGCGATCGGTCACTTCGAGCAGCAACTGGCAACCCTGGAGCAGGTCTCGGCCGCCACTTCTCTCACGGACAAGGGCCGCGCTTTCGGCAACCTCGGCGACTGCTACGACGCGCTCGGAGACCTGGACGAGGCTGTGAAGTGCCACGAGCAACACCTGGCCATCGGACTCAAGTTGAAGAGCTGCCGGGATCTGGAGCGCGCGTACCGAGGCTTGGGTAAGCGGCAAAAAATGTATTATTGTGCTCCGATTTTTCATATTTCTGGAGTTTCATAACCTCCTGAGCAACTTTGGTTTTTTTTTTTAATAGAACATTTCAGAATCACCTCCAGGAGATATTCTAAGGGCGGAATCAATAGACGTTTTTGTGATACCTCTGTGGCGCTAACTCACAGATTGCGTACTGTGTAAGATAGGGTTGGGTGGAAAAGATTGCCATAGGCAATAACCTGCCTTTTAGTTAGGTCATGTGTATATATTTTGTTTATTTTTTTTTCTTCTTGTTTATATTATTAATATTGTCAACCCTGAATAAAGGGTTGGGTGGAAGAGATTGCCGTAGGCAATAACCCCGCCCTTTAGTTAGTGAAGTGCCACGAGCAACATCTGGCCATCGGACTCAAGCTGAAGAGCTGCCGGGATCTGGAGCGCGCGTACCGAGGCTTGGGTGAGTGGCGAATCCCCGGTCCAAGGCATGGCCTTATTCTGTCGAACCTGACTGAAGGGTTGGGTGGAAGAGATTCTCGGCAATAACCCCGCCCTTTCGTTAGGACATGTGTATATATTTTGTTTAACATCTAGGTGTTAATCACAAAAGTGGTATCACAACTACTCAAACTCGCTTTACAAAATATACGCTGCGGCATTAAACTTTTTTTTGCTATCTCTTTTGTATATAAATTTTCAAGTTGTTTTACTTCCGTTAATTTCTAATATTAGAAATCGGAAGTATTGCGTTGATTTTGTAAAAAAAACAATGCTTCAATTTAATTTTTTTCTCCATATTTCTGGACGTTTCACAACCTCCTGAGTAACGCAACCAACTTTGGTTTTCAGGCCACGCCCACAAGCAGCTAGGCAATCTGCAGCAGAGCCTCGTCTGCTTCGAGAAGCGGCTGGTCATGGCGCACGAGCTCAGCCACAACGAGGCCAAAGCGTCGGCCTACGGAGAGCTGGGCCACATTCACGCCTCGCTGGGGAACTACGATCAGGCGACCTCGTGTCTGGAGCACCAGCTCAGCATCGCTAGGTGAGTAAATATCTAAGGGTGCCGACCTCCGTGGCTCAGTGGTTAAGAGCATTGGTTGCTGACCCGGAGGTTGTGGGTTCGAATCCCGGCCGGAACGGACAATTCTAACCGAGTTTTTCTGTTTCCGGAATGGCATGGATGTAAAGGTAAAGTGCTCTGAAGTAATGCGAAAGCGGTTCCGGGGCACAAGTACCTTAAAAAATAAAAAAAAAATATCTAAGGGTTGAGTGGAAGAGATTTTTTTTTTAAGTTTCCATGTATTTATATTTTACAGTAACATCTTCAACAAACAATGAGGGTATACCAGACCCACCTTCAAAAGGTAAAAAATCTTGTGCTGAAGGTGGGGAAAAATTCTTTCCAAATAAATTGAACCTACAACTTTGTGAAAAGGTCTCTTAAATCATTGCCACGGCTGCAGCCTCCGTGGTGTAACAATAATACTCTGTGGTGGAAGGTAACCACCAGGCGAGGTAAATGCTTAAATCATTTTCTACGAGCTCAGCCTCAACGAGGCCAAAGCGTCGGCCTACGGAGAGCTGGGCCATATTCACGCCTCGCTGGGGAACTACGATCAGGCGACCTCTTGTCTGGAGCACCAGCTCAGCATCGCTAGGTGAGTAAATATCTGAGGGTTGGGTGGAAGAGATTTTTTATTTTTAAGTTTCCATGCATTTATATTTTACAATAACATCTTCAACAAACAATGAGGGTATACCCATTGTTTGTATTTATATTTTACAATAACATCTTCAACAAACAATGAGGGTATACCCACCTTCAAAAGATAAAAAATCTTGTGCTGAAGGTGGGGAAAAATTCTTTCCAAATAAATTGAACCTACAACTTTGTGAAAAGGTCTCTTAAATCATTGCCACGGCTGCAGCCTCCGTGGTGTAACAATAATACTCTGTGGTGGAAGGTAACCACCAGGCGAGGTAAATGCTTAAATCATTTTCTACCACCTATTATATTTATTTTTTATTATATTTGAAGCATTTCGGTATACACTCTTGTATGTATGCTATATGATTTAAATGGTACAATGGTACATGATGTAAATGAATGAATGAAAAATTTAAAATTTATAAAAAGAAAAATACATTAATAAAACCAGGTGGTAGAGTTTTATAATTATGTGGTTACAAAATCAAATTAATGAAAAATTCATGCACTGGGTGGGATTCGAAACAACGGATCCCTACGCTACCTGGATTATTAGACTACCGCGTTAACCACTTGACTACCAGTGCACGGCGTAATGGTTGTGACTTAAAATTAAAATTCTGATTTAAAATTTTGACTACATAATAATAACACTCTGAGGAGTCCGAGGATTAGGTGGTAGAAAATGCTCGCTTATTGGTTACCTTCCACTAAAATGTCTCTATCATTATTATCATCATGTACAAAAAATATTGATATCCCCCCAAAAAAAAGTTAACTTCGGTGGTTCTGCGAGAACCAGAGTGTATTTAACGCGCATTCGACGCTTACGGGACACTTTAAACTACTGGACATAGAACCATATACCATAAATGAATTTACGTCATCCACTATGTTGTCCTAGCTTCTTCTGTTGTTTTTTTTTTGTATTTTTTACCTAGGTCTTTATATCTTTTTTTTTCTCTTATTTTCGCAAATCATGTTCTCTGTACATATTCTGTATCCTCGAACAATAAATAAATAAATATGAAATAATTTTTGTCTTGGAACTCTACCACATGTCAGTGGCATGGATCAAATATACAACCTTCAATGGATGTGATAGTGTACAGAAGTAATGGATTAATTTTTTTGTCCATTTCAGGGAGTTGAACGACAAAGTGGGCCAGTCGGACGCCGTGTGCGGCCTCGGGAAGGTGTGCCAGCAGCGCGGCCAGTTCTCGGCCGCGCTCCAGTACCACCAGACAGACCTGGAGCTAGGCGAGGCCCTGGAGTTGACGGCGGCCCAGACGCGGGCCTGCGGGAACCTGGCGGGTGTGTACGAGGCCATGGGGAGGCTGGACGAGGCTCTGCAGTGTCAGGAGCAGCACCTGAGCATCGCCAGCACGAGCAACGACAAGCTGGCCAAGATCAGCGCGTTCACGAGTCTCGGTGAGTTATTAAAAACAAGAGTAATTAATTAAAAACTCACGAGTCTCTGTGAGTAATCACTCCCAATTCTCTCCCTTTGCCGTCAAAACTTTCGGATCTTTTAGACCAGATGCCTTGGCTCTATTCAATTCAATTTCCAAGTGTCTGGTACTTGAAACGAAAGAGAGACGTGCAGGGGAGTACTTCAGACAAAGAGTGAGTTTCGCGGTACAAAGAGGAAATGTGGCATCCGTAATGAGCACACTGAAGAAAGAAGACGTTTTTAATGAAATATATTATATCATTTGAATTACATTAAAAAAATTAAAAACAAGTTGCTCAGGAGGTTACAAAACGTCCAGAAATATTAAAAAAAAATCGTCCAGAAATGTGAAGAAAAAAAAAATCGCTCAGAAATATTGAAGTCGGAGCAAAAAAATATTATTATTTTCTTTTTACAAAAACGAACACAATACTTCCGAATTCTAATATTAGAAAGAAGTAAAATGTAGATGAGTGTTTTATTTATTTATTTTACGAAGAAAAGGAGCCACTCGAAATATCTGGAGAACGAATTGAAATTTTGAAAAATGCTAAAACACGTGTACCATTAAATCGAGTGCGTAATTTTATCTACTGGGTACTATTTGAAAACTACTTCACATGAGTATTATTGTAAGAGAATTTTAAGATTTTTGATCAAAACAGGGCCGGATGAGATATTGTATCTTTCATTTCATATTTTTTACTTGTTGATCAAATTGTCTTTATCTACTGGGTACTGTTTGAAAACTAATTTACATGCGTATTATTGTACGAGAATTTTAAGATTTTTGATCAAAACAGGGCCGGAGATATCGTATCTTTCATTTCAGATTTTTTACTAATTGATCAAATTCTCATATTTCTAAATCCCAAGTAGATTCTATATATCTCGACTTAACAAAAGCATTTGACAGAGTAAACCACAGAATTCTTTTAGACAAGCTCTCTTCTTATGGTCTTTCTGATTCCCTTTTCTTGTGGTTCAGCAGTTACCTTTCTGGTAGACTTTGCACGGTTCGTGTTGGCTCTTCAGTGTCTCATTCCTTTGTGGCAACTTCTGGTGTTCCGCAGGGCTCCCACCTGGGTCCACTCCTTTTTCTTGTCTTCGTCAATGATGTCCAGGAGTGCCTCAGCAATCATGATGTTAAATTTCTTCTTTTCTGTGATGATTTGAAACTCTTTCGACAGATTCAGACTTCAGATGACCATCTCATTCTTCAGAACGCTTTACTTCATCTAAAAGAGTGGTTCGATGGCAATCTCTTAGAGGTAAATCCACTAAAATGCAATGTTATTTCTTTTAGTCGTTCTAAGAATCTTTCGATATTTGATTATCACCTAAATTCGTGTGCAATGCCTAGAACTAACTGTGTTAGAGACTTAGGGGTTCTTTTTGATTCTCAGCTGACTTTTAATCTCCACATCGATGCCATTTGTTCTAAGGCCTCAAGAATGCTAGGTTTTGTTACCCGTTCTACCAAAGGATTTCCTGATACCTTATCTTTTAAGATTCTTTATTGTTCTCTAGTTCGAAGTTCACTTGAGTTAGCGTCCTCTGTGTGGAATCCATCTTATGCCTATCACTCTGGTCGTATCGAAAAAATCCAACATAGGGCACTCAAGAGTCTAGGTGGAAGACACCATTCAACTGATCTATCTTACAGTTCCCTTGAGAAGGATTTTCATCTTCTTCCTCTCTCACTCAGGAGAGAAATGTTTGACATTCTCACACTGTTCAACATTTTACACTCCAAGATAGATACCCCTGAGCTCTTGGAATCTATTAACATAAATGTTCCTGGATATGTTGCCACACGTAACACCTTACCCTTTAGACCAAACTTTGTGAGGACTAATTATCTTCAGAATCCTCCTCTAATAAGATTTCAGAGAACAGCCAACAGAATCTCAAACAAGATTGATCTTTTCTCTTCCACTGTCACTAATATCAGGTCTTATTATGATGAACAAATGGAAATTTGATTTGATTTTAATTTTTTTTTTTTTTTTTTTTTTCTTAATTCCAGGGCTAAGATACAGACTGATTCTTTCTTTATTTACTTTCTTGCCTTGTGTTATAAGTATTTATTATTTTATTATTGTTAAGGACATAGTATATATTTATATTTTTTTTGTAGTTGTTAGGTAGGATAGGCTTAGATAGGCAAAAAAAATGTATGTAGTTAGAACTGGAATAATTTCCGTTGATTGTATAGTAAATAAATAAAAAATAAATAAATAAAATTGATCAGAGAGCACGTCACAGTTCACCTAATTGAAGAAAGTGTGTTTTTTATTGCCAGGTCGCCTCGGAAACACCTCGCAAGCCATCTCCTACCTCCAGCAAATGTCTGCAGCACTGTGACCACCTCATGTGAGGAAGCTATCCGTCACAACTCACTCTCTATTCTCTTCATTCCCAGGTCGCATCCACCACAGCCTCGGAAATACCTCGCAAGCCATCTCCTACCTCCAGCACTGTGACCACCTCATGTGAGGAAGCTATTCGTCACAACTCACCCTCTATTCTCTTGATTCCCAGGTCGCATCCACCACAGCCTCGGAAACACCTCGCAAGCCATCTCCTACCTCCAGCACTGTGACCACCTCATGTGAGGAAGCTATTCGTCACAACTCACGCTCTATTCTCTTGTAGCTGTAAATTTGTCTACTTGATTTTACATTGTCTTTCATTCTATTGTTTAATTTTGTTACTATCTTTACATTTATTTTAACTACATTTTTTGACACTGTGATATATTTAATTTTATTGACATATTTTTTTACCTTTATTGTTGTGTTTACCTGTTTATATATTGACATTTGTAAATAGGACTAGCTCCGTTAATAAACACCCGTTTACCGGGCTTATTATTATAAAATACTAGCGGGCTGTCGCCCGCTTTGCGGGCCGAGGCATGGCCGTGAAAGCAAAAAGTCCTTTTTCGCCAATGGCAGATGTTGTAGTGGGAATTTTGAAAAATCCCGTCTTATTGCACATCTAGACTATAAGACAAAGCCACCTACCAAATTTCAGCTTCCTAGGACTTACGGTTTGGGCTGTAGAGCGATGATCAGTCAGTCAGTGGTCAGTCAGTGACTTTGACATTTATATATTAAGATTATTATTACATTACATTTACATACATTCCCAGGTCGCATCCACCACAGCCTCGGCAACACCTCGCAAGCCATCTCCTACCTCCAGCAAGGTCTGCAGCACTGTGAGCTGCTCAACCGTCGGGAAGAAGAGGCTCGCATTCGTCATCGGCTAGGCCACGCCCTCTGGTCGGCGGGACATCTCGAAGATTCCCGAACGCAGTTCGACCAGGCGGCGAGCCTACTCGAGTCGATCCGAACGGAAACGAAGAACCGCGAAACCGACTACAAGCTGTGCCTGTTCGATTTGCAGACGGACTGCTATCAGTCGCTACAGGTGCGTCAATTGAATAGGACTAAAAAGACCCGAATTTCTAAACAGGATTATTTTTTATTTATATTTTAACGAATCGACGGGTACAACTAATGTTTATTTATTCATACATATAATATTATTACAATGTTACTTATAATATAAGATAATACATAACAATATTGTTCAATTCTAAATACTATTCAATTCTTCAATTCTATTGAATTGTATCTCTCTCTCTGATGCTAGGTTGAAATGTTTAACTATCCTATTATTAGATTAACTAATCCTTTAACACGCTCTCTAGTAGAAAATCTGCACTGTGTTTTGTTGCCATGTGTTGCAACCCCACGATACAATGGTTACATCTTTGCAACTCTCATTGTGAAATGTAGACCGCTATAAGAATGAGAAGAAAAAAAGATAATACCATGCAAAAAATCTAAAATTTCACAGAGTTTAAGAATTGTCATAAAATATATAAATAAATCGTACTTCCATCAACAATATCTTCAATCTGATAGCTAATCCTGTCTCAATTTTTTCTTTGAAAAAACTTCCCACTTCTCGTTTTATTTTGACAATTTTTTTTTGTTGAAGTTGTATGTTTATTTTTTTTGTCATGTCTTTTTAGTTAGGAAAAAAAATGTATTAGTTAGTACAGGGTCCGCCCGTTCAAGTGTAATAAATGAAATAAATATTGATTTGTTCAATCCGTTGGGTCAAGGGTTGGGTGGAAGAGATTGCCATAGGCAATAACCCCGCTCTTTAGTTAGGACTTATCTTTTTATATATTTTCTATTCTTTTTCATTTTTATTGTATATATTGTTTCCATTTTTTTTCATTGTTAACACTTGGACGACCGGGTGTAGCACCGGTGGTACACACGTGTCTGTACGGAATGGACCGGGTGTACCACCGGTGGTACACGCATGTACTACGCCTGTGAATAGCCTAAACATCGCCGGTCCCACGGGAGAACTTACTAAAAACATGCCGGTCGTCTATGTGTTAAAATAATTATTTGGATGTACATAATGTCCATTTATACCTAATAAAGCGTTGTATAATAATAAAAATAGATTTTTTTAAACAATTAATTTTAACATACTAGTTATAGTTTTAGTGAGATAGACTGAAATGTCTCCTCACTATTAACTTAGAAGCAAAAAAAATGTATCCAAATCGAAGGCTTTGGTCGAAGAAAGGGTTTGGTGGAAGAGATTGCCAAAGGCAATAACCCCGCCCTTAAGTTAGGACATATATTATGTATAATGTATATATTTTTTTTTCTTATATTATATTGTATTTTAATTTTTAATTATTTGTGTTGTATATAATAATTATGTCCTATTAATAAAGTGTAAAAAAAAAAAAAAAAAAAAAAAAAAAAAAAAATTCCGCTTCCAGAGGATCCTGGTTCTCCTCAACAAGCCGGACGAGGCTCTCCTGATCGCCGAGCGCGGCCGAACGCGCACCTTCGTGGATCTGCTCATAGAGCGGCAGGGCCACACGAGTCCCGGCCACGGGAGCGGCTCCCTCCTCACCGCGGCCGCCACGCCGGCCTGTCTGCTGGACCTGGTGAACAAGCAGAGAGCCGGCGTCCTGTACTACAGTCTCACCGCCGGGTACCTGTACGCGTGGCTCATACTGCCGGGGAAGGGTAAGTCGGGGTTCATACTGCCGGGGAATAATAATAATAATAATACTCTTTAGTGGAAGGTAACCACCAGGCGAGGTTAATGCTCAAAGCATTTTCTACCACCTAACCCTCAGAGTCTTATTATTATGTGGTCACAAGCTCAAATTAATGAGGAAAAATTCATGCACTGGGTGGGATTCGAACCAACGGATCCCTACGCTACCTGGATTACCAGAATAGCGCGTTAACCACTTGACTACAGGGAAGGGTAAGTTGTTGTTGTAGCCAGCTTGGCTACAGCTGGAGGGGTGAGTGATGGTCTTCAGCCAACTTTATTTCAAAGTTGGCTCGTCCTGAACCACATATTTCTATGTGCGATCAACCATCATGAGGACTTGGACTTTTCTGTACAAGCCATTAAACCCTTAGGAAACTGTAAGCTAGCCTGGCTTGTAAGGGTTGGCTAGACTGTTCTCTGTTTATAGTCCTCTAGCGGGACACTGGTCTTTTCCCTGTTTAACGTCCCCCAGCCAGAAGGGTAAGTCGGGGCTCATACTGCCGGGGAAGGGTAAGTCGGGGCTCATACTGCCGGGGAAGTGTAAGTCGGGGCTCATACTGCCGGGGAAGGGTAAGTCGGGGCTCATACTGCCGGGGAAGGGTAAGTCGGGGCTCATACTGCCGGGGAAGGGTAAGTCGGGGCTCATACTGCCGGGGAAGGGTAAGTTAGTCGGGGCTCATACTGCCGGGGAAGGGTAAGTCGTGGCTCATACTGCCGGGGAAGGGTAAGTCGTGGTTCATACTGCCGGGGAAGGGTAAGTTAGTCGGGGCTCATACTGCCGGGGAAGGGTAAGTCGTGGCTCATACTGCCGGGGAAGGGTAAGTCGTGGTTCATACTGCCGGGGAAGGGTAAGTCGGGGCTCATACTGCCGGGGAAGGGTAAGTCGGGGCTCATACTGCCGGGGAAGGGTAAGTCGGGGCTCATACTGCCGGGGAAGGGTAAGTCGGGGCTCATACTGCCGGGGAAGGGTAAGTCGGGGAAGGGTAAGTCGGGGCTCATACTGCCGGGGAAGGGTAAGTCGGGGCTCATACTGCCGGGGAAGGGTAAGTCGGGGCTCATACTGCCGGGGAAGGGTAAGTCGGGGAAGGGTAAGTCGTGGCTCATACTGCCGGGGAAGGGTAAGTCGGGGAAGGGTAAGTCGGGGCTCATACTGCCGGGGAAGGGTAAGTCGGGGTTCATACTGCCGGGGAAGGGTAAGTCGGGGCTCATACTGCCGGGGAAGGGTAAGTCGGGGTTCATACTGCCGGGGAAGGGTAAGTC
Organism: Bactericera cockerelli; assembly: GCA_024516035.1. NCBI lineage: Eukaryota > Metazoa > Arthropoda > Insecta > Hemiptera > Triozidae > Bactericera > Bactericera cockerelli. The sequence continues at coordinate 7,141,363 of CM044962.1, read as the reverse complement.
GGGGTTCATACTGCCGGGGAAGGGTAAGTCGTGGCTCATACTGCCGGGGAAGGGTAAGTCGGGGAAGGGTAAGTCGTGGTCATACTGCCGGGGAAGGGTAAGTCGTGGCTCATACTGCCGGGGAAGGGTAAGTCGTGGCTCATACTGCCGGGGAAGGGTAAGTCGGGGAAGGGTAAGTCGGGGCTCATACTGCCGGGGAAGGGTTAAGTCGGGGTTCATACTGCCGGGGAAGGGTAAGTCGGGGTTCATACTGCCGGGGAAGGGTAAGTCGGGGTTCATACTGCCGGGGAAGGGTAAGTCGGGGAAGGGTAAGTCGGGGTTCATACTGCCGGGGAAGGGTAAGTCGGGGCTCATACTGCCGGGGAAGGGTAAGTCGGGGTTCATACTGCCGGGGAAGGGTAAGTCGGGGTTCATACTGCCGGGGAAGGGTAAGTCGTGGCTCATACTGCCGGGGAAGGGTAAGTCGGGGTTCATACTGCCGGGGAGGGGTAAGTCGGGGCTCATACTGCCGGGGAAGGGTAAGTCGGGGTTCATACTGCCGGGGAAGGGTAAGTCGGGGCTCATACTGCCGGGGAAGGGTAAGTCGGGGTTCATACTGCCGGGGAAGGGTAAGTCGTGGCTCATACTGCCGGGGAAGGGTAAGTCGGGGTTCATACTGCCGGGGAAGGGTAAGTCGTGGCTCATACTGCCGGGGAAGGGTAAGTCGGGGCTCATACTGCCGGGGAAGGGTAAGTCGGGGTTCATACTGCCGGGGAAGGGTAAGTCGGGGTTCATACTGCCGGGGAAGGGTAAGTCGTGGCTCATACTGCCGGGGAAGGGTAAGTCGTGGCTCATACTGCCGGGGAAGGGTAAGTCGGGGTTCATACTGCCGGGGAAGGGTAAGTCGTGGCTCATACTGCCGGGGAAGGGTAAGTCGGGGCTCATACTGCCGGGGAAGGGTAAGTCGGGGCTGTTTTCTTTTCTTTTTTTTTAATGCTTTATTAGGTATAAATGGCCATTATGTACATCTAGTACAACTTCTCACTTTTCTGTTTTATACTGATTAAAATAGAGAGGTTAGTTGATGGCATGGATGTTCAGAACTATTGGTGCTGATGAGAGCCAATAAGCTCGAAACAGCTGTCCAGGTATGTTCTGATATTCATGTACATCTAGTACAACTTCTCACTTTTCTGTTTATACTGATACAAATAATTAGTTTAACAATGAAAAAGAAAAATGAATCAATATACAGGGTGATTCAGAAAAGTACCGTCAAACGTTAACCACATATTTTATGGGCTAGTTAAGGAGGGGTCAACTCTATAAAAGAAAGTGCGCAAATGCCTCCTAACGGAGGTACACGCCCCTTAAGGTGTTTTTAAACAATCGAAATTTTCATTTTACGGCTTACCTATTTGGGATATCGCAATGTGGTAAAAAAATCACTCTCAATACTAGATAGCACCTTTCTTTTGGCACAAAATTTAACACCATTCCAATGTCAGGGGTGGTCTCAGGAGGGTCAGATGGTAGAAAAAAGGTTCTAACTTTTTAGTCATTGCTTGTAATTGAATTTGGTTTTCACCCTATTAAAACGTCTGTCATTGTCTACAAAAATGTTCTGAATAATTTTTTTCTCAAACCAACACAAACGCTTGAAAATCGAAATTGAAGATTTTAAAACCGCATTAAGTTTTGAAACCTATGCAACTAGCATACAATTTTAGAACAAGAATTTTCAGCCAATTCATTATTTAACAAATAATTGTTAAATAAACACTTATATCCATTGTTCAATAATGAATTGGCTGAAAATTCTTGTTCTAAAATTGTATGCTAGTTGCATAGGTTTCAAAACTTAATGCGGTTTTAAAATCTTCAATTTCAATTTTCAAGCTTTTGTGTTAATTTGGGGGAAAAAATTATTCAGACCATTTTTGTAGACAATGACAGACGTTTTAATAGGGTGTTTCAATTAAAAGCAACGTTTAAAAAGTTAGAACGTTTTTTCTTCCATCTGACCCTCCTCAGACCGCCCCTGAAATTGGAATGCTGTTAAATTGTATGCCAAAAGAAAGGTTTCATCTAGTATTGAGAGTGATTTTTTTACCATATCGCGATATCCCAAATAGGTAAGCCGTAAAATGAAAATTTCGATTGTTTAAAAACACCTTAAGGGGCGTGTACCTCCGTTAGGAGGCATTTGCGCACTTTCTTTTATAGAGTTGACCCCTCCTTAACTAGCCCATAGAATATGTGGTTAACGTTTGACGGTACTTTTCTGAATCACCCTGTATACAATAAAAATGAAAAAGAATAGAAAATATATAAAAACATAAGTCCTAACTAAAGGGCGGGGTTATTGCCTATGGCAATCTCTTCCACCCAAATTGTTGTTGTTGTAACCAGCTTGGCTACAGCTGGGGTGTGTGAATATTATTAAATGCTTTATTAGATACAAAGACATAATATATATGATTAAATATGTACAATACAAATAATTATTATAAAAAATAATAAAAAAAATGTTCTATAAAAAATGAGTTTCTAAAAAAATAAAATAAAATGCCTTAGGCATTCTCTGCCACTTAACCGCACCTAATATTCCACCCTCAGGCATCGTCAAGTTCCACGAGACCAGCCTGAGTGGGGAAGGAGAGAGCAAGGAGACTCAGGGTAGTGTGGATGAGGCGTCCTCCAGTTCAGCATCTATGCTGGACCAGCATATCCAGAGTATACGAGACAGTCTCGGCATTAACTCAGTGTAAGTAGAAGAGAGAGGAAAAAAAAAAAAAAAAATACTCAGTGTAAGTAGAAGAGAAAATCAGGTATTTGTGTCATTTTAGTCTTAGAAAGAAAAATCTCTTAGAAGCCCTTCAAAGCTTAGAAGAAGTACCTTTGTATAAATGTTTCTTTTAAAGAAATTTTTTCTTCTCTTATATCCAGGTTTCGCTTTTAAAGAGGATTATTTTCCTTAATAAGTCTTGCATTGGACCTGGAAATCGTTCCCTTATATCCAAGTACGACTGTATTAAACCTATAAAGTAAACATAATTTATAATACTTACCTGACAAGTAATTTTGTAAAAATTCAGGGCCCAACCAACAGTTGGCAACGTGGACACACTGAGTGGAGGCTACGTGCTCTCCTACATGAAGCGCACGACGCAGCCACACAGTGGGTCCACGCAAACAAACAAATTAGAATAAGCTGAACACTGTCCAGCAATCGACTCGGTGATCTATTTGAAAATTTTGATCGCAACTATTAATTACGTAAAAAACAATGAAACACCGTGTCGACTGCTGGATAAAATCTTTTAGATAGGGACCAGTCTGTGAATGTATACATGTAATGTATTATTAAAATAAAGAAATTGAATGTTAAAAAAAAAAAAAAAAAAAAAAAAAAAATTAAAAATCTTGTGTGAAGGGTGAAATAAAAAAAGAGAATAATATCTGTGCCTACCTCACGGACACAGAAGTCACAGTATTATTAGTTGAATCCCACCTTGATATTTCATCTGTCCTGTTCCGCAGATCGGACGACACTGGCGCCGAGCTAGACACGTGGACGCCACTCATGGGCGACGAGGGCAATGACCTCAACGATCGGACGGCTTCGGGTCCGCTCGGCTACTCTCGGATGCTCGCGCGCAATCACCTGCTCAACTCGAGCAACTACTCGCTCAGTTCTCTGTTCAGCGTCGGAAGTGTCGGAGCCGGCAGTGTTGTGTCCGGCTCTGCCTCACGTCACGGCAGCGTGAGGTAAAATTTCGATTTCAACTTGTACTTGGCGTTTCTGATCTATGCACTTAAAATGTTGTTTTCGGGGATATCAAATTTTTTTGCAAGATTTTATGAAATTGTTGTTATGGGTCTTTCTAGGGAAAATATTTTTTTTTGTTGAGGATATATCTCTTATTTCAAGACATATATTATTCAAAATCTGGACGTTATATTTAATTTTGGCTGTGGCCTTTGAAAATTTATCTAAAGCACAGAATATTTAGTTTCAAAATACAGGACCTACGATGCACATTGTACATGTACATCCCATTTAGAAAAAAATCATAATAAAATTAAAATTATTCATCTAAACGTGCTAGCTTCTGAGTCTATTATATTTTTAACTTCGTAATAGCTTTTCATGCTAATGCGTTAAGTTTTTTAGGTTAATCAAAATTGATCTGTAAAAAAATTGTTTGTCTTGGCAGATCGCGGCGCGTGACAATGAGCACTGCAGGGGCGACTCGGGAAGGGTCAGTGGGCGCACCCCATTGGCAGTGCCCAGCCGCCCTGCATGCCCTGTACCAGCTGCTCATTGCCCCCTTCGAATCGGACCTACCAGCCGCCTGTACCAAGCCCAGTGGCTCCTGTGAGTTTTTTCAACTATATTTAATTTATTTACTGATATAATTGTGCTTTTTACAAAATTGTGACATTATTATGTCACAATTTTGTAAAAAAAAAACACGAATCATTAGAGCTCTTGATCTTTTTATTATAATGTTTTTAAGTTATCATATTTGTGTTGATCACTTTTGTGATATCACAACTACTCAAACTCGCTTTACTAAATCTACGCTGAAACCGGGACTTGAACCACCGACCTCCAGGTTACAAGTCCGCTGCCTTATCGATGTCCGCTGTCGCTGTCAGTTTATTATAATGTTCACAATAATAAAATAATGGCAAGATGTACACATCTTCAAAGTTAAAAACTGTGAATAATTATAAATTTTATACTTGTATTTTGTATTCATAAGGTTTTACATGATTAGAAATACAATCATGATGATTGATTGTAAAACTACAGCTAGGTAGTTAATGCACGCGGGGGAAATATGGGAAAATCCATGGTTAGGAAGTTCCATTGTATTCATTAATTTGGTTGAACTTCGCTTTCAACTGCTTGGAATAGATTTGTTTGGCTCGTGAAGGAAATGATTATTATTTTTTGTTTCTAAAAGGTGTTAATAAAAATTAGCACCGCGTGAAAGTACCCGCAGCCTGGTACAAAACAAGGTTCAAAAACCCGTGGCACTTGAAGTGTTAACACATTCCCTGTGGTCTGCTTCCTTGGCGTAACGGTTGTGACTACTGCCCGTAGTCCAGAGATCCTGAGTTCGATTCCCGGTTGGAGTAGACTTTTCGCACAGAAAATTCTGTTCCCTCCGAACATGTGAGGCTGGCATTCCGGCCCTACCCAGGCTGGGTGAGGTTAATGTGGGTAGCTGGTACGATTCCCAGCGAATGTAGGGTAATACCCCCGTCCTGACTACCTCAAGTCAGGACGTTAAAACCAAATAGAATCAATGGACATGAAAGGAGGCTAGACATTAGCTAGACATAAAGGAAGAGAATGCCGTTGGCATTAGCACCGCCCTTGATCAAGTTTTGTTTTGTTAATTTAATTTCTATGTATGCATATATTCTATGTTATTTGTAAATAAAACTTGATCCAACATGTTTAATAATAATTGGATCTGTGCGTCCATATAATCCTCTCATCACCGTCATTTAGGTATCAATACCTATCTCACGGACAAGGAATTATTATTATTAAAATTGTCCAATGAATAGGTTAATGGTAACAGGGAACACATTTTTTACTAGGAGTGACGTAGACATTTTTCATCACTCTTTGCAACGAATTAAAGATAAATATTTAAGTAACTTGTAGATAGCATATTATGTAAAAATGGGGAAACCTGTTAATTTATAAAAATAAAATAAAATAAATTATTATGTTCCCAGTGGGCCACAACGGGTGCGTGGGCCGCAACGAGCTCCTCCTGGTGCTGGAGGGCGACCTGTACCTGGTGCCCTTCCCCCTGCTCAAGCCCAAGGACGCGGGCGAGTACCTGAGCGAGAGGTTCAATGTGCTCCTGCTGCCCTCGCTGTGCTTCCTCAAGACTATCCGGTCCAAGTCTCGCCCCAGCCCTAGCGGGGACACGATGAAGGCGCTGGTCGTGGGGAACCCGAGGTAAGCAAATAAATAAATAATTAATTAAATAAATAAATAATTAATTAAACAAATAAGTAAATAAATAAATAGATAAATAAATAAATACATAAATAAATATATAAATAAATACATAAATAAATAAATAAATAAATGAATGAATGAATGAATGAGTGAATGAGTGAATGAATGAATGAATGAATGAATGAATGAATGAATGAATGAATAAATGAATAAATGAATAAATAAATGCATAAATGAATGAACAAATAAATAAATTAATGAATGAATAAATAAATAAATAAATAAATAAATGCATAAATGAATGAATAAATAAATAAATTAATGAATAAATAAATAAATAAATACACCTCTATTTGGAACATAAATATTACATACATCAAGATTAATACATATATCAGAACAACTGGTTCCAATTTAGCCGTAAGCAACAACAAAAAAATCCGAGGTAACTAAATAAATTAGTAAATAAATAAAGTCTGCTCAAGCCCAAGGATGCGGGCGAGTACCTGAGCGAGAGGTTCAATGTGCTCCTGCTGCCCTCGCTGTGCTTCCTCAAGACTATCCGCTCCAAGTCTCGCCTCAGCCCTAGCGGGGACACGATGAAGGCGCTGGTCGTGGGGAACCCGAGGTAAATAAATAAGTAAATAAATGAAATGAAGCCTTAGAAGAATTCCTTAGGGAGAGAGCTAGGGAGAGAGCCACAAAAATTGTAAAAAAAAAACTAAAATAAATATACATTATTACATTACTATGAAAAAAAATAAATGAATAAATAAATGAATAAATAAATAAATGAATTAATAAATTAATAAATGAATAAATAAACCTTTATTAAGAACATAAATAACTGGTTCCAATTAGCCGAGGTAAGCAAAAAAAAAAAAAAAACAAAAAAAAATTTGCCTGCAGCCATCTCTTCCACCCAACTTTTATCGCTCGTAGACATTTTTTGTGTGTCTGTCTGTTAAATACATTGCATATGCACGCATGTGTATGCGTATTAGTGTTTTGAACGGTTCTGGGATCATATGTTTAGGAGGAGAGGTGGTTTTTAGTGAGGATGATGCACTGTTGTCCGCATCTCAGTACTCACACTGTTCACTAGGGTAAAATCTAGTGTTCGTCTACAGATTTTACCACCTCTCCTTAAAAAAAAAGTGTTTTACAAATTGCATTTATAATTATTTTTAAATATTTACCATTATTTGTTTGTACATAATATATGTCCTTAATTCAATTCAAGTCATTTATATTTATTGTGTAATTTTAAAAGAAGACATTTAACACAATTTACAATATGTAATTATGTATACTTAATTATAACTACGTCCTATTAATAAAGAATACTAATTTTTCTCTCATGTAGTTAGAAAAATAATTCCCACTGAATCTTCATCCATCTTATTCTTCAATAACCCCTCAATAGTTTCAGGAAACAAACCTCTACCCATTTTTTTTTTTTTTTTTTTTTTTTTTTTTTTTGTGGGGTTTAACGTCGCTTTCAACTGCCATGGTCATATCACGACGGGGGTTTTACCCTCCATTCGCAGGAAACTCACAAACCTGCTACTCACATTGACCTCACCCAGCCTGACTGGGGCCGGGAAAAGCCAGCGTCACGAGAATTAGAATTTGAATGGTCACCCATCCAAGTCTTAACCTCGCTGGATGTCGCTTAACTTCGGTGTTCTGAAGGGAACCGGTGTATTCAACATGCCATCGACGCTGGCTTTTACCTCTACCCTTTTTCCATCATTCCTTTCTTCATTTTAAATTTCTTTCCAATCTCTCCTATTTCTTTCTTTTTCGTTATTTTCCCCCCTTCTTTTTCCTCTCTTTTCTCCATTTTCTTTTCAACCTATTTTTTTTTTAAATTCTTTCATTTTCTAAAATTATATTTCACAACAACTCACACCAGCATTATGCTGAAAGGCTTGTTAAATTTTAATTCTTTTTGATGTTCATTGTTGAAAAAATGTGAATACCTATTATTTATTTAATACATGACAAGTAAATGGTTCAAATATATATAACAATGACAGTTTACATAATTCATAATATTTTCAATTGAACTTATTCTAGTTTCTTTTGGCTATCGTCATCTCACACTAAGGGATTATGAAGTATGGTCCCTGTGTCGTGGGATGCAGCCTTGTTCTAGTTTTCGTGTTAATTATAATTACTATCCTAGTCACCGTGGCAGAGTGAGTTAGTGCGCTAGGCATTGCACACACGGTGACCTGGGTTCGATCACCAGCGGGGCAGGAATTTTTCTGCTCTGTACTTGGATGTTCGGGGTTCACTCATACCTCGTGAGGAAAAATGAGTAGTTACTTGTATGAGTAACGACCAGTGACGGCATTACCAGAGTAAAATGAAATTAATGTAATAGAATAATTCGAAATGTGAAAGAGGCTCTTAGTAATGCTGCGGTACCCACAAAAATTGTGAAGAGGCCTTGTGCTTCACCACAAAAAAAATAAAATCAAAAATCATATTTAAAATTGTTTATTAGTATTAAGTTTAATAGTTTATTTTTTGATAGCCCGTGTATTGAAATAAATAAATAAATAAAGTAGCATTAATAATTGAAATTTCTATTTTAACTCTGAGCCATTCAAGAATTTTTTCATATGTTCTGTTCCACTTGTGGCTTAATTTTTCTGCTGTTGTACTAATGATAACATTATTGCTTTTCTTTGCTCGCAGACTGCCGCACCCGGTGACGCAGCAGTGGGGCTGGGGGGACCTGGGGGGGGCCGCGGCCCAAGAGGCCCAACTGGTGGCCGACATGCTCCAGTGCCCCGCCCTCCTCGGGGCGGCCGCCTCCAAGGAGAACGTGCTGCGGGAGATGCGCGCGCAGCAAGACCTCGCCGTGATCCACCTCGCGTGTCACGTCTCGTGGAAGCTGAGCGCGTTGGTGCTCTCGCCTGGGGACGTGCTGGGCACGGCGAGTGCCGCCGCGAGTGCAACCACGAGTCTCATGCTGAGTGAGGAGGAGCCGGAGGTAATTTTTTTAATTGTAATTTGTGATAATAAGGTACCCGGCCCATTTATCGCCACCTTAAGCTTCTTTCATTTTTGAATTTTTTTGTATTATAGTTTTTTTCTGTAAGAATTAAAGTAACACCTAGAATATTTAGTTGTTTCTTAAATCGAAAGATTATTTAAAGCAAAATTAATCCTGAAACCGAAGGAAACATTTTTTCTCAGATCTCCAACTTTGGCGATATTAGGGTACAGTGTATCCTAATAGGACAGATTAATAATAAAGAGTAAACCTTAAAGCACAGATTTAATAAACCCAAAAGAAACAATTAAAGACACTCACATGCAAGAAGTAACCAAAAAACTGAATTAATTCAAATTTGCTTTGTTGAAAATGAAAATGATTTTTTTTTTTTTGCGGGCACTCACGGTTGTTTTGAAAACAACGAGTAAACATAAAAAGATAATTACATATGATGCTCATAATGAATGGCGCCAATTTTAAATATCTACTGAAGGATGGCGAAATTAGGACCATGGCGCTAAATGGGCCGGGTACCTTAAGCAATGATGTATTTGACATCAATAATGTACAAAAATGAACAGAAGTACATACAATAATAATTAATACAGTAAAAGAATATGTGAATGTTAGGCAGGTAAGTGTTAGGTAACAAATATAAAAGGTGCTCTCGCCTGGGGACGTGCTGGGCACGGCGAGTGCGAGTGCCACCACTAGTCTCATGCTGAGTGAGGAGGAGCCGGAGGTGAGGACAGTGTTTGTTGTTTTTCTTCATAAAAAAATAAAAATAATAAGGAAGGAATTTATTCAACCAAATTTAACAAATTCTGAAAAAAAAAAATTAAAATAGGTAAAATAATGATAAATAAACGAAAAAAAAAAAAAAAAAAAAAAAACTAGGGGATCTCCCCAATATAAGGAACTGATAACATAAAAATTAACAAAACAAACATATAACACAGAAATTAGAAACACTGTATGAAAACATAAGGTATAATACCAAATACCAATTACCCCCTCATAGGGGGAGGCCCATGCTCCATAGGGGTGACAGAGGGCTATTATTATATTATTATTCAGTTTCATATTACAGTTTTTTCATTAAAATCCCCTTGAAGTACAATATCTGTTGTACTTTTGGGGGGTTTGTACTTTTAAAAGGCTGTGAAACATTCATATTTATAATTAAAAAAAAAAAAAAAAAAATCGGAGGGTAATAGTACCCGAAACCGCTTTACATTCACGTTAATTTTTCTTCATCAAATTGAGATTGTGATCACATAATAATAAGACTCTGAAGGTGGTAGAAAATACAATAACCTCGCCTGTTGGTTACCTTCCACTAAAGAGTGTTATTCTTATTAAAATGGGATTTATTGAGTCACCACTTTACGGCCCCAAAAGTGGCCCTGATATTTGACATGACTTAAGGTCTAAAGATCACAGAATTACTAGTATTTTAAATTGAGTTTATTGGTAACAGCATACCTTATTTTAAATTGAGTTTATTGGTAACAGCATACCTTATTTTCAATTGAGTTTATTGGTAACAGCATACCTTCTTTTAAATTGAGTTTATTGGTAACAGCATACCTTATTTTAAATTGAGTTTATTGGTAACAGCATACCTTATTTTAAATTGAGTTTATTGGTAACAGCATACCTTATTTTAAATTGAGTTCATTGGTAATAGCATACCTTATTTTAAATTGAGTTCATTGGTAATAGCATACCTTATTTTAAATTGAGTTTATTGGTAGCAGCATACCTTCCACTAAAGAGTGTTATTATTATTAAAATGGGATTTATTGAGTCACCACTTTACGGCCCCAAAAGTGGCCCTGATATTTGACAAGACTCAAGGTCTAAAGATCACAGAATTACTAGTATTTTAAATTTAGTTTATTGGTCACAGCATACCTTATTTTAAATTGAGTTTATTGGTAACAGCATACCTTATTTTCAATTGAGTTTATTGGTAACAGCATACCTTATTTTAAATTGAGTTTATTGCTAACAGCATACCTTATTTTAAATTGAGTTTATTGGTAGCAGCATACCTTCCACTAAAGAGTGTTATTATTATTAAACAAGTTGGATCAAGTTTTATTTACAAAATAATGACATAGAATATATACATACATAGATATTAAAATTAAGAAAACAAAACTTGATCAAGGGCGGTGCTAATGCCAACGGCATTCTCTTTATTTATTTACACCGAGCCGTGTCGTCCACTCCCCAGGTCACCTGTTCGATGCCCGCCCTGTCCGAGTTTCTCCTCACCGCCTCGGAGCTGCTGTCTCTCAAGCTGAACGCCCGTCTGGTGGTGCTGAGTGCCGTCGCCGCCGCGGCGTCCCCCGATGGCGTCGTGAGCCTGTCCCGGGCTCTGCTGGCGGCCGGCGTACAGTGCGTGCTAGTCTCACTGTGGAAGGTAATTTTTTTTTTTGATGTGAAGCAGCGACCAGTGGCAGAATCATAGGCAAAAAAATAATACAAAATATTGTAAATTAAAGTGGTAAAGTCCTAATATGATTCTGCGCTACCCACTAAAGTTGTGACATAATAACACAAAAAAAGCATTATTATTATTATTATTTTTTTAATTCTTGTAACGAAATTTATTTCAATACAACTAAAAATTTCTAATCTGAAAATCTAAAATCTATATTGCCAGCGTCGATGGCATGTTGAATACACCGGTTCCCTTCAGAACACCGAAGTTAAGCGACATCCAGCGAGGTTAAGACTTGGATGGGTGACCATTCAAATTCTAATTCTCGTGACGCTGGCTTTTCCCGGCCCCACTCAGGCTGGGTGAGGTCAATGTGAGTAGCAGGTTTGAGAGTTTCCTGCGAATGGAGGGTAAAACCCCCGTCGTGATATGACCATGGCAGTTGAAAGCGACGTTAAACCCCACTTAAAAAAAAAAAAAAAAAAAAAAAAAATCTATATTTTTTAATGTCGCTTTCAACTGCATGGTCATATCACGACAGGAGTGTTACTCTCCATTCGCAGGAAACTTACAAACCTGATACTCACATAAACCCACGACACAAGGACCATACTTCATAGGTGTGGCCCTTAGTGTGAGATGACGACAGCCAAAAGAAACTAGAATAAGTTCAGTTAAAAATATTATGAATTATGTAAACTGTCATTGTTATATATATTTGAACCATTTACTTGTCATGTATTAAAAAAAAAGGTAAATTTTTTTTAAATGTCGCTTTCAACTGCATGGTCATATCACGACGGAGGTTTTGTTACCCTCCATTCGTTAAAAACTTACTAAATTACTGGAGATAAAGAGAATAAAAATTGGCTGGACTCTTTGCCAAATAGAAAAAAAATACATATTCCACGCTGTTACATCTGTCTCCGGATGGGACACATCGCTAGGAATTGTGCCATGGAAAAATCTGAAGGAACTTACAAACCTGCTACTCACATAAACCTCACCCAGCCTGGGTTGGGCCGGAACGCCAGAGCATCACGAAGTCTTTGTTTATTTTCGATGATCCTACGAGAACCGATGCATTCAACGCTCCAATGACGATGGCTGAAGGTAATTTTTAAAGATCACATTATGAAACAGGAATGAAGTTCATCTAAGCCAGACCTACCCACAAGTCGGTAGTTGCTGTTTCATAGCCACGAAATAAAAAAGGCTGTGAAACACTCTCATCTTTTTTCATGTTCGTTGAACGTCGCTTTCAACTGATTGGTCGCTTGATCATATTACGAAGGGCGTTTCACCCTCTCTTCGCTGGAAACTCACAAATCAGTTACTCTAATTAACCTCACCCAGTCTGAGTGGGTCCGGGAATAGCCAGCATCACGAGGGTTCGAATATGACCACCTTTCCAAGTTTTCCTTTTTATTCAGGCAATGAAGTAAATGCTATTATTGAATTGATTGATGATGGCCGGATCTAAATGCAACTACTGGGGGTCCCAGCTCATGTAGATGTAAGGTCAAGTTATCAATCTCCACCACCACATAGCTCGATCCAAATTGATCACGTGACCTTACATCTACATGAGCTTGGACCTAGCAGGAAGAAAACTCAACCCAGTCATTATTTACTCCTCCTTTCAATTTAATTATCTCGTTCAATTCTATTCAATTTCTGCCTGTAATCTCGATGTATGAAATTCATTTAAACGTAAGAAATTGAAGTAGAAAGTGCAACAAAAATTTTTTTTTTCAGTACTTTCAAAAGATTATTTTTTATTGAACAAATTCTTTCATCTTCATAAATAAAATTTAAATGTAAAAAATATCTTCTTCTTGATTTCAAATTTAAAATTAAAAAAAAAAAAAAAAAAAAAAAAAAAAAATGTCTTCTCTTTCTGCGCTCAGGTGCCCCATATGGCGGCCAAGATTCTGCTCCGCGCGTTCTACTCCGCCCTCCTGCAGGGGTGTCGTGTGGGCCGCGCCCTCAACGAGGCCATGCTCACCGTGCAACACACCAAGCACTTCGCCCACCCCATCAATTGGGCCGGCTACCTGCTCATTGGGTCAGATGTGCGCCTCTCCACCAAGGTATTATTATTATTATTTTTTAATATTACCTGCTAGTCCTTAATTACTTTAAAAACACTTTTTTTAAGAAGGAGATAGGGGAAAAATCTTTTAAAGACACCTGGTTAACATGGGGAGTAGGATTTCCACCCACTAAAAAACCTATCCCTCTCATTTCTAGACAGTGCATCCGGAACCGTTACTTGAACATTACTTCTGATACTTTAAGAACACTTAGGGCGAAATTAATAGACCAAATCGATAACTCAAGTCATTGCATAGCATCGGTTTTCCCAATCTAGAACAGTACGCAATGCGAGCGCCACAGAGGTATTAAGTCTATTAATTTCGCCCTTAATTTTAAGAACATTGTGGGCAAACACTTGATAATTTATTCACAATAAATATTTAATTGATTGAAATCGGAAAACCCAGCCTTGGTTTGTCCGATATGCCAGCATCACGAAGTCTTCACCTCGCTGGAAGTTGCTTAACTTCGGTGATCCTACGAGAACCGGTGCATTCAACGCGTCACCAACGTTGGCTATTGTTTATGTGTTGTGTAAAAAACAAAATATTGCTGACATACAAAATGCATAAAAAAATAATGCAGTTTTTTAATGGCATGAAATTATTATGAGTTAGTTATCAGTTTTCATATTTGTGTTCATCACTTTCGTGATATCACAACTACTCAAACTCGCTTTACTAAAACTACGCTGAAACCGGGACTTGAACCACCGACCTCCAGGTTACTTAAACTCTGTGAAATTTTAGATTTTTACATGGTGTTATCTTTTTTTCTTCTCATTCTTATATCGGTCTATATTTCACAATAAGAGTTGCAAAGATGTAATCATTGTATCGTGGGTCCACTGTATAGTCCACTGCCTCATCGATCAAGCTAATGAGGTCGGTGAAATTAAAAAAATAGGGTTGGGTGGAAGAGATTGCCATAGGCAATAACCCCGCCCTTTAGTTAGGACTTATGTTTTTGTTTTATATTTTCTATTCTTTTTCATTTTCATTGTATATATATATTGTTTCCATTTTTTTCATTGTTAAATTAATTATTTCTATGTACAATTGTACATAATGTCCATTTATACCTAATAAAGCGTTGTATAATAATAATAATAATTATTATGATTTCAGGTGGCCATGACAGGACAATCTCTGTGCGAGCTTCTGCGCACCCCTGATAAGTGCAGGGATGCTCTGCGCGTCTCCCTACATCTGGTGGAGAAATCCTTACAGGTAATAATATTGCCTTATTTATACTGCCCGAGTAAGGCTCATAAGTCCCAGTATTCCAACAGTAAACCAAAGACATATTTTGTGGTAAAAATCCCAAAAAGGAAGATAATATTTTATGTCCCGGCTGGGTTTCGAACCCGCGACCTTTAATAATAATAATAAGAAGTACCACCCCAGGTGCACGGTGTGCACTAGGTGGTGCTTTCCATCATAACCACGGTAAAGTGTGTGAAAAACAGAGATACTAATAATACTCTTTAGTGGAAGGTAACCACCAGGCGAGGTTAATGCTCAAAGCATTTTCTACCTCCTAACCCTCAGAGTCTTATTATTATGTGGTCACATACTCAAATAGACGAGGAAAAAGCCAAGCATTGGGTGGTATCTGAACCATGGATCACGGATCCACACGCTAGGGATAAATACAAGGGATAAAGAAAATAGGTATCATCATAGAGTGGCGTCATCGTGAACGATGGTAGCCAGACAGTGGAGGAATGACTCAGCACTTCTACCACTGTCTTTACAAGGAGGCTAATAATTGACAAGGGCCCCCAGAACCAATCTAATGCTGGTCTACTCCCTGTTTATAGTCCCCCAGCCAGACTGTTGGTCTACTCACTGTGTATAGTCCCCCAACCAGTAGGCATGAGGAAAAAAATAAATAAATAATCTCTTCCCCCCCCTCAGCGCATCCACCGCGGCCAGAAGAACGCCATGTACACCACGCAGAAGTCCATTGAGAACAAGGTGGGCGCGGTGACCGGGTGGAAAGAACTCCTCCAGTCTGTAGGCTTCAGGTTCGAACCCGCGGCCAATGGCATTCCGTCATCCGTGTTCTTCCCGCAGAGTGATCCGGAGGAGCGACTCACCCAGTGCAGCGCAAGTCTCCAGGCCCTGCTAGGTCTCAATAGTGAGTAAATCATTCTTATTATTATTATTATTATTGAGGAGCTCTGCTAGGTCTCAATAGTGAGTGAATCATTATTATTATTATTATTATTATTGAGGAGCTCTGCTAGGTCTAAATAGTGAGTGAATCATTATTATTATTATTATTGAGGAGCTCTGCTAGGTCTAAATAGTGAGTGAATCATTATTATTATTATTGAGGAGCTCTGCTAGGTCTAAATAGTGAGTGAATCATTATTATTATTATTATTGAGGAGCTCTGCTAGGTCTAAATAGTGAGTGAATCATTATTATTATTATTGAGGAGCTCTGGCTAGGTCTAAATAGTGAGTGAATCATTATTATTATTATTATTGAGGAGCTCTGCTAGGTCTAAATAGTGAGTGAATCATTATTATTATTATTATTGAGGAGCTCTGCTAGGTCGAAATAGTGAGTGAATCATTATTATTATTATTGAGGAGCTCTGGCTAGGTCTAAATAGTGAGTGAATCATTATTATTATTATTATTGAGGAGCTTTGCTAGGTCTAAATAGTGAGTGAATCATTATTATTATTATTATTATTGAGGAGCTCTGCTAGGTCTCAATAGTGAGTGAATCATTATTATTATTATTATTGAGGAGCTCTGCTAGGTCTCAATAGTTTTTTTTTTTTTTTGGGGAGGGAAAAATTTGCTCTTTCAAACGAAGGCATTGTTCGTAACCTTCGAAAGGGTTTTTTACCCTCTAAAAAACCCCCCCTCTACAATTTTTTTTATCTTTGGCCCTGGAACTGTTTAAAAACATTACTTCAGGGCCCAATTCCTGTTTAGGTAGATATTTAACGGGTGTAGATACAATGAAGTTTTCTTGAACTTTTCATGCCTTTATATAGCTGATGATACAACTATTGGATACGAATCTTTCTTAACTTTGAAAGTCCAGGAGTAGCTATAAAGAAAGTATACATATACATTTAATACTACATAAACTGTCACCACATTCCAACACCAACAGTTAACTTATGGTTTTGGTATCCTTCTTCTGTTTCGCAATCCATTAGTGGTTTGCTGCATGAAATATTTGTGGACACATCTCGTTGTATCATATGCAAGACAGTGTCTCGTTGATCATGGTCCGGAAAGTAGAGAAATGAAAGGTTTTAGTATATTTGTTGAAGAGCATATTCACAGATATGTTTCATATTATTCACAACAGTGTTGCAAACAACATGAAACAGTGTTGTAAATTTTATATACTCATATATCTATATTAGTTACAGTATTTCCAGGGTGTCTACTGGTCAGGGAAAACCTGGAATTGTCAGGGAATTTTTCGAGACCGAAAAAGTCAGGGAAAAGTCAGGGAATTTTGTGAAAAAACACCATAAGTCAGGGAATTTTGTGAAAAAACACCAAAAGTCAGGGAATTTTTTTCAAGATCCAATTTTGTCATGAAAATGAAAAATAAAAAAAATTCGCCTACGGCGCCACTGTAATCCAGCAGTGTGATAATGCTTCTTTGGTAAGAAACACAAAACACTCTTAATCACTTTTTATAAAATTAACAAAATTTTAGCAGGTCTTATATAATATTCATATAACGTCTCCTTAAAAAAGTAGACTGGAGAAACTGGAAAAATGGTCTGGAAAACCTGGAAAAGTCAGGGAATTTTACTTTGACCATTTAGTAGACACCCTGATTTCATTATTTATAGTTTTATTCTTTTTAGTTTCTCCTCATATATGTTTATAGTTTTATTCTTTTCAGTTTAGTAGTCTCGTTTTTATATGCAGAGTCTCGCTGACTTGAGGAATTGGTTTCTTTTTCCATCACTGGATCCATTCATGCAAATTAATACAGGGGATGGACACAGTGAGGCCTGTTCCATGTGCATGTGTACATAAACCCTTAGGGTTTGTTTCTGTACACATACACATGTATTAATTTATTTAATTAAAATCACAGTACTTTAGCAAAAACTTTATATGACACTTTTTAAATGAAATACTTGTTTAATTTAAAATAAAAAAGAATAGCGCAGTAAAAACCACCTAATCTTCCAGGGATTTTGGCTTGGAATCTGAAAAGGAGAAACTTGGGGGGAGGAGGTGAGGAAGAGGTCTCCGAAGAGGCCTCTGTCTCTCGCTCCTCCAATCCCCACATGGGAACACGTAGATACATATGCAGCAGACACACATGGTACACGCAGTATATTGTCCATTCATCCCAAAACTTATCTAAATTTCCTGATGTTAGGCAATAATAATCTACTTAAGTATAGGTATCTTACAGTCTAGGTTTTTAGCCTTTTTTTTTCTCTCTTTGTTTCGTTTTTTTTGTTTTTTTGGTTTTTTTGTTTTTGGCTTTTTTTTTTGTTTTGTTTTTTTTTTTTTGGCTTTTTTGTAACTTTCTTGTTTTTTTTTTTATTTTTTTGTTTTTTTTTTATTTTTTTTTGCTTTCTTTTGTCTTTTTTTTCATTTGTATTTTTTTTATTTTTTTTTTATATATATTACTATCTATTCAGGTCTCAATAGTGAGTGAATCATTATTATTATTATAATTGAGGAGCGACTCACCCAGTGCAGCGCGAGTCTCCAGGCCCAGCTAGGTCTCAATAGTGAGTGAATCATTATTATTATTCTTATTATTATTATTGAGGAGCTCTGCTAGGTCTCAATAGTGAGTGAATCATTATTATTATTCTTATTATTATTATTATTGAGGAGCGACTCACTCAGTGCAGCGCGAGTCTCCAGGCCCAGCTAGGTCTCAATAGTGAGTGAATCATTCTTATTATTATTATTATTTCCACTTTCTCTCCTTTGGAAGGTAATTATTACCTTTCAAAGGGTATTACACCAGGAGCGGATCCGAAGATCAAGTCTCCTGAAGTTGTTTGGTTCATAATGTGGGGAGGTTATTTTATGATGGACTTTGTGTAGTCCATCTTTTTCTCTCCCGTGGCTATCCCCCTT
The DNA here is from genome assembly GCA_024516035.1 of Bactericera cockerelli. Taxonomy (NCBI): domain Eukaryota; kingdom Metazoa; phylum Arthropoda; class Insecta; order Hemiptera; family Triozidae; genus Bactericera; species Bactericera cockerelli. The sequence goes on along the minus strand of CM044962.1, from coordinate 7,122,723 downwards.
GGTGGTCCAATGGATTTTTCCATAGGAAAACACTTTCGGGGGTACGGATAGATCCGAACAGCCACTTGGTCACATTATGAACCATTAGGTATGTCAACAGAATTTTCATGAGGACAAGCCTCACTATTTAGAGAAGGTGTCTCTATGCTTCTGTTGACATACCTCGCAGTCAGTGTTCATATGGTATTGTGAATTACCATACTACTTCCTGGGACGTTGCTGACACTTGCAACCATCCAGGGATCACTGACAACTTGCTCGGGTGCCTCGGGAACGCCAAATCCCGTATGACCATTAATTGCTAAATAGTCATCCCTGAGGTATTATTATTATTATTATTAACATTATTGAGGAGCGACTCACCCAGTGCAGCGCGAGTCTCCAGGCCCTGCTAGGTCTCAATAGTAAGTGAATCATTCTTTTGCTAGGTCTCAATAGTGAGTGAATCATTCTTTTGCTAGGTCTCAATAGTGAGTGAATCATTCTTTTGCTAGGTCTCAATAGTGAGTGAATCATTCTTTTGCTAGGTCTCAATAGTGAGTGAATCATTCTTTTGCTAGGTCTCAATAGTGAGTGAATCATTCTTTTGCTAGGTCTCAATAGTGAGTGAATCATTCTTTTGCTAGGTCTCAATAGTGAGTGAATCATTCTTTTGCTAGGTCTCAATAGTGAGTGAATCATTCTTTTGCTAGGTCTCAATAGTGAGTGAATCATTCTTTTGCTAGGTCTCAATAGTGAGTGAATCATTCTTTTGCTAGGTCTCAATAGTGAGTGAATCATTCTTTTGCTAGGTCTCAATAGTGAGTGAATCATTCTTTTGCTAGGTCTCAATAGTGAGTGAATCATTCTTTTGCTAGGTCTCAATAGTGAGTGAATCATTCTTTTGCTAGGTCTCAATAGTGAGTGAATCATTCTTTTGCTAGGTCTCAATAGTGAGTGAATCATTCTTTTGCTAGGTCTCAATAGTGAGTGAATCAATTCTTTTGCTAGGTCTCAATAGTGAGTGAATCATTCTTTTGCTAGGTCTCAATAGTGAGTGAATCATTCTTTTGCTAGGTCTCAATAGTGAGTGAATCATTCTTTTGCTAGGTCTCAATAGTGAGTGAATCATTCTTATTATTATTCTTCATTCCCTGTTTCTAGTCCTCGGGCGAGAGTGTCTTCTCCCTGTTTAACGTCCCCCAGCCAGACACAATGAGACTTTCATTGGTAACCATGCAATATTTTAGCTCAATTTAGTAAGCGCCGAATGGAATAAAACTTTTTCCAATATTCTAGCATGGATAAGGACCAAGAACAATTATCGATCATTCGGGCTGTCTTCTTAGACTCAGAGGTACCAAAAAAACTGTAAGGAGTCTACCTTATGAAGATGGAGCTGGATTCCCATGATCTTACGTTAATATGTATACCAATATTTCTTCTTCATAATGATGTCAGTCTGTGATTAAATATAAATTATATATTTAATAATAATAATAATGCTTTTTCTATTGTGATTAGTCACATTTTGTAGGTACCAATATAGGAATTTCTTATTTATTTTCAATCCCTGTTTAGTTGGCGAGAGTGTTTCTCTGTTTAACGTCCCACAGATCATGAGACTTTCATGGTAACCATGCAATATTTTAGCTCATTAAAAGCGCGAATGAATAAAACTTTTTCCAATATTCTAGCTATGGATAAGGACCCCAGAACATTATCGATCATTCGGTGCTCTCTTAGACCCAGAGGTACAAAAAAACTGTAAGGAGTCCTACCTATGAGATGATGCGGATTACCAGGATCTACATGTTATATGTAACCAATATTCTCTTCTAATGACTGTCAGTCGTTGATTAAATATAAATTATATATTTCTTATTGATAAAAGAAATTATGGCTATCTCTTCCACCCAACTCTAACATCTAGTACAACTTCTCACTTCTGTTTATACTGATACTGATTTATTCCCTTGTTCCACCACACACAGGCACCACTCTCACCTCTCTCTCGAAGCTCGTGAGCCACTCGGCCTCGGTGAGCGACGAGCTCATCTCTGTGATGCGCTCCTTCTGACTCGCTTCTCCGAGTCCACTGGCGGGGGCGGGGGGGGAGACTCGCCCGACCTGAGTCTGGACGTGCGGCTGTGGCACGAGCCAGGCGTGCATGAGCTGCTGGCCTCGCTCGGCCTCGACCTGAGTGGGGTCGGGGAGACAGAGGTGACGCTGCGGCCGGGCAAGAGCGCGGCCTTGCGGCCCGTGAGCTTCGCCCTGCAGGCCCTGCTGGCGCTCTTCGGTAATTTATTTATTTAAATCACAAACGGGCGGACCCTGTACTAACTAAATTGCAATATTTACCCTAACTAATAGGCATTAAAAAAATATAATAATTAATATTAACACGTTCGTTACCAAGCCAATTTTTTCAAGTTTTACTAGGGACCAGGCGGTAAAGTCGCTGTTGCATCCTGGGGACCAAATTTTTTTTTTGCATATTTGGCATCGTATTTGTACAAGAATCGATCCTATATCTGTTCTAATACTAACAACCTACCTCAAAAAGGCCATATATGGATGTCCGGTCCCTCGTTGAAAATTTTGATAACAACCACATGTGTGTTTTCGGTCCCAAAGAAAAACAAAAACATCCACATATGGCCGTTCGGTAACGAACGTGTTAACTTAACTCTTAACTTACACTAACTATCAAATTGGACTAAAACTAACAAGTAAAATGCATACTTAACCAGTACAAAAATCAATTCCTTTAGTAAGGAGTCTTGTTCCTTTTATTTCTTTTGATTATGTTGAAACGAAATGTGTTTTGCTGCAACCGCATGAGCTTGATACTTAACAGAGATTGAAATAATAAAAATAATATTTTTTTTGTTGTTGATATTTTTATTTACAATCTACAATCTTTCGTAAAGAAAAATACAAATTATTGTAATAAGTAAATTTGATGTAGTAGATATGACATGGAGGAGAAGTAGCCCAATGACTACACTCCTTTCAAAATTGCAATATTCTGCTAGCTGTTTGTTTAGCAGCTCTACATGTGACACCCACTTGAGGGCGGAAAAGATGACACAACATAGAGTTACAGATTTAGTAGTTGTAATATCTAATTTTAATATTAGTCGTGTCATATCAACCACACAAAAATGCCGGCACCACATCCAAAGCAAACGCAAAACTAATATCTTTTCTAGTTGTAGCTCAAATTCTTTCAGATATTTACATTTTCCGATAGGTCTAATTTAGTTAATTGTACTGTAACACAGCAGATATAAACGGTGAATTAAAAAAATATGTAGAGTTCGAATTTGAATGGTCACCCGCCCGAGTCCTAATCTCGCTGGACGTTGCTTGACTTCAGTGACAGAACGAGAACTGATGCGTTCATCGACGCCGTTGTTGGGTCAATATTGAACTTTGTTTCTTGAGACGCCCCCGAAACAATAATAATAAAAATCAATAGCTTGCTCATTCTAGGAAACCAGATGGCCGGAGAACTAGACGTGGACTTTTTTTGCCGATTCATTGGAAATACTTAAGACCAGGCTACTTGGCCATTTTATTAATAAATAAATTATCTGTGATTGTTATGTTATGTTATATGGTCAGATTTAATGTAGTATATTGTTCAATGTGAGTCAAAAAAATAATTAGATTTATATATTTTTAAGTGAAAAATATAATTATAAGTAAATAGGTAGGTAGGTGCATTTGTTTTGTTCTTTTTTTCTTTTTGTAGCTGTAAGTTTTTTTTTATATGTAGATTTAAGTGTCTTTGTATTAATGGGGACTCCTCGTCAATTCATAAAATTAAATAAATAAAATAAATAAATAAAAATAATACTCCCCCCCCCCAGACACCCAGGAAGCGCCCAAGTCCCTGAGTCTGGAGGAGTCCGCCTCCTCCTCCATGGAGTCCCTCGCCTCCCTGACGGAGGAGGAAGAAGAGGACCGGCTCGCCCCCATGCCCCCCGCCCCCGCCCAAGCCCCGCCCCTGCTCAGACACACGGGCGGCGCCTTCACCTCCTACGTGAGGCGGCGCGGGGAGCCTGACGGCCGCACCAGTGTGGAGGTGACGCCGCATACGCCGCCGCAGGTGAGAGCCGCATTCGGGTCTTTCTATTTTTTTTTTTTTTTTTTTGAGAACTTTATATGCACAATGATTATCTCATACTAGATTTTTTTTTTTAATTTGTATAGCATATATTTGAAATTCGAACATTTTAAACTATTTCAAATAAAATATTTCATTGAGATCTTCTGGGACTGGACACTGGACATGCGCCCACAATGCTTGCGGCAGTCAAAACCCAGTCATTGAAATTTTTTAAAAAACGTTCAATTGAAAGATTTTCTTCGCTGTCACTACTCTCTTTTCCAATGATCAATCCCATTTTATTTATTTATTTATTTTTTATTTAGAAACACTTTATTAGTAGAACATACAGACAAATTCAGACAAATAATGGGAAAAAGTAAATATAAAAATGACAATAATAATAATATAACACAAGAAAAAAATAAATAAAATATATACATATGTCCTAACTAAAGGGCGGGGTTATTGCCTATGGCAATCTCTTCCACCCAACCTTAAAGTTTCCCTATCTAGATTATCAAGTATTAAATAAATAAAATAATAATAAATAAATAAAAATATGTACATGGATATATATACATAAAAAAAGTAAATATATATATAAATGTAAGAAAGAAAGAAAGAAAAAAGAAAAAGAAAAAAAAAGAAAAAATAATAATAATAACACTAATTAAAAAAAAAAAAAAAAAAAAAAAAAATTAATATAATAATTCAATTTTCCAAGAAATGTTCCTTCGTCAAAGCTTTAAATGTCAAGCGATTTTCCAAGGTTCTAAGTTCATCAGGCAATTGATTTCAGGATCGAACAGCATTAACTATAAAACTATTACCCATATGGTTTGTGTGATGAGGTGAAATGGAGAGATGAGTGGAGCGAGTGTTATGGCTATGAAATGAAGAAAGTGAGTGAAATGATGAATGAAGATATGGAGGTGAACCCTCCTTCATTATTTTCCATAGTAAGCCCAATCCCATCTTCATACCCCAACAACGACTCTCCACTCCTACATCTTCTCCTAGCTCTTCTTATGCACATACTCGCTGCACGCTGCGCAGCAATGGAAATTTTGGCTCGTACCCATCCTAAGTATTATATGCACAATGAGTATCTCATACTAGATATACATTTTACTTTCTAAAATTTCCAATATTAGAAATCAGAAGTAATGTGTTCGTTTTTGTATTGAAATAATAATTTCTTGCTCGGATTTTAATTTTTTTCGTAAATTTTACAGGTTGAGTAGTTATAAAAAAGAAATAAATAAAAATATAAAAAAAGATACTCATCTTGCCTGATTTTCATTACAGTAATAGAAAGTCGTGTGATCTTTATTTTACATGGATAGTGAATGTCACTGACCTCAGTAGCGTTATTACATGAGTAAAAAATATGTTATTTTCATTGCCATGGTTACAACAAACACACTGATGTTCTTCTCTTTGTTGCCATGGTTACAACAAACGCACTGATGATGTTCTTCTCTTTGTTGCCATGGTTACAACAAACGCACTGATGTTCTTCTCTTTGTTGCCACGGTTACAACAAACGCACTGATGCTCTTCTCTTTGTTGCCATGGTTACAACACATGCACTTAATTTCTTCTTTTCGTTGCCAAGGTTACAACGAAAACACCAACCTTGTTGTTTTCGTTTCCATGGTTACATTAAACGCTTGACGTTCTACTTCTCTTTGTTGTCATGGTTACAACAAACGCAATAATGTTCTACTCTTTGTTGCCATGGTTACAACGAAAACACCAACCTTGTTGTTTTCGTTTCCATGGTCACATCAAACGCTTGACGTTTTACTTTTCGTTGTCATGGTTACAACAAACGCACTGATGTTCTTCTCTTTGTTGCCATGGTTACAACACATGCACTTAATTTCTTCTTTTCGTTGCTAAGGTTACAACGAAAACACCAACCTTGTTGTTTTCGTTTCCATGGTTACGTCAAACGCTTGACGTTCTACTTTTCATTGCCATGGTTACAACAAACGCACTAACTTTCTTCTTTTCGTTGCCAAGGTTACAACGAAAACACCAACCTTGTTGTTTTCGTTTCCATGGTTACACCAAACACTTGACGTTCTACTTTTCGTTGTCATGGTTACAACAAACGCACTCAACGCACTGATGTTCTTCTCTTTGTTGCCATGGTTACAACAACCACCTTGTTGTTTTCGTTTCCATGGTTACATCAAAACGCTTGACGTTCTACTTTTCGTTGACTTGGTTACAGCAGGTGGTCGGCAACAAGCTGATAGGCTGTGGCCGGCCGGGCGGAGGAGGGGAAAGCGACGCCGCGTTCACCCCCTCTCCCCCGTGGCCTCGCAGACTCTACTCAACCATCAGACGCGGATTCGCAATCTCTACTCGTGCATCAACGACCTGAGCGAGAATGTGCACACGTTGACTCTGAGCCGCCCCGACTCGAGTAGTTCGGCGAGCTCCGCCACTGACTGGGAAGGTGAGTTAATATTATTATTCAGTATATCAGTATCAGTATAAATAGAAAAGTGAGAAGTTGTACTAGATGTACATGAATATCAGAACATACTTGGACAGCTGTTTCGAGCTTATTTGCTCTCATCAGCGGGTAATAGTTCTGAATATCCGTGTCACCAACTAACCTCTGTATTTTAATCAGTATAAATATAAAAGTGAGTAAGCTTTATTACTATAGTAAGCTGTATTAAGTAGAACAAAAATATATACATACTACCGGGCCGTCGCCCGCTTTGCCGGCCGAGGCATGGCCGTGAAAGCAGAAAATCCTATTTCGCCAATGGCAGGTGTTGTAGTGGGAATTTCGAAAAATCCCGTCTTATTGCACATCTACACTATAAGACAAAGCTACCTACCAAATTTCAGCTTCCTAGGACTTACCAGTTCGGAGAAACAGTGATGAATCAGTGAGTGAAACTCTCTTTTATAAGTATAGATAGTGAAATAGAATGAATAAAATAGAAAAAAAAGAAAAACAATAAGATTAAGCAAAGATACAGGAACAAAAAAAAAAAAAAAAAAAAAAGAGAGAATGAAGTTAATGTCCTAACTAAGTCCTACCTAAAGGGCGGGGTTATTACCTGTGGCAATCTCTTCCACCCAACCCAACTCAAAGCTGAGTTGGCTTAGCTTTGAGATGCTCAGCTTACCACGCGACCTATCGTGGGTTCAAACCCCAGTGTTTAAAAAAAATTGCTAGTAAAACATTAGCACCGCCCTTTATCAAGTTTTGCTTAATAAATTTATACATATAGTAAAATAGAATAAAATTATAAGAAAAACAATTAGATTAAGCAAAGATACAGGATTAAAATACGATGAATTTTGTTCGAATTGGATGTCTAGTAAAACATTAGCACCGCCCTTGATCAAGTTTTGCTTAATAATTTCAACTTTGTTTCTTGTAAATTGTATGTACTATATTTTGTAAATAAAACTTGATTAAATCTGTTTAATAATAATAAAGTTTTAATAATAATGGATTATGAACATTTTATTCATATAGCCAGCGGCGCGCGGCATATGACCAAAGTCCCATTTTGCTAGCAGTTCAGACAAAGTCTGACGTTTATTGGTTAGATTTTCATTTGTTGGTACCCTCACCCAGCCTGTTGGGAAATCTTTTTTTTTTTTTCTTTCCCTATCCTAGAAAAGATTTCTAAAAAAATTGATATTGATATTTTTTTAATATTTTTTTTTACAATTTTTATTTTTAATAGTTTATTTATATAGCTTTGAAGGGCTTCTAAGAGAAGTGGGTTACTTGCAAGATTGAATGACACTATTTATTTTTAACAATTTGCCGCCATTCTCAGGCAACGGGCACGCCACGGTGCTGCGACGCGGCATCTCGCATCAGCCCTCCCTCCCCTCCCCCCTGCCCGCGTGCCCCCGCCCCCCAGAGAAGACTCCGCCCCCTCGCATCGTAAGCCCCTCCCCTCGGGCGGCAGCATCAAGGAGAAGCCGGCGTCCCTGGCGAGTGAGGGCGCCACCAGCATGACGGGTGAGTACTGACACTCTGCGCATGCGTCAGTGGTTGCAGTCATTACTTTAAAGTATATATGTATACAAAATGACAAAATAACCATCATTAGAGGATAGTTGGCAGTTAAAAACATACAAAGTAGTCACTGTGGCAGAGCGAGTTAGCGCGCTAGGCATTGCACACATGGTGACCTGGGTTCGATTCCCAGCGGGGAGGATTTTTCCTGCTCTGTACTTGGATGTTCGGGGTCCACTCATACCTCGTGAGGAAAAATGAGTAGCTGCTTTAATGTGAAGGAGCGACCAGTGGCAGAATCTTAGGCAAAAAATAATACAAGATATTGTAAATTAAAGTGGTAAAGTCCTATGATTCTGCGCTACCCACTAAAATTGTGACATAATAACACAAAGAAAAAGCATATTATTATTATTATTAAAAACATACAAAATTAATAAAAAAAAAATAGTTCAGTACCAAGATATCTTGGCCGCAAACAAGGATATCACTGCATTCATTGGCTAAACCTTTTTGGATAGGAGTTCTGGAACTTGGCCCTTTTTTAACGGTAGTTTTTTTGTGGGATATATATTATTTATTATTACTAAGTATTATCATTATTATATAATAATGATAATAGTACTATCATTATTATAAGCATATAATAGGTTGATCCCCATTTATTGTGAGGGAATCAACTGTTTGTTTTTCACTTTAAATAAATAAATTCAAATTCATTATTTTTACAAATTAACGGTTTAAACTCATGTGTATTATTAATTCTGTTTAAACCATGTGTATTAATTCAATCTCCCGAAATCTATGATTAATGACATTGTTATCACAGCTATTCGCGGTTCTTGTCGCATAATTCATAACCACCTATACAAACCATCCTGAAATATAACCATTGTCTTTGTCTACTTCAAAACACAAGTATTTTATTTTTTTTATTTTTTTTAATACATGACAAGTAAATGGTTCAAATATATATAACAACAAGCAGGCTGTCGCCCGCTTTGCGGGCCGAGGCATGGCCGTGAAAGCAAAAAATCCTTTTTCGCCAATGGCAGGTGTTGTAGTGGGAATTTCGAAAAATCCGTCTTATTGCACATCTAGACTATAAGACAAAGCTACCTACCAAATTTCAGCTTCCTAGGACTTACGGTTTGGGCTGTAGAGCGATGATCAGTCAGTGGTCAGTGAGTGACTTTGACATTTATATATTAAGATGACAGTTTTACATAATTCATAATATTTTTAACTGAACTTATGCTAGTTTCTTTTGGCTGTCGTCATCTCACACTAAGGGCCACACCTATGAAGTATGGTCCTTGTGTCGTGGGATGCATAACAAGAGTACTGTGTCTTATGGCAAGCATCGATAGTGATGTCAGTTGTTTGTAAATAAATTTTACTGTCTTTCTCTGTCTAATTAATATTTTATTTTATTTTAAAAAAAATTTTGTATTTACATTTATAATGTTTTACAAAATGTAAATACAAATAAAAATAAATTAAAAAAAAGTTAAATTATCATATTTGTGTTAATCACTCTAATTAATATTAATTCCGACCTCGCTCCCATGACCTTCCCCCAGGCGGTATTCAAGACGAGATCCGCGCCACTCAGCTTCGCCACCTGAACCGCGAAGTCACGCCGAGCATTTCCGAAGTCTACCACGAGCGGAACATAGGGCTGGGCCTGGCTCCTCCCCTCTCCAAGCTCCTCCTTTTTCCCGCCGCTAGCTCCGCCCACAACAGTCGGACCACGAGCTCCTGGCTCAACTCGGCCGCGCTGCAGAGGTAGGTAAATATGTGACTCGAGGCTTTCTGCTCCTACTTCATTCGTCTTTTTGTTACAAATTACCTAAAATAAAAGGAAACCCAAGTTGCCTTGTTTCCGATGTTAGTAACTTTAATGACTGCCAGAGACTCAAAAAGAAAGAAAGAAAAAAAAAAATACATTTATTTTTATTTATTTATTTACACTTTATAATTAAGACATATTATATACAACACAAATAATTACAAATTAAAATACAATATAATAGAAGAAGAAAAAAAATATATATATATACATAATATATATCCTAACTAAAGGGCGGGGCTATTGCCTTTGGCAATCTCTTCCACCCAACCTCTTCATTATTTGTTGAAGAGAAAAAAATCGACCTTGTAATCAGGAGATAGGAGATTCGAGTCCCAAGTTCGGTTTTAACACGTTGACTGCCAAGGTCATTTTTGGACACTTTACCCGTACGCCACGTTACTGACACTCATTCAAATAGAATAGAATAATTTTATTGTAAATAAAGCCCGAGGGCATCTTACAAAGTCAATACTTAAAATTAATCTAATACTAAGGGAATAAAACAAAAGTAAATTACAATGTTATGACATTGAAAATAAAGACCGTTGACTAAGCTTAAATCAAATAATACTATACATTGTCAAGAAAAAGTAGCATCGACTGTCACACAATATGTGTGACGTGGCGTATAGGTTTAACATTCTGTCACACATATAGTGTGACATGGCAGTCAATGTGTTAAAACACCGAGGCGTGTCTGTCTGTGTGTTGCAGGCTGAGCGCGGACACGGAGCTGGCCAAGCGAGACGAGGCCGACGGCCGCTCCATAGCCGAGTCCCAGAGCTCGGCCGCGCCCCCCTGCGCCCCCCCCGTGCTGCTGCCGCCCCTGCCTCTGCCGCGCTCCAGACCCCCGCCCCTGCCCCCCTCCTCCTCCTCCTCCTCTCCTCCGCCTCCCCCCTCGTGACGTCACCGAGTCTAGCGCGCGTCGGCCGGGTGAGCTATTGGGCGGGTGAGCTATTGGGCGAGTTTTTAAACTTGGGTCCTGTTTAAGCGTATTTTTTATGTGAATATAAAAATATGTATGATTTTATTTGTGGTGAAGCACAAGGCCTCTTCACATTTTTTGTGGGTAGCGCAGCATTACTAAGAGCCTCCTTCACATTTCGAATTATTCTATTCTATTAATTTCTTTTTACTCTGGTAATGCCGCCACTGGTCGTTACTCATACAAGTAACTACTCATTTTTCCTCACGAGGTATGAGTGGACACCGAACATCCAAGTACAGAGCAGAATAATTCCTGCTCCGCTGGGATTCGAACCCAACTCACTCTGCCATGGTCACTACTGTGAATATAAAAATATTAATTACTAGCGGGGCTGCACCGGCTTCGCCAAGCCATCACATATACACACAGTAATGCTGGTATGTCAGATGATTTTGATAGCAGTCTACCAAAAAAAAAAAAAAAAAAAAAAAAAACCATTTTGCTCTCAGGTGACGACGGAAAATATTTGTTTTGTGATTAACAAAGTACTTTCTACTTTTTTTTTTTTTTTTTTTTTTTTTGAATTTACGAACTTGCGTGTCCATTTTATAAAACGCGGGATTACATTATTAAAACTTACAACTAATATAAAACTAATTATATGCTAACTTACAAGCTAAAAGCTAAATAAACTAAATGGTAAAAGGTAAATTGTCTGATTCTAATAATTGTAGTATTTTATTAGAATTATTGCAAAATATATCCACACCTCCAACACCACCGGCCAGGTTCCACAACTTTTCACATCTATGTACTGTTGCATATTCAGTGATATTTGAGCTACATTTTCTTAAATTAAAGGTGACTTGATTTCTTGTTTTTCTTGAAGGAATTTTAAATTGAATTTCACTGAGGAGATCAGGTGCATAGATTTTGTTATTTATGATTTTGTGGAGAAATGTAAGGTCATATATTTGTCTTCTGGATTCAAGATTTAAAATGTTATGAGATATTTCTATTGTATTATATTGAGTTTTTGTAATAAATTCTTTATTTATTTTATATGCTAAAAATCTTAAAAATCTATGCTGCACCGATTCAAGAAGATGTTTTTGGTATTCATAATGCGGTGACCACACAACAGACGCGTACTCTAACACTGACCTGACATACGCAAAGTATAGGACCTTTAATGTTGTCACATTCGAGAACTCCCTGCAGTGTCTCATTAAAAATCCATACATTTGAAGAGCTTTAGCTCTGATATTGTGAATATGAGACGTGAACTTCAGGTTGCTTTCAAATGTGACACCCAGGTCCTTCACCGTCGTCTGTCGAGCCAGTGTTTCGCCCATGACATGATATGTGGCCAGGATGGGATTTCTAGTGGTGTGGTATGTAACAATAGCACATTTCTTAACATTAAGATTCATGTGGTTCACCTGGCACCAGTGATGGAGGCGGGAAATCGTATCCTGCAATTGAGAGACTTCCTCTAGCCCTGTAACCCTACGTGCAAATTTCAAATCATCGGCAAAAAGCCAGAATGATTCTTTCTGGAATATTTCCTTGATATCATTTATAAATAACAAAAATAATAATACAGAACTCATGTGCCCCCCCTGCATACAGCCTGATTTAACAGCAATGGGGTCAGATTTTGCATCGCCGACTCTTACAATTTGAATGCGATTTGTAAGGAAGCTGCGTAACCAGTCAAGCAATGTCCCAGCCACACCCATAGAAGATAACTTTGCAATCAGTAGGTTGTGACTTACAACGTCGTACGCCTTAGAAAAATCGGTGTATATTGTGTCTACTTGACTGCTTCCTTGAGTGTTCTTAATAATAAAATTATAAAAAGATACAAGATTACTATAAGTAGACCGATTTCTCATAAAGCCGTACTGGTTGTCAATCACAACCTGACTTGCAATTCTATGGTGAGATGAATCCAGTTTCTTACATTTAAAATTAAAGAAAAAGAAAAACATCTTTATTTATTTGTATTTGAACATAGTCCATACTATTATATTTGATACGAAATTGTGGAACATATATTTAAACTAAAAATAACATATTCACCCATACTATCAAGATTTACATTTAATTTTCGTTGGTACACGTATAACAATTTGAGGTATATTGAAATTAACATTTAATGTTTACCTATACTAGCAAATTTTATAGCAATTTGCAGCTACACTCTTCAAATGAACAACTTATATTTGCTTTGTGTGTTATTACTATCGATTAACATCTCTTCAACATTTAAAATTTAAACATAGCTTTGGCTAGACAATGCTATGTCTAAGTAGAAATACCTGTATTGCAATTTAACATCAAGTCTTCTATCCCCAAGTTATGCTTTATTATGAGTAAAATACCAAGAAATAAAAACTTTGTAAATTTTTAGGTATTTTTTTATTCATATTAGACAAAAAGAGTACTTAGGTGGTGTACTATTTGTCATGTGATGTGTAAATATGAAGTTTTAATTATTATATCTTTGAAAAAAAAAAAAAACGAATATCTTTAATGTCTTCCTTTAACCATTCTATGTTTTGTAACTACACTGTAGATATTTATATCCTATTACTGCGCGCAATACACACGTGCATTGTAACATAAATAATAATAATTAGTGTATTAAATGATACCTATTAAGAAATTATCCTTTTATAAAATATTAAATGTAATAAAAATATAAGTACCTATCTCAATTTTATCTATTGTCATTAAAAAATCAAATGTATAAATGAGTTGTCCTACCTTCATTTTTGTAGGCACTTGTTAAAAAATTTGTACAAATATAATTACTTCTAATATTGTCAATGTTTGAAATATATATATATTTTTTTTTAATATTTTGTAAAATTATAATTACTTAAAATATTAGCAATGTTTGAATGATTAATTTTTTGTTTTCTTATTTTCTGAACAAAGAATCAATAAAAACACCATTTTCTATAGCCTAACACAAGTGATTGCTTGGTTTGTGGACACTACCACATATCTAAGTCGTCATGTTGTACTTTTAATGAACAGGTAGTTGTCCAATCTCCCGACAAGCCAGCGTCGGCGTCGATGACGCGTTGAAATATTGTGTGACTTATCACAGTATTGGTTGACTTGTCACAATGTTGGTTGACTTGTCACAGTATTGTTTGACTTGTCACAACATTGTGTTACTTGTCAGAACATTGTTTGACTAGTCACAATATTGTGTGACTTATCACAATATTGTTTGACTGGTCACAATGTTGGTTGGCTTGTCACAATATTGGTTGGCTTGTCATAATGTTGGTTAACTTGTCACAATGTTGGTTAACTTGTCACAATATTGTGTGACTTATCACAATATTGTTTGACTGGTCACAATGTTGTTTGGCTTGTCACAATATTGGTTGGCTTGTCACAATGTTGGTTGGCTTGTCACAGTATTGTTTAACTTGTCACAATGTTGGTTGACTTGTCACAGTATTGTGTGACTTGTCACTATATTGTGTGACTTATCACAGTATTATGTGACTTATCACAATATTGTTTGGCTTGTCACAATGTTGGTTGGCTTGTCACAATGTTGGTTGGCTTTTTACAATATTGGTTGGCTCGTCATTAGATTGTTGGGTCTCTTCCTTGTCACTAGATGGAGGGGTCTCTTCCTTGTCACAACGCAGAGCAGACAGCACCTCACTGCACTTGGCATCTACTTTGACGTGCGCCAGATTGTCCGCCCGTGTGGCGCCTATGTTCACGATGGCGATGGGCAGCTTCAAGTCCGTAGCTTCCAGTAGGATCCTGTAGCCGGAATATACCTGGACACGGGGGAATATGAAATTTGAAATCAGATGGATCGGTTATTTCTGTCCAATAGTGAGAGAATATAATAGAATAGAGCATACAGAAAAGGAAAGTTTTTATTTTTATTTACAAGGCAACTAATCACAGGTGACAGACTTGATCCATCCCACTTGCATAAGGCATGCACAATTGCACATACCTAACATGCAGGTAGCATTACCTCGTTGGATTGCCAAAGAAATCCTCTGAAAGAGGAAAGCCTTGGCAGCCCTATTGCCAGTGAGAGCATACAGTGTTTTTTTTTCGTTTGCTTTTTTTGGAAACCCCTAATTTTCCATTACATTTATACAGGGTGAGTCATTTTAAATGGTGCATTCAATTTTCTCCTCCCCCTATGGGAAATACAAAATTTTCTGTTCTAAGATTATTTTCTTAGTTCACAGGGGGATATCCCATGGTGACCTTCAATGTTATTTCAAGGTCAACATCAGAATCTTAAATGGATCAACCTGAATTTTATTGCATAATATTCTGATTATCCATTAAATTTTGACAATATTCATTCAACTCACATTTTCATTTTATATTTTTCCTCAAAAATTTCAAGTTCTTTTTTTTTCAACTCTAACCTAGGCAAGATGTCTCCTTGTGAGCTCTGGAAATTATATCAGAATAGAAATTTTGTATTCCTAATAGGGGCCAAGAAAATTGACTGTCACTTGTAGCCTATTCGAATATACTGCCCAGATTCTCCGAATCTCCTTTTCTCCGTTTGAACCGTCAAATATCGTTTAAATATCGATATCACAGAGTGCAATCGGAAAGTGAAAGAGGGAGTTGAAATAGCTGTTCTGCGCATGACATTACGTCAAATTGCCTATACTTCCAATGCTAACAAATCTCGATTTCTCTTTCCTTTTCAATTTCTGTTCGAATAATATTTTTTGGGAAAGTCAAACGGGGAGTAGAAAGGGCGCGTGATTTTTAAAAAAATGACTTCGAAACGGAGATTTAGGGCAGTAAAATGGTCGAAATTCGGGAAGAATAATTTCACTCCCCCAATTGGTTTTAAACAACCCTAATGGTAATTACTCGCCATAATTACTTATTATAATTATTAAATAAGTAAAAGTATGTCATTTTATTAACACATTATATCATAGAATATTATTTTCCGTCTTTTTTAACGCAATAATTCCTTTAATTGAGAGGTCGTTGTTTTCGAAGATTTCCAGCCTAACAGCCGTTTCCATAGCTATATTGCTATATTTTACTATTCTTTACAATTATTTTTACCTTGGTAGTCATTACTGCGCACTCTGAAACGAGAATTATTTTATACTTAACTAGGGGTTTAACCGTACTTAGCAGCGGAATTTTTGTTACATCTAACTAGTCGTCTACCCGTACTTCGTAAAGGGATTTTTTTTTTAATATACTAATCCGTTCTCCTTCAAGATATTATTATTTACGTTTTTTAACTAACTAACCATTTACCCATATTCTGCAACGAAATTTCTCTTATACCTAACTGGGTGTCAACCCGTGCTTCGCAATGTCATTCATTTTTAAATTAACTAGAGTTTTACGTTCTTCGTAAAGGAATTTATTTTACGTTTTACACCCAACGAGTTATTTACTCGTACACTGCAACGTGGTTTCTATATTACCGAAGTAGTCGTCTACCCGTGCTTCGTAGCAGGTTTATTATTTCCGTTTTTTTTAAATACTTGTGTACCTTACTAGCCGTCTACCCGTACTTCGTAGGAGGTTTATTATTTCTGTTTTTTTTTAATACTTTGTATACCTTACTAGTCGTCTACCCGTACTTCGTAGCAGGTTTATTATTTCCGTTTTTTTAATACTTTGTATACCTTACTAGCCGTCTACCCGTAATCTGCTACAAGATTCATCTTATGCCTAACTAGTCGTCAACCCGTACTCTCTACTACAACATTTCTCTTATAGCCAACTAGTATTCTACCCGCACTTTGCTACGGGATTTTTTTTATTATACTTTGTATACCTTACTATCAGTCTACCCGTACTCTGCTACAATATTTCTCTTATAGTTAACTAGTCTGTAACCTGTACTTTGCAGTGGGATTCATTTTCAAATAAAGTAAACCTTAATTTTAAGCGCTTCGCAAGGAAATTTATTTGACGTTTTACACCCAAAGAGTAGTTTACCCGTACACTGCAACGTGATTTCTTTATTACCGAACTATTCGTCTACCCTAACTTCGTAGCTGATTTGTCAATTCACGTTTCAAACCAAGCTAGTCGTCAACACGTACTCTGCTACGAGATTTCTCTAATACGTAACTAGTCGCTAAGCCGTACTTTCTTATTTTACTAATACTTTGCATCTCTTACTGGCCGTCTACCCATACTTGGCTACAAGATTTTTTTTAGAGCTAACTAGTCGTTAACCCATACTTTGATACGGGATTTATCTTATGCCTAACTAGTCATTAACCCGTAAAATACCGATTTTCCTGCAGTCTAGATTGTACAAAAAATATCTCTAGTCCGTCTGATTTTCTGCACAAAACAACGAGCTACATTTATTCACATTTCCCTGTAAATACTTGAACAGAACAAAGCGGTCAAGGGGACCGACTACTTCATAGGTCGCGGGTTCAAAACCCAACCGATGCCGAGATATGACAAGTTATATCCTCCCATTTGGGATTTTCACCATATAATACGTCTTCTGCTTACGCTTACTAACAATGGGACTCATTAATGAGTCCCACTATTAGGACTAATTAGTCCTAGTCGGCCAATATAAATAAGGCGATATTATTATTAAAGCACAATATACCTACGCGTATTCACTTGTCTCAGTAAATATTTGAAGACGTGATGCTACCCACTAAAAATTGTGACATAAGAACACAAATAATTCTTATCTTATCTTATCTTAAATGGGATGCTATGAAAAAATTCCCGTTGCAAAGTAGAGGGTCACTACTATTAAGAGGGCACAATATTTACCAGTATAAAATCAAGAAAAAATTATAAAAGATAGAGTATTATAAAAAATTTATACATATATAAATAAGTAAATGATACTAGTGTCCTGACTAAAGGGCGTATAAAAAAGGTATAAAACCCGAAAAAAAATCCGTTGCGAAGTACGGGTTGACCGCGAGTATGCTATAAAAAATATGCCGTTGCAAAGAACAGGGTATCACCTAGTTAGGTATGAAGCGTATATAATACTCCGTTGCGAAGTACGGGTTGATGGCTAGTTAACTATAAAAATTATTCAGTTGCAAAGTACGGGGAAACATCTAGTTAGGTATAAAACCTATAAAGATAAATACTCCGTTGCGGAGTACGGTTTAGCGGATTGTTGGCTATAATATATAGCAGAATTATAGGATTTTTTCCCTTACCTTTAACATCGTAATATTTTATTTTATTTTGCTTATAATTCCGCCACTGGTCGCTGCTCACATTGACACAGTTACTCATTTTTCATCATGGAGTATGAGTGGATGCAAGTACAGTGCACAAAAATACTGCTCTGCTGGGGATCGAACCCAGGGCACCATGCGTGCAATGCCTAACGCCTAGCGCGCTAACTCACTCCGCCACGGTGACGTCAGTGACTACATTGAAAAGGAGAATCGGGGATTTGGAGAAGTATATTCGAACAGGAATCACTCCCTTTTTGCGAAACGGAGAATTGGAGAATCGGGGAGTGGGCAGTATATTCGAACAGGCTATTGGAATAACTCGTCCCGTAAAGTGCAGAAAATCACAAGTGAATTTATTTGTTATAAAGTTCATATTAGAAATCCAAAGTATATTAATGTAATGTTTTATATAAAACAAGGATTCTTTTAATTTTCACAAGTTAGTACTCATGGTAGCAAATACTTAGTCAGGCAAAAATAGTTGTAATTAGTTAGAACTAGAATAATTTCCGTTTATTGTATTGTAAATAAATAAATGATCAAGCCTACAAAACTCAAGTCAGTGAGAAAAAATGAAAAGAATCCTAGTTTTATATAAAATATTACATTACACAAGTGAACTTACTGTCAGTGAAGATCCCAGAACTAGAACTCCGTCACAAGATTTGACCAGGTAATCTATCTTGTCCATTCTGTGGCGAGGAATATTATCACCAAAGAAAACAATGTCGGGCTTCAGATTTCCATAGCAATGGGGACACTGAGGCACTTGGAAGTTGGACATGATTTCCTAGAAATAGAATATTTTTTTTTATTATTATTATTTTATTTGAAAAATGGTCTTGACATATAATTATGAGTCACCTGTCATATAAAAGAATTGATTGAATGATTAGAAATTTAATATTAAGGGGGAAAAATGAGTTTATAACTATTCAAATTTACCAGGTATGTTGCTAGTAAGAATTTGGAACAGTCTTGGTCTCAAAATTTACTAATTTGACTCAAGCACTTGCACTAAGAGGTTGCAGTACTCACGTGGAAAAAAATAGAACAAATAATTTATTTAATTTTAAAATAATTTCTTAAATTCTTTTTCAAATATAATTATATTACAAAAGTAATCATTATTAACAACAATTTCGATTTAAGTGAACACATGTGTCATTAGTAGTTTTGTATTTTCATAAAATTACTAAAGGCAAATCCTCACCTAGTAACCTTTGCAAGGACAAAGAGATTCTGACTCAGGTACTTACGTCACTGATTTCCACATCACCATCTGGTCTCATTTCTTGGCTCTCAACGTGAAGATCTGGGTTCATCTCTTCAAGTATCCTCTGAAATTTGTGTCTAGATATCTCATAATCACAACCGAGACACATGACTCTGAATGCAGTGCCATGCATTTCTATGACCTGAAATTATTTTATTAAATGTTGAACTGAAGAATTTTTTTTTTTTAAATATGAACATAATTTTGACAAGGTTTATTTTGAGAAGCATGATATGTGGGGATCTAATTGTAGATCAAATATCAGTACATGTCAATACCTGTCATAATTACTCCTGGTTGATTCAATGTTAATTTCAATACCTTTGAGAGGACAAAAAACATCCTTTGTTCAGTTTCAATGTTTTTCTTTGAACTCTGATCTTTTGTGGGCAAAAAAAAAAAAAAAAAAAAAATGAGCAAAATATTCATTATCAACTTGACAATGGGGTTTTACTGGTGAATGATAACATTACATTACCAGCTTTGTCAGGACAAAAGACAATAACAAATCAATAGTGCCCTTGTGAGGGTTGGTTTTAGGAAGGGAATTTAGCCATAAAAGTTGGAAGAAGGAGTGCTAGAACCAACCAACCATGAGGAAGAGGTTGAACAATGTCAACCCCAAGTACCTTTTGCCAAAGGGAAAGTGAAAGAAGAAGATTACCTTTTTGTTACCAGCTTTGTAATGTAGTCCATCTACATTTTGTGTAATAATATAAAGAAGTTTCTCACTATCCTCCAAATGCTTGAGTGCGTGATGATTGTCATTTGGTAGGAAAGATGAAAATCTTGGCCACCCAAAAAAATTCCTTGCCCAATATCGTGTTCGTACACTTCTGGATGCTAGAAAGTCTTGGAACTGTACAGGTCTCTTGTCACTTCGGGCATAGAGTCCAACGCCTTCTGATCGGTAATCAGGAATACCACTTTCTGTAGAAATACCAGCTCCAGTGACTGCTAGAATCTTTTTGTACTTTTTGATGAATTGTTTCAGCTTGTTGATGTCACTTTCAAGCACAGGTTTATGTTTAGGCACAAAAGAAATGTTACGTGAGAGTATAGTATCAGGTGGAGTGAATAAATATTTAGAAAAAAGTTTCTGACCTCTACAGGCTGCCATTGCAGGAGAAAATATTTTAAAGAACTTTGGTTAACTTCAGGCTATTTTTAATGAAATTTAAGTTCAGGCTGTTTTTGACAAAGTATTAAGTTTTTAGTCTTATGTGTTCCAGGGATAAAATGAATGCTTAGAATATGGATGAACTTATTTAATTTAATTAAAGATATGTCAAAAAAAATCAAGATCAATTTCTCATTTGGTATTCAGTAAAAGAAGATAAATCAAATGAGCTACAGAAATAAAGACAGTATAGGAAATGAGGTTCCTAAGGAATGAAACACAATACAGTTGTTGTAGAATACTCCTTTGTCACAATTTCATTGGCACACTGAATCATTTTCACACTGTAAAACCAAACTTACATGTTATGTTTCCAGATGACAAAAGAATACTACAGGCTACTGTCAAACAATGTGATAACTGATAACGGTTTTAAATGAGACTGATGGTGTTTAATGTTTTCACTACTGTCAATAACAACTCATTAGCATCCTAATGAGCAAGGGGTGTTTGCTTTATTTGAGGGTCCCAACTTTAACAAGTTTCTAGAAGAAAAACCAACAGTCCAACTGAGCCATGAAGAACAAGATGCGCTTTTCATTTCCTAGTGGAACCGGAAAAGTTCTCTTTAACCTTCATAATAACTTGAAAAGAAAAGAAAAATTGTTGATTCCTCTGAATTCAACTACAATTGATAAGGATTTTTCTGCAAAATTGAAAATTCAAATTACAATCCATTTTAGTAAACAAAGAGTGATAAGCTGATAACGGAGAGAGTCAGATGCTTAAAACTGCGAAGCGGGACTTTATTTATTTATCTTTTTAGTGTTTTTTTTTAAAACACTAATAATGTATTTTATTAAAGTATGTAGAATGAAGCTAATTGGGCTGTTGGATATTATTTCGTCTTGTGTTTATCATGTTTTTATAGCACCAGGTACCTATTTAACTGGGAAGCGGGACTTTATTTATTTATCTTTTTAGTGTTTTTTTAAAACTAATGTACTCTATTAAAGTAGACTGAAGCTATTTGGGCTGTTGGATATTATTTGGGCTTCTGTTTATAGCATTAGAAAGAAACGACCGTATAAGAATCCCGTGGCGGTCATGAGAAAAACTACCTACAAGGAGATTTAGAAATAACCGCCCAGGATTCCCCTATGATCAGAGATGAAGACTAATGTGCACTGGTAGTCAAGTGGTTAAAGCACTAGTCTGGTAAATCAAGTAGCTATAATATAATAAGACCCTGAGGATTAGGTGGTAGAAAATGTGTTGAGGATTAAACTCGCCTTGTGGTTACCTTCCACTAAAGAGTAACCAGTTATTATTATTACTAGAGAAAATAAAATTGAAAAGAGAACAACTTTCAGAAGCCGCGATTATTTTTTCAAAAGTTTGGATCAATATGCAAATTGAAAAGTGGGTCATATCATTTAAGATTTCAAATTTGGGCCGCACCTGGCACCCATGGGCACTAGACCCACATTTTGGGTACCCCTGCAAATACATTAATTCGGACTTGAAATTTGGTATGGAAGTTGATTTTATATACCCCCCGGATCACAAAACATTTGGTTGAAATCGGCCGTTCCTTTGGATTGATTAATGATACAAAATAATTAAAGACCAAGTTTTTCATGGAAAAAAAAAATAATAATAATACGGGTTTGCTCTCATTATTATTTTTTTTTTTTTTTGATACCTTGCACTTTTTGTAACCAGGCCCCAATTTACCGTCTTTTTGGAGGTCGCGTTGGGACCAACTTTTTTTATTATTCATCTGAGATGGGGGTTGTGACATATCAAATCCAATGATTTTGAGATGCTGATTACGAATTTGACATTAATATTTATCTAGCTGTTACTGTTGAGGCACCAGTGGCGGACCTTGACTTCTTTTCAAGTGATAAGGAAAGTCGTGTGGTGTCAAACCAGTTCTTTTTTTAAACGAAAACTTAAACAAACTCCACTACAAACTCTACTATGGTGGAGTTTGAGGCTGAAAAGAAAAACGTAAATACTAATGTAAATGAGAAAAGTCAAATTTTAAATTATACGCAAGAATAATTCTGTTTAATTTAAATAAATAAGAGATTGTTTTTTTTACACTACCTATGTATAATATTTAATTTAATTCATTAATTTATTAATATAACAGCATTGAGATTTACAACATTTCGGTAAATTTACAAAATATTTTAACAATAATCATCGTTGTACAGTATCTTACATTTAATCATTATTTACATTCTAAACAAAAAGTTATGTTCTGGGCTTAATAGCTTTACTAATTTATGCTGTGCCTTGTTAGATTACCTATTATTATTATGAAATAAAATAATGAAAAGTAAGGAAAGGTGCGTTTATCAATCACACTAATCAATTGATTTAATATTAACTCAATGGTTAATTTCGAATGGTTTACTTACTGCCGAAGTGCCAAAAAGACCAAATATAACTATGTCACTGATGTACAGACCAACAGCACTGATCAATTGATTAGCATTATCATCCTGTCTAACTGATAAAAACACTCAAAGATTTTTTGAGAAATTTTCCTTGGCATAAACCATACCGTAAATGCATTTGCTTTTGTATTTGAATTTTGTTTTCATCGCGAGATTTTTTTCTTTAATTCTTTTTTTCTGACGGGTCATTCATAATTATATGCCAAAAACATTTGTCAAATAAAGTTAATAAGATATTCGATGCATCATCTTGAGTTAATCACATGTTAACAATAGTACTTAGTTTCAATGAGAGACACAAAGAAATATAGATAACATGAACAATTGAACATGATATCAAGAAACATAAAAAGTTGAAATGGGAGGAGAAAAAAAAAAACAACCTAATTTCTATAGATAAATAAGTAAATAGAGACCTCATAATGACTTGAACCTGTCCCGTAAAATCAGCCATCTTGTTCATTTTTAACACAGAGGAAATCACAACAATAACAAATTAATTTCTTCTTCTTAAATACTTTTGAAGGCAATAATGGTAGCCATGCCAGCGTCGATGGCATGTTGAATACACCGGTTCCCTTCAGAACACCGAAGTTAAGTGACATCCAGCGAGGTTAAGACTTGGATGGGTGACCATTCAATTCTAATTCTCGTGACGCTGGCTTTTCCCGGCCCCACTCAGGCTGGGTGAGGTCAATGTGAGTAGCAGGTTTGTGAGTTTCCTGCGAATGGAGGGTAAAACCCCGTCGTGATATGACCATGGCAGTTGAAAGCGACGTTAAACCCCACTTAAAAAAAAAAAAAAAAAAAATGGTAGCCATATTGTCCAGTCTGTTATTGGGCAGATTTATTACTCATGAGATATACGATATGTCTCTATTTACTTATTTCTCTATGCTAATTTCTAATAAACAAAATCGTAGTTAAAAAAACTCAAAACAAAAAAAAAACCAAAATAATAGTTCCCATATCTTGTATAGCAAGGGAGAGTTCGGTTTAAAAAACTACATAATAGTTGTGTATACAATAAAATTTACACAAAACAACCCTAGCATAATTAGCTAAGGTTTATTTCAAAAGGCAATATTAAAAAAAAACAAGTATATATAAATATTAAAGTATAGGGACAGATCTCTCCATGCAAATAAATGTTAACGGCCACACGTCAACAAAAAAATACATGATTATGATGTACCTATACTAAAAGTTAGGTAGGGGATGTGGTTAAGGCGCTACACTTGTAATGTCAATAACCTAGCGCGTGGATCCGTGATCTATGGTTCAGATCCCACCCAATGCTTGGCTTTTTCCTCGTCTATTTGAGTACGTGACCACATAATAATAAGACTCTGAGGGTTAGGTGGTAGAAAATGTTTTCAGCATTCACCCCGCCTGACACATGGTGGTTAGAATACTCTTTCTAACCACCATATTATTGTTGTTTGCGAAATATATTGGTGACAGTGGAAAGAGAACTATTAATAATTTACAGACAATATTAACAAAACTATAATGCAGTTGTTGAGAATAATTTTTTACAGAAGATCATCCAAGAGAAAAAAAGAAAAGAAAAAAAAAAAAAAAAAAAAAAATAGCGAGGAAAAATACTTCCGGTACCTGGACATATTCGGGAGTAAGATTTAGAATAAATTCGGATATACGAACTTCAAACAAGCCAGCGTCAGAAAAACCACAACCATTATAATTCGAACCCTCGTGATACTTGATATGCCCGGCCCCACTCAGGCTGGGTGAGTTTAATAGAGAGTAGAGCTGGTTTGTGATTTTCAGCGAATGGAAGGTAAAACCCCGTCGTGATATGAGTTTCTGCCATAAAAAAGAAAGCCAAGGAGCAAGGACCCTGATTGTTAAGTCTCCTCTATAAATAAATATCATTAAAAAAAAAGAAAGCCTATAAAAAATAGTAAAGCTACGAAGAAACGAGGGGCAGGTGGTAGAAAATGCTCTGAGCATGAACCTCGCCTGGCTAAATTGTTTTTTTTTTTTTAGCATTGTTCCAATGAAGCAATTTTACAAGCTCCACTTACAAGAAGAAGTTAAGAAAGTAAGAAAAAAGATAAATAAATAAAAACAATAATAACAATAAAATCAAGTTGGTACTAATCCTAGCATCTCCTTACATAGTATTTTATAGTGAGAGGATTTCATTGCTAGATCAAATTGTGATGAATAATGATTGAAAAGTAGCATAGCTGCAATACATGGCGAATTGAGGCTTTCGAGTAAACAGGGACAGTTTTATTATTATTACTATAAAGCTAGAAATTTCATTACATTCCAGTGGGTGTGGATAAGATTACTGAGATATTTCACCCAGGAGATCAAGAGAGACTAGAGAAACACCCGGGACATGCCAGCGGTAGACCACTTGCTCGCCAAGCACAAGACCCCGGGATCAAAACCAGGAGCCGACAAAAAATGTATTCCAAGTTTGCCAAACTTATCAAAGTAATCACTTTGTGGCTAGGGAGTAAAATAGGTACATTTAAAAAAATCGATTGGTTATAACATTAAGGGCGGAATTAATAGACGAATTTGTAATACCTCTGTGGCGCTAAGTCACGAATTGCGTACTGTGTAAGATAGGGAAAACCGGCGCTTAGCAATGACTTGAGATATAGAATTTGTCTATTAATTTCGCCCTAAATGTATTTTAGCGCGAACTAGTAACAGAGTGAAATATGGGAAGAGAAAACACTTATAATTCTAATTAGGTAATTATGTAAACAAAATGAAGCAACGAGGATTGTGATTAACACAAATATGATAATGATAACTATAAATAATATCGCTTTATTCAAACTGCCCGACTAGGACTAATGAGACCCATTATTCCAGCAGTAAGCCCGAAGCATATACTTATGTGGTCAAAATCCCTAATGGGTAAATTGTCATGTCCAGGCTGGGCTTTGAACCCGCGACCTCAGGATTACCAGAGAGACGCCTTGACCACAGAACTATCGGGACCAAAATAAGAATTACATAAACATAAAAAAAGTTATCTTATTTGTACTACTCAAACTCGCTTAGTAAATCGTGGCTGAACTTGGGACTCGAACCACCGACCTTCAGGTTTCAAGTCCGCCGCCTCATCAATCAAGCTACTGAGGTCGCATAAATATAAGGAAAATTATTATTAAACATGTTGGATCAAGTTTTATTTACAAATAACATAGAATATATACATACATAGATATTAAAATTAAGAAAACAAAACTTGATCAAGGGCGGTGCTAATGCCAACGGCATTCTCTTCCAATTTATGATATGAAAAATATGATATTTGATATGAAAAGATTCATATCAAATATTATAAAAACAATTTATGAGATGTCATAATGGATATGAGTCTAGATAAAAATACGTATTTCAAATTGGACCTCTCGTGATGCTGGCTATTCCCGTCCCAACTCAGGCTGGGTGAGGTGAATTTGAGTAGTATGTTTGTGAATTTCCAGATAATGGAGTGTAAAACTCTCGTCGTGATATGACCATACAGTTGAAAGCGACGTTAAAATCCCCCCCCCTCCCCAAAAAAGTATTGTGAAAAATAGTTGACTTTAACAGCCGTATTTATGAACAGAGAATTTTGTCTGAGCAATGTCTCAAACAAGGTATTGGCCAATAATATTAAAGGAAATCATGCTTGAGACATTGCTCGGACGGCATTTTCTGTTCAAAAGTACGGCTCTGAAAGTAATGTTGGCGGAAACGCAAGGTGGTAGAGAGCGTCTTTAAGAAATCCCAGTAAAAGTAGTTGAAAAATACTTCCGATTTCTAATATTAGAAATTTATCGGAAGTAATATACAGAAAAGTATTTTTAAACAACACACCTGAAGGACATCAGGCAAAATAATTTTTTTGTTAGAAGTAAGAAGACGTAAAATATAGGTTAGAAAAACTGAGACAGAGTTTTTTTAACATTAACAGCCGTATTTATGAACAGAAAATTTTGTCTGAGCAATGTCTCAAGCAAGGTATTGGCCAATAATATTAAAGGAAATCATGCTTGAGACATTGTTCGGACGGTGTTTTTTGTTCATAAATACGGCTGTAAATATTGATACTATTACACTGAACACAAACTCAGCCCCTAGACGAAAAATATCATTAAATAATAAATAAAAAGGATTTTAAAAAACATAGATAATCCTCCGTACCCACTTTTTGGGTAATTTTGAGTATAAATAACATTACATAAACAATACTACGCAACCTCAGCAATGAAAAAGTGCTTTGTAAAAGTAAATAATTTTATATACGTACTATGTTATCGCATAAAATTTATGGCTGTTCTAATAATAATAATAATATGTAAGTTTCCCTCGAATGGAGGGTAAAACCTCCGTCGTGACATGACTTTGCAGTTGAAAGCGTCATTAAACCCAACTTATATGTAATAATTAATATACTTAAAATATAAGTTCGCAGAGCTAATATTATGGGGTATTAAGAGAATAAGAGGAGCAACAAGGCTCATAAGAAGCTTACCCTAACAAGATGGAGGGGGGATGCCTCATTTTTATATATAATTACTATTTTTATTTTTTTAAAATATTTTGCTGTTTCATCTTTTTAAAAATATATTGGAGTTCCCATAGAAACCCTAGAACCAGTTCAGATAATAGTACAAACAAAATCTACACACCATTGTTAATACTACGATATGTATAATTAAGAACAGGGTACTATACATAGCTAGCGGGAGATCTATAAAGTGAAGGCTATGTACTGTGAGAGTTAAGGACTCTTAAGGGCCGCACTATAAAGCAAATAGATTTAATCTAAGTGGACACTATACCTTAACATCAGGTCTAGCAGGGAAGTATTCAGGGCATCAGGTCTGGCAGGGAAGTATTCAGGGCATCAGGTCTAGCAGGGAAGTATTCAGGGCATCAGGTCTAGCAGGGAAGTATTCAGGACATCAGGTCTAGTAGGGAAGTATTCAGGACATCAGGTCTAGCAGAGAAGTATTCAGGACATCAGGTCTAGCAGGGAAGTATTCAGGACATCAGGTCTAGCAGGGAAGTATTCAGGGCATCGAGTCTAGCAGGGAAGTATTCAGGACATCAGGTCTAGCAGGGAAGTATTCAGGGCATCAGGTCTAGCAGGGAAGTATTCAGGACATCAGGTCTAGCAGGGAAGTATTCAGGGCATCAGGTCTAGCAGGGAAGTATTCAGGACATCAGGTCTAGCAGGGAAGTATTCAGGACATCAGGTCTAGCAGGGAAGTATTCAGGACATCAGGTCTAGCAGGGAAGTATTCAGGACATCAGGTGTAGCAGGGAAGTATTCAGGACATCAGGTCTAGCAGGGAAGTATTCAGGGCATCAGGTCTAGCAGGGAAATATTCAGGACATCAGGTCTAGCAGCGAGTCTACGTTGTAGAGCCATTCTCAAGAGTTGAGCAGGGGCGGCTTCTTGCGTTGTCGCTTGCCCGGATCCAGCAGATAGGAGGCGTCCAGCCCCTCCCTGGCATCGGGCCTGTCCTGGGCGAGCAACTTCAGGAGTATGCCGTTCAGGCGAGCCTTCTGCCCGTCCCGCTGGAAGAGAGAGGGTGTCGTCTTGTTAGTAGTTATCATATTACTAAAACTTGACGCTGAAACCGGGACTTGAACCACCGACCTCCATTATACAAGTCCGCCACCTTATCGATCACGCTACACAGGTCGGTTTCGTCTTGTTAGTAATAATAATATCGCCTTATTTATACTGCCCGACTAGGACTATTAAGCCCCATTATTCCAGCAATAAGCCCAAGACATATTATTATGTGGTAAAAATCCCAAATGGGAGGATAACTTGTCATGTCCCGGCTGGGTTTCGAACCCGCGACCTCTGGAATCTCGGGATTCACAGAGTGCCGCCTTTACCACTGAGCTACCGGGACAGACAGTTAAATAATGAAGTGCTTAATTACCTACTTAATTCTATTCTATTCTATTTTTTTGGGGTCTGTTGTGTAGCCTGTCCATCCCGTAGTATGCCTCCCCTCTGATGGGCGAGAAGTGACACAATACTTCCCATTTAGGTGCTGGGTCAACACGAATCCCACACAGTGCATGTATTTTTCCTCAGTAATTTGAGTTTGTAACCTCATAATATCTGAGGGTTAGGTGGTAGAAAATGCTTTGAGCATTAACCTCGCCTGGTGGTTACTTTCCACTAAAGAGTGTTATTCTTATTATTATTATTATTGCAAATTTTTGCTCAACTTATAATATAGTTGTTGTTGTTGTTGTAGACAGCTTGGCTACAGCTGGAGGGGGGAAGTGATGGTCTCCAGCCAACTTTATTTCAAAGTTGGCTCGTCCTGAACCACATATTTCTATGTTCGATCAACCATCATGAGGACTTGGACTTTTCTTTATAGCCATTAAACCCATAGGAAACTGCAAGCTAGCCTGGCTTGCAAGGGTTGGCTAGTCTGTTCTCTGTTTATAGTCCTCTGACGAGACACTGATCTTCTCCCTGTTTAACGTCCCCCAGCCAGACTCTGAGGGTTAGGTGGTAGAAAATGCTTTGAGCATTAACCTAGCCTGGTGGTTACTTTCCACTAAAGAGTGTCATTATTATTATCATTATTATTATTGCAAATTTTTGCTCAACTTATAATCTAGTGGTTAAGTCTGCTGCCTTATCGATAATAATAATACTGTTTAGTGGAAGATAACCACCAGGCGAGGTTAATGCTCAAAGCATTTTCTACCACCTAACCCTCAGAGTTTGATTATTATGTGGTCACAAACTCATATTGAGGAAAAATTCGTGCACTGGGTGGGATTCGAACCAACGGATCCCTACGCTACCTGGATTACCAGACTAGCGCTTTAACCACTTGACTATCAATCAAGCTACTGCGTTCGCCCGCCTACCTTATTATAGTTCAACTTGTTGGAGCTCAGCTTGGTCACAATATTTCGCGCCGCGGCCTTGCTGCTGGCCCCGCCTCCTTTCTCGCTCTGATTGGCTCCTGGCCCGGATGCCCCGCCCCCTTGCTTTGTCGCCGGCTTGCTAGACGCGGCGACGCCTAGGATTTGCTTCGCCTCTTCGAGATGGGGCGTGTACGCTCGGACTGGTTTCAGTTTTTCCTGCAAAGGAAATAATACAATAATAAATCAATCAATCGATTAGCGCGCGATTAGCTCAGTGGTTAAGCACTCGCTTGTCATGCGGAAGGTCCTGGGTTCGATCCCCCGTACCGACAAAAATTTGTATTCTTAATTTGGTTACAAATTGTTTGTAAGGGATATCTTCCGGTGCGCTCGTGTTGACCCAGCACCGAAATGGGAAGTATTGTGTCACTTCTCGCCGATCAAAGGGGAGGCATACTACGGGATGGGCAGGCTACAACACAGACCACAAGCGTCTACAGTAGCTCCTGTTTCATGGCTACGAAATAAAAAAGGCTGTTCACTCACTCATCTTTAAAAATCTTTAAAAACACTCATCTTTAAAAAAAAATCAATCAAACCAGTTTCGTTCCGTCGTAGCGGGTGGATGGACGAAGCCTCTCCACCATAGTCTATTATTATATTTCTGATCCCTCTCAATTACTTCTAGAGTAAACCCTCTCTTTTTATATCTGATTTCAGAGTGTCTTTGTCACGATGTCTGGGTCTTCCTCGAGGTCTTTTTCCTTGAACTTTCTTTTCATACATTATTTTCGGTAATTTATTTTCATTCATCCTCATCATGTGTCCAAACCATGTCAGTCTACTTTTCGACATTCTATGTTCTAAACTTTCAAACCCTAGCACGCTTCTGATGTTTTTCATGGCTACAATAATAAAATCTAATCATTTTTTATTTATCAAAACTATTTTATCATATATTTATTTTTTCTTAATTTTATACTGTATATATTATAATGTACATTACATTGTCTTCCTAATAAAGCTTTATATAATAATAACCTGGATATAAGAGAATTATTTCCGGGTCGAATTACCTCTCTAGAAGGGAACATGACCTCTTAATGAGAGAAACCTGGATATAAGAGGAAAAAAATCCGGTTCCTTGAGTTTTCTTACATCCAGATTTGACTATAATATTATCCCATACTCCATACTGTCCAACAAATGAGTCCTATAATTTCAGCAGAGCGCGCGATTAGCTCAGTGGTTAAGCACTCGCTTGAAATGTGGAAAGTCCAGTTGAAACATACCTTGTACATCTCGAAGGCGTAGCTCTTCATACAGACGGGCGACACCTTGGGCTTGGGCATCTTGGCGAAGAGGCGGGCGCCCTTGTCCAGACGGAACTCACAGATGTAGATGTGCTCGGGCGAGGAGTCCACGGGCCGCCCTGGGGGGGGGGGGGGGGGGAGACAGATGTGGTAATGTTTCTTTTTTGTTTAATCTACGGATACATCCATGATACATTGTTTCTAAATTAACTTAATTATGACTAAAATTATAATTATAAAAAAAAACTTATGATTAACTTAAAATCTTAATGACTAAGAAAATGGTACCTCAATTCTATTTAACTCAATTAAATAGAAAATGTGATGTAACACATATATTTTTTTTTTTATATATATTTTTTCCTTCTATTTTTCTTTTTTAAACATATTGACGTTGTAGTAGTTTCAAGTATTTATGCATTTGATTTTTATTATTAAGTACAAAAAAAAAAAAAAATTGATGAATTTAAAATGGGACCATCTACAGAACGTCTCCTATATGTGTCCAAAATTTCATCAAAATCCGTTAAGTAGTTTCCGAGATTTGCGAGTTACAAGGAATATTTTTAACAGATCGACTGACGGACACAAAACCAAAGTCACTCAGGAGGTTATGAAACGTCCAGAAATATGAAAAAAAATTGAAATCGGAGCAAAAAAATATTTTTTTTTTACAAAAACGAACACAATACTTCCGATTTCTAATATAAGAAATTTCTCGGAAGTAATATTCTATCCTATTCTTACCTTTGCAGTAGGTAGCCAGGTCTAGCATGTAGCATTATTATTATTTATTATAATAATAATAATAACCGACCTCAGTAGCTTGGTCGATAAGGCGGCGGACTTGTAACCTTGAGGTCGGTGGTTCAAGTCCCGGATTCAGCGTAGATTTAGTAAAGCGAGTTTGAGTAGTTGTGATATCACGAAAGTGATTAACACAAATACGATAACTAAAAAAACTAAAACTAATAATAATAATAAGATAATAATATTTAATATTATTATCATCATTATTCTTTCTTTTTTTAACTTTTTTATTCTTGTTATTTCTTCTATAGTGTATACTATGTAATTGGGTGCTGGCTAACTTTTGTAAAGCCAACACCTGTATTGTATTGCACTCTAAATAAAATATACTTATACACTTATACTTATTATTCTCACCTTTGCAGTAGGTAGCCAGGTCCAGCACGTAGCACCGGGCCATGATGAGGTCCAGAGGCACCACCTCGTACAGGGGGATGCGCATCACCTCGTTGTGGAAGAACTTGCGGGACGGCTCGTGGTATGTCTCGTGGGGCCGCAGGTAGTGGTGGCCGAAGGCGAACCTCTCCCCGGCCTCGTTCTTCCACAGCCGCTCCACCTGGGGGGAGAGAGGCGCGCGATTTGTTTTGAAAAAAAAAAAACCAACTTATTTTTATTTGTTATTAGGTTCATATTAGAAATCCAAATTGTTAGGTATTGTAATATTATATAAATTTAATTTAAAAGAATCCTAGTTTTATATAATACTAGCGGGTTACACCCGCCGCTTCGCCAGCCCATCAAACACACACAACGCACACACATCACACCATACATACACCGACACATCACACACACCCACACACACGCACACACCACACACACACACCCACTCACCCACCCACACCCACCCACCCACACACACACACCACACACACACACACACACCACACACACACAACACACACACACCACACCACACCACACCACACACACACCACACCACACACACACACACACACAAAATGTCATTTAGGTTTGAAAAAAAACCTGAATATTTTTTGTCGCCCATCTATTTTCTGGTCTTCCCCGGCGTAGCTCAAGAATGGCTCATCAGAATTTCGCGATCAATATGTCAAATGAAAGCCTAAACCCTTGCCTAAAACTTTCTCGCTCTGAGTTGATAGGTCGTCACTTCAAATTTCGAGAAAAAAATGTCATTTAAGTCAAAAAACGTGAATATTTTACATGTTACCCATCCATTTTTTTACCTTACCCGGCGTAGCTCAAGAACGGCTCATCAGAAATTCGCGATCGACATGTCAATTGAAAGCTCAAACCCTTGCCTAAAACTTTCTCGCTTTGAGTTGATAGGTCGTCGCGACAAATTTCGAGAAAAAATGTCATTTATGTCAAAAAACGTGAATTTTTTTTGCGTCACCCATCCATTTTTATCCTTACTCATTGTAGCTTAATCTCAGGGAGATATAATCTAGCCTAGAAGAATTTCCTGATCCAAAAGGACCTATGTGCAAAATTTCAGGTTTCTCGGTCAAACGGTGTGGATTTATATAAAGAACATACATACATACACACATACATACAGACAGCTTTCTTTTATAGATATAGATTACAATAACCAACTTATTTTTGTATAACATGAGATAGAGAGAAACAGAGAGAGGCGCGATTTGTTTTGAAAAAAATATTCTTAGAAGAGAGAGGCGCGATTTGTTTAAATTTTTTTTCTTTAATATTATTATTATTATACAACTCTTTATTAGATACAAAAGGACATTATGTACATACAAATAATAATTTTAACAGTGAAAAAATGAAAAAAAGAAACACAATTTATACAATAAAAATGAAAAAGAATAGAAAATATATGAAAACATATTATGTCCTAATTAAAGGGCGGGGTTATTACCTATGGCAATCTCTTCCACCCAACCCTGGGTTAAATCCCAAGGGATTGGAACCAGCTGCTTAAATAATTATTTACATTGTACATTATGTCCATTTATATCTAATAAAGTGTAAAATAATAATAATAAATGGCCGGGTCGAGACTCTACTGCTGGGTGCTAGCTCATGTAGATCAAGCATCACGTGATCACTTTCCACCAATCACAGAGCTCCAAATTGATCACGTGACGCTAAATCTACATGAGCTGGGACCCAGCAGTTGAGTCTCAATCCAGCCTTGATTCTCCCATCCAAAGTGACAAACAACACACTCTGAGTGTAGGTGTAGACCAATCAGAGAAATTTGACGTTTGAAAAGGATTTTGCATTTTTGGGAGTGCTGTCTGGAATGACGCCCTGTTGTACTGTTAAGGCGCATCCTCACCGGTATTGTACAACAATGTTGATCAACACGGCACTGTCCACACCTAAACGCTCACACTGCAGGCAAACTTGTTGAGCAACACGTTTACCACCGGTATGGGCATTTGAGATTTTTTTAAACCCAAAATCTTTACACAATAACCCCAATTCGGTCAAATTGGGTTATTGACTAATAAAATATAGTACATGATATAGATATTTTGAATAAAATATGAATTCGGTCAAATGACTCACCTTAAATATATCACAGTCTTCAAATTTGAACTCCGAACCTATCGTCTTGAACGAGTGCCTCTGACCAGTGGCGGGGTTAGGGATGTCCCGCAGAACATAGGCGTGATCACCTGAACATACATAAGAGGGGAGAACATTAGTCAGGTATTTCTAACAGTGGCGGGGTTAGGCGTGATCACCTGAACATACATAAGAGGGGAGAACATTAGTCAGGTATTTCTAATAATAACAAGAAGGGCCAAAATCGCCCAATTTGGGCAAGGAAATTTATTTACAGATAAAAAGAGGCTTGTATTTTTCTAATTCTTACTGTAAAATAATTCAACAAATTAATTATTCAAGTGTCAGATCTTCTCAAACAGAGTTACTCTAGGACAACCTCTAATCTAGGGCAGTCTAGCCTAGGGCAATCTCTTCCACCCAACCCCCACTTAACTTAACAAACACCCACCTTCTCTGAGCAGCATATCCTCCCGCAGGAGGCTCATGTAGTGTGTCTCCCCAGCCTAGGGCAACCTCTTCCACCCAACCCCTACTTAACAATTTATTTTATCTAGTCACTAAATGTTTTATATGTTTTAATTAATCTATGTTTTTTTCATTGTAGTAACATGTATTTGGCATACTCAGGCACATAGTCCAGCCTAGAGCAATCTCTTCCACCCAACCCTTTACACTGAATCACCCTTCCATCCTACCTCTTCCACCCAACCCCTACTTAACAAACACCCACCTTCTCTGAGCAGCATATCCTCCCGCAGGAGGCTCATGTAGTGGGTCTCCCCCGGCTGCGCATACTCCGGCACATAGTCCAGCCTAGGGCAACCTCTTCCACCCAACCCCTAGTAAACAAACACCCACCTTCTCTGAGCAGCATATCCTCCCGCAACAGGCTCATGTAGTGGGTCTCCCCCGGCTGCGCATACTCAGGCACATAGTCCAGCCTAGGGCAACCTCTTCCACCCAACCCCAAGTAAACAAACACCCACCTTCTCTGAGCAGCATATCCTCCCGCAGGAGGCTCATGTAGTGGGTCTCCCCCGGCTGCGCATACTCAGGCACATAGTCCAGCCGAATCTCATAGTCCACTGGCTTCGGGCTGCACTTCTCGCACAGGTAGTGCTCGGCTGCGGGGTCTGCCCGCACGCAGTCGCAATGCTGCCACACCAGGCACCGTTCACACTGGATCATGAGGCCCTCGTCCTTGAACAGGCCGCATATACACTGGATCACGTCCTCCTCCTCCCCACCTGAGGGAAACAATGGAAATTTTTTCAGGGTTTGGGTGGAAGAGATTGTTACTCCAGGCTCCGTTCTCACTGAATTTATTTTATTATTTAGAAACTCTTTATTAGTAGAACATATATATATATAGACAAATAATGGTAAAAATTAAATATAAAATTGACAATATTAATAATATAAACAAGAAAAAAAAAAAAAATATATACATATGTCCTAACTAAAGGGCGGGGTTATTGCCTATGGCAATCTCTTCCACCCAAACCTTATCAGATGTCCTGATAAAATCATCAGATGTCCGTCCTTGATCAGGCTGCATATTGTATATAGAATAGAAATCACCTCGTTTATAGTGCCGCGGTGAGAAAAAGTCCCTTTATTTCAGACGTCTAAAGAAGGTCTTACTTATTTTCAAATTAAACAGACATTTTGTATGTACATTTAATATTCTCAAGTTTATATAAATAATAATAAAACCTTACTTGAAAAAAAAACCTAAAATATAAAAAATATATAATTAAAAATAATAATAATAAGAGAAAATGTAGAAATAAAAAGAAGTAACATATACACTGAATCTTCTTCCTGACCACCTTACACAACCCATTATATATTTCAGTCTTACCTCGGCAGTATAAACAAGGTATATTCTATTCTATTCTATATTGAGATTTGACGTTCAACCTTCATACAAAATAGAACAAAATGATACTAGTGTTGGTCTACTTGTCCTACTCACCAGAATGCAGGAAGTTATCCGGCAGAGGTTCGTCCAGGACAGTCTGTAGCTCCTGGGACTAGACCGCTTTGGTCATCAAGTAGATCTTGCGCAGAACTATTAACTATGATTCTAGTGTTGGCCTACTTGTCCTACTCACCAGAAGGCAGGAAGTTCTCCGGCAGAGGTTCGTCCAGGGTAGCTCCTGGGAGTAGACCGCTTTGGTCGTCAAGTAGACCTTTTTTTTTTTATTATTATCTGATCTGGTTGCAGGGTTTACAGTGAAACCCTAACAATTAACACTGCGACATAATTAGATCTATTGTGACCAGTTGATTCTATTTGGTTTTAACGTCCTGATTCAGATAGATAGTCAGGACGGGGGTTTTACCCTCCATTCGCTGGGGATCGTACCAGCTACCCACATTAACCTCACCCAGCCTGGGTAGGGCCGGAAATGCCAGCCTCACGTGTTTGGAGGGAACAGAATTTTCTTCTAAAAGTCTGTTCCAACCGGGGATCGAACTCGGGATCTCTGGAATACGGGCAGTAGTCACAACCATTACACCAAGTAGACCTTGCGTAAAACTATTAACTATGTATATTATTGTAGTGAAGAGTCTACTTGTCCTACTCACCAGAAGGCAGGAAGTTCTCCGGCAGAGGTTCGCCCAGGGCAGTCTGTAGTTCCTGGGAGTAGACCGCTTTGGTCATCAAGTAGACCTTGCGCAGAACTTTTAACTATGTATATGATTGTAGCGTTGGCCTACTTGTCCTACTCACCAGAAGGCAGGAAGTTCTCCGGCAAAGGTTCGCCCAGGGCAGTCTGTAGCTCCTGAGAGTAGACCGCTTTGATCATCAAGTAGACCTTGCGCGGAACTATTAACTATGTATACGCGGAACTATTAACGCTGTTCTGGGCTTAATAGATTTACTTATAAAACTTTGCCCTTATAAGATTTTCTATTATTATTATTATTATGATTGTAGTGATGAGTCTACTTGTCCTACTCACCAGAAGGCAGGAAGTTCTCCGGCAAAGGTTCGCCCAGGGCAGTCTGTAGCTCCTGGGAGTAGACCGCTTTGGTCATCAAGTAGACCTTGCGCAGCTTGGTAGCCGCAATGCCCTCGTCAGTCGTGCGGCCATAATACTTGGCCGCATTGTTGAACAGCCGCAGCATGTCGCAATCGTAGGAGGCCACATTCTTGTACACACCTGATGAAGAGCGAGACAAAAATACTTTAAACCTTATTTTTTTATACAAAACAATCAACACTAAATTTTTAACAGAGATAAGAAAATTACACTATTTACAAAATAAAATATAGAAAAACATATTTAAATTTACAATAATTGTCTCGTATAATCCGGGGCGAAGTTAATGCCTTAGGCATTCTCTGCCACTTAACCCCGGAAAAATAATATTTGATAAGAACATTAATTTTATTTATCTCTATTTGTAACTTTGTAATTTGTAATAATAGGCAATGTATTTGACATCTTAGAACTCTGTTTGCATGTCTCTTAGGATACCTCTAAGAGAAGAGGAAGACTAAAGAAGTGATAGAGGATTTTTTTAAAGAAAAAAGATGAGTGTTTCACAGCCGTTTTTTTATTTCCTAGCCATGAAACAGGAGCTACTGTAGACGCTTGTGGTCTGTGTTGTAGACTGCCCATCCCGTAGTATGCCTCCCGTCTGATGGGCGAGAATGAGGCGGCGGACTTGTAACCTAGAGGTCGGTGGTTCAAGTCCCGGTTTCTGCGGAGATTTGGATAACACGAGAGTGATTAACTCAAATATGATAAAAAAAAAATGGCAGAGAATGCCTAAGTATGATTTCTTTGTGATAAAGCACAAGGCCTCTTCACAGTTTATGTGGGTAGCGCAGAATTACTAAAAGCTCTCTTGAATTTCTAAGAGTCTCCTTTACTTTTCCAAATTATTTGACATTGGCCTGTATATTTTAGTAATGCCGCCACTGGTCGTTACGCATACAAGTAACTACTCATTTTTCCTCACGAGGTATGAGTGGACCCCGGACACCGAAGTGCAGAGCGGAAAAAAAATCATTCGATTACTTTTTTTTTTTCATTCCTTGCTTCTGTCTGTCTCCATTCTCTTTATCATAGTTTTGTTCGATTACTTCAGTTCAGTGTTTCCTGAAGTATTTTAAATTTATAACTGTCTCGTGAATTCACTATCGAATCTCTAACCTCTAATTTGAAAAATAGCTACATACAGTCAGGACTAGAGCAAGCTCATTTAATCGAGGAAAGTTTCTGCGCCGCTGGGGATCGAACCCAGGTCACCGTGCGTGCAAGCCTAGAGCGCTAACTCACCGGAGTTGATGTTCAAGTCGATCGTGTTGAGATCAATGGGGTCGGGGATGGTCTCGTAGTATTTGGGTAACTTCTTCTTGGGAGGTAGCGTGAGGAAATAGGAGGACAGGGCAGTCTGACTAGTATCGTCTGAAATAGAACAACAAGGGGTTAATACATCAATAAATAATAATTCTTCTTGCCGGACAGGGCAGCCTGACTAGTATCGTCTGAAACAGAACAACAAGGGGTTAATACATCAATAAATAATCATTCTTCTTGCTGGACAGGACAAACAAATGGGACATGACAAAACCAGACCTAGAGGACGCCCAAGAAACACATGGGAAGGAGGTGTAAAAGAAATACTACAAGAGATCAATATTCAAACAGATTATAAAACATTAGCAGAAGATAGACAAGAATGGAGAAGACTGGTGTGGGAAGTCAAGGACTCTCGTGGTCTGTGAAGACTCAGGAGTAAGTAATTAAGTAATAATAATAATAACACTCTTTAGTGGAAGGTAACCACCAGGCGAGGTTAATGCTCAAAGCATTTTCTACCACCTAACACTTACGAGTCATACATGGTCACATACTCAAATAAATGAGGAAAAAGCCAAGCATTGGGTGGGATCCGATCCACAGATCTCGGATCCATGAGTTAGATTGTTTACATTACATACAAGCTAGATTGTTTACATTACCCGGGGTTAAGTGGCAGAGAATGCCTAAGGCATTGACTTCGCCCCGGATTACAAAACAATTGTAATTAAAAATTAATATTGATCTTATTATTATTTTTTTTTTTTTAAGATAATAATACCGGGTGTACCGGTTCATTTATTAACGAGCATCAGAGCTCTTTGTACAATATAACAATATTTATAACAAAAATCAATCGAGTTACACAAAAAAAAAGCAACACATTCATGGTAAATGGTAATTGAAAGACATTAAAATACTCTACAATATATATCACAATTGTTTTAAAAATCAAATCCACAGTTGGTGTTAGCAGATCTTAGCATCCTGTTGAGAGTAGCCCCACTTCCCATTTAAACATTGTTAATCTTAACATCTTTTTGTACATACTTCTAAGTTTTTTTAAAAAAATTATTGTTATTTTTTGTTGTTGTTGATGATTGTTTTGTAAAAATAAATAAAGTGTAAATAAATAAATAAGTCTAGCACCATAACCACATCCAATGCTTTTTTTATGTAATGTAATAATGTATATTTATTTTAGTTTTTCTTTACAATTTTTGTGGCTTTCTCCCTAAGGAATTCCATAGCAACAGGAATATTCGTGTACCTTTGGCGGCGAGCACATCCTGATGCAGCGTGCGCAGCATGGTCGCGAGTTTCACGGCCCGCGCGAGCTGTGGATCATCCTCGGCCAGAGCGAGTCGCCTCGTGCGACAAGACCGCTTCGTGTGCAGCGCGTTCAGCTGCGTGAGGAACGCTTCGCTTTGTGCACTGGTGGCGGTGGCAGGGGTGGGCGGAGTGGAGGAGGGGAGGGAGGGGTCACCAGGGCCGGCGGGGTGGGAGGGGGCACCGGGGGTGCGGGCCTGCAGAGTGAGTAGCTTGTCCCGCAGAGCTTTCAACTGAAAGAATAATAATAATAATATCGCCTTATTTATACTGCCCGATTAGGATTCTGGGGGTTCTTGTCAATTATCAGCCTCCTTGTACAATGTACAGGTAGTGGTAGAAATGCTGAGTCATTCCTCCACTGGGTGGCTACCATCATTCACGATGACGCCACCTATTTACATATTTAATATAGTAATAATAATATCGCCTTTTTTGATGGTTTTAGGCGAATATACCTTAAGGACTTTATTTTAAAATTAATACAACATAATAAATAAAATACATAACATTAAAATTATAGGTAAAATATTTCATCCAGCGCTCTAGTGCTTGGTATAGTGTCCCTCACACACTCCGCATTCCCTCGCTGAATAGCCATCGACAAACGCTGGATTAAACACTGTCTCGACCTGTCCTCTCCACACGCTCTTCTCATACCTTCCCCAATCCTGTTTATTAAAATAATGGTTTCTGCCGCCCAAGGACCTAAAGTTTCTACTGAGAATGCAGTATTATAGTCCCATTATTCCAGCAGTAAGCCCAAGACGTATTATTATGTGGTAAAAATCCCAAATGGAAGGAAAACTTGTCATGTCCCCTGGTTGGGTTTCGAACCCGCGACCTCTGGATTTACAGAGTGCCGCCCAGTGGCGTAGCTAAACCTACATTTTGGGGGGGGGGGGGTTTGAAGGGGCTCAGAAATCTCGCCTAACGTATATTCCATCTTTCCTGGGGTTTCTTGGAAATTTCGGGGGTGGTTTTGTCCCCAAAACCCCCCTGGCTACACCACTAGTGCCGCCTTTACCACCGGAATGGGACAAATGAACATTTTTTTGTTTGTTTAAGATACAATTTTACGAGAGAAAAACTTCATTTATTTTTACCTTGACTAGATTGCGGACGAGAAACACTTGTCGTCGACGCAAGAAGGCTTTGTGGGGCGCCGACACGGTGAGGTGCGAGGGACGCATGCGCAGTAGATAGGAGAAGCGGTGCGCCTTGGCGTGCGTGCCGTTGAGGGAGTGGCGCCGACACAGGAGG
Organism: Bactericera cockerelli; assembly: GCA_024516035.1. Classification (NCBI taxonomy): domain Eukaryota; kingdom Metazoa; phylum Arthropoda; class Insecta; order Hemiptera; family Triozidae; genus Bactericera; species Bactericera cockerelli. Next base: position 7,081,273 of record CM044962.1, on the reverse strand, counting down.
GCGGAGCTAGACTTGAGGCAGGAGGTAAGCTCCGCCTTGCGGTTGTGTTGCTTGCGCGAGGAGGAGGAGGAGGGGGCGGGGGGTTTGGCGATGGTGGAGACACCTGGTGGCCACAATACCAACATTAGGTCTATCAGTAATATCATGGACTGGCTTAAACCCAGAACTTCGTGTTTTACTTAATTTCCTGACAATGTTTAGTATTATTTGATTTAAGCTTAGTCAACGGTTGGCTAATCAGCCAGTTTTATATTTTCCAAAGTTTTCAATTTAGTTTCAGTCTAAAATAAAACTCTCGAGAGAACAACCTTTCTCTGCTTTCCTTCGTTATTAAATAACTGTTTTCATTTCACTCCTTCTTGGGAAGTACTTAAGTAAAGTTATCAATATTTTTCATGGTCCTTCGGTAGTTCGGGAATCTTTTCCAACGTAAAAGTGCATATATTTTTGTGTTTCATAGTTAATATGAATACAGAAAAACTCAAGACTGCTATTCGCAAGAGAAGTGTAACAAAAGGAAGAGTAACAAAACTCTTCAATCAGGTAAATGGTATCAGCATAGAAAACAGAGAAGCTAAGGTCTTGAGCAGACGTGCAAATGACTTAAGAGATGAGCTTCTTGCTTTGCAAAATGAAATCTTAGAGCTGTGTGAAGATGATGATATAGTCTCTCTTGAGGAGTACTATGAAAGCGTCTTGCATACCATTGAGGAAGTATTGGTACAGCTAGATCCAATAGAGAAGACACATGAACCCGTACCTATTTTCAATTCTGAGCATTCAATCATTAAGTTACCTACTATTAATTTGCCAACTTTTGATGGAGGTATTGAACATTGGTCTTTATTTAGAGATATGTTCTCAAGTCTTGTTCATGATAATAAAACACTATCTGATATTCAAAAGTTTCAGTATTTAAAAACATCGCTACTACAGGAAGCAGCAAGGTTAATCCAGCATCTGCCGCTAGCTGCCGAGAACTACAAGATCGCCTGGACATTGCTGTGTGAGAGTTATTCCAACAAGTATTCGGCGGTCAACTATCATCTTAGAAATATCACAGAAATTGAGTACTCTCCAGAAAATCGTATGTATTCTTTTAAAAATATTCTCAACACACTGCGCACAGATTTAAATGCCCTCAAAAGTCTAGGCGTTAATGTCGATCATTGGGACATTTTGATCATATTTCTAATAGAATCAAAATTTGAAGAAAATGTATATATAGAATGGTCAAAAAGGATTGATAAGAGAAAATTACCCTCTCTTATTAATTTATACGATTTCCTGGAAGATATGATCATGATAAGTCAAATGAGTGAGTCTCGCGTCTCGTCCAAGAAAAAGATGATCTCGCCTTCACATGTATCATTCTCTTCATGCTTGGTGTGTAAGAAAGGAAACCACAAACTTTATGAGTGTTTTGATTTCAAAAAACACACTATAAAAGAGCGAATTGCTTTGGTTTCAAAACACAACTTTTGTTTTAACTGTTTGTCATCTAACCTTCATTCTGCTATTAAGTGCACTTCAAAATCAGTGTGTAAAATATGTTCTAAAAAACATCATTCTCTCCTTCACCAGTTTTCTTCGCAAGTTCACCACGCCGGTACCACTGAAGAAGATGATAAAGAAAAAGATGTCGCATCTACATGTTCTGCTGAGGAATTCGAGGAAGAGACAGCCACTGATTTCACGACGGTTTATACCCAGTTCGAAAGCAACATTAAACATCAAGTACTGTTATCTACAGCTGTGGTAAGTGTAAAGGATGGTAAAGGAAGCTTGAAACCTGTGCGAGTACTCCTTGACTCAGGATCCCAGAGCTGTTTTATTTCAGCAGATTGTGTAAAAAGATTAAAATTGGAGGTTAAAAAAGTAAAACCTATAAATATCAGTGGAATAGGTGGATCGAACCAATTGAATGTAAATTCTATTTGTGAAGTAACAATCAGGTCTAGACTGGAAGACTTTATAATTCCGATAGAAGCTGTAGTGGTTCCAAAAGTAACTAATAAATTACCCGCAGTTTCATTTGAAAAAACCAACTGGAATTACTTAAAGGAGTTCGAACTGAGTGACCCAAATTTCAATATTTCTAAATATATCGACATAATTGTTGGCGCAGAATATTTTTTTACCATCCTAAAAAATGATAGAATAGAGGGTCCTAAAGGATACCCAAGTTTACAAAACTCAAAATTCGGATGGATTATATCGGGAAAATTTGAAAATGTTACAAACTCTGATATTTCTTGTTTACATGTGAACCTTGATTATTCTTTGAAAAAAATCTGGGAGATCGAAGAGATTCCACAGATGAAACACCTGTCGCAAAAAGAAAAAGACCGTGAAGAACACTTCGCCCAGCATGTAACCAGAGGAGAAGACGGGAAATACGTCGTACAGCTTCCTTTCAATTGTACAAACCAGCAGTTGGGTAACACTAAAGCACAAGCCATTGGAAGATTAAGAGCAGTTGAGAACGACTGGAAACAAAAGGAAGGTATAAAACAACAATATTTTGACTTTATGGAAGATTATGATAAATTTGGTCATATGAGCAAAGTATCCGACCATATAGATTGGCAGGAAAAATTACCACACTATTATCTTCCTCACCATGCTGTAATACGTGAGGCGAGTAGCACTACTCGTTTAAGAGTTGTATTTTTTGATGGTTCGGCAAAATCCTCTTCTAGTTTATCAGTGAACGATACACTAATGGTCGCACCAGTATTTCAGGATAGTATTTTTTCCCTTCTTATTCGATTTCGAAAGCATCAGGTAATACTAAAAGCCAATTGCGAAAAAATGTATAGACAAATTTGCGTACACCCGAAAGATCGAAAATTTCAAAGGATAATTTGGTATAATGAAGATCGCAACTCACATGCAGAATATGAGCTAAATACCCTAACCTATGGTACATCTTGTGCTCCCTACATTGCTGTGAGGTGTTTATTTCAATTAGCACAAGATGAAAAACACAAGTTTCCTAGGGCAGCAAAAGTAACCGAAAATGAATTACATGGATTTTCTGATGCTTCAGAATCTGCGCATGCAGCCTGTTTATACATTCGAGTTGTTTCCGATAAAAATGAAGTCGCTTGCAATCTTCTGTGTGCGAAAGGTAGAGTAGCCCCATTTAAACAAATCTCTCTTTTCAGACTAGAGCTCTGTGCAGCCGTTCTGCTAGCCAAGCTCATGTTTCAAGCACAAAAAAGTTGGAATGGGAACTTTGATTCTTGTCATGCATGGACTGATTCTATGATTGTTTACGATTGGTTGTGTAAAGAACGCAGGACGTGGAAAACCTTCGTAGCGAATAGAGTATCTGAAATTCAAGAACTTTATAATCCAAATATTTGGTGTCATGTTTCATCAGAAGAAAATCCTGCAGACGTCGCTTCAAGGGGTATACAAGCAAATTTATTACAAGACCATTTAAATTGGTGGAATGGTCCTTACTGGTTAAGAAATAATGTTTATATCACGGATGTGATTGAGAAAAGTAAAAATCAAGCCATTGTTTCTACTACCTGTGAAAAGAGGAAGATAAATAATATTTCTCTTCTATCACAAGATGACACGTTTTCAAAAGTAGAATTATGGAACACGTATTCTTCATTTCTTACCATGATACATGTTATGGCATGGTGTTTGAGGTTTACAGAAAATGCATCAAGAAATTCAAAGAATAAAAATAAAGCTAATTCACTGGATACATATGAAATTCAAAGAGCTAAATCTATTTGTATAATAATAGTACAGAAAAATGAATTTGATAAAGATATAGTCCAGATTAAGATGACTGGTCAAGTACAAAATGATAGCAAAATAAAAAGTTTGAGTCCATTTATTGATAATAATGGGATACTGAGAGTTGGTGGGAGATTAAAAAATGCTAAGTTATCAAATGAAGCCAAACATCAGATTTTATTACCGAATAACCACAATTTTTCTAAATTAGTGGTGGAATATTATCATAAAAATCATAGCCATGCAGGACCTACTTTGCTATTATCTCTCATTCGAGAAGAATACTGGATTATTCAGGGTTTGAACTTAACTAAAAAGGTGTTTCACAACTGTTTCCCTTGTTTCAGAACTAACCCTAGTAGAGCTCAACATCATCAAATGATGGGTGATCTCCCTGAGAGAAGAGTGAAAGCTAGTCCTCCTTTCTCATCTTGCGGTGGAGACTAACGTATTTCAAGCTGATTTCCAGGTGCTGATTCACTAGTGAGAGTGGCATCAGTTAAGACACAAAACGGGACACTAAAGAGAGCCGTATGTCGGATTGTACGGTTGCCGATGCAAGAAGAACAATAATAGTATGTAATCCCTTCATGTGTGAGGTGCCAGTATGGCTAATCAGCCAGTTTTATATTTTCCAAAGTTTTCAATGTAGTTTCAGTCTAAAATAAAACTCTCGAGAGAACAACCTTTCTCTGCTTTCCTTCGTTATTAAATAACTGTTTTCATTTCACTCCTTCTTGGGAAGTACTTAAGTAAAGTTATCAATATTTTTCAACGGTCTTTATTTTCAATGTCATAACATTGTAATTTACTTTTTGTTTTATTCCCTTAGTATTAGATTAATTTTAAGTATTGACTTTGTAAGATGCCTTCGGGCTTTATTTACAATAAAAATTATTCTATTCTATTCCTTTCTCTCATCACACTTACTCTTGCTCTCATCACACTTACTCTTGCTCTCACCACACTTACTCTTGCTCTTATCACACGGGGTCTGGAGCACGGGCACCCGCTGGGAGCGCCCGCCGATGACGCCGCGACAGTTCGAGGAGCCGCAGCGGCACCGTTGGCCCTCGGCCGGGTTGAACAGCGAGAAGTTGTAGTCGTACGTGAGCTCGGAGCCGGGGGCGAGGTCCTCCAGGGAGAAGAGAGCCATGCGGAAGAGCCCGTTGACGCACCACTTCTGCATCTCGCAGTTGGGCGCACACGAGTGGTTCACGAACCGGCCGTCGCCCCCCATGCGATGCCCGTCGATCACCAGACCTGAGGAGACACGCCGAAAACAGGTGGGGAAAGAAAACTGCATTAGTCGGGACATGATTTGTTATCCTCCCATTTGGGATTTTTACCACTACCTTTACAAGGAGGTTGATAATTGACAGCAGCAGTAGAATTAGCAAGTGATAAGAAGACGAAAAAATACGAAGCTCTGACACATCAATACTGTTTCTATGGCTTGGCTGTCGAAACACTGGGACCATTTTCTCGGCAGTCCAAGTCTTTGGTAGACGCAATTTCAGATAGGTTACAACACACATGTGGTGATACCAGGGCCGGGGCATTCTTACGCCAACGACTGTCATTGGCAGTCCAGCGTGGAAATGCCTCGAGCCTGGTAGGCACCATGTGTCGTGAGAAGAATGATGACATGTTTGTTATATGAAATATTAAATATTGAGGTTATTTAATTGACAAGAACCACTACTTCCTGTTTATAGTTCCGCAGCCAGACTGCTGGTCTCCTCCTTGTTAATAGTCCCCCAGCCAGACTGCTGGTCTACTCCCTGTTTATAGTCTGACTGGGGGACGTTAAACAGGGAGAAGACCAGTGTCCCGCTAGAGGACTACAAACAGAAAACAGACTTGCCAACCCTTACAAGTCAGGCTAGCTTGCAGTTTCCTGAGGGTTTAATGGCTCATAAAGAAAAGTCCAAGTCCTCATGATGGTTGATCGCACATAGAAATATGTGGTTCAGGACGAGCCAACTTTGAAATAAAGTTTGCTGGAGACCATCACTCACCCCTCGAGCTGTAGCCAAGCTCGCTACAACAACAACAACAACAATCACTCACCCCTCCAGCTGTAGTCAAGCTGGCTACAACAACAACAACAACAATCCCTGTTTATACAATCCCCCAGCCAGACTTAAATATGTACGTAAAAAAAAAAACTCACCCTTGTCGAGATTCAGGCAGTAGTGATGCGTATCGTTAGCGTAGATGGTTCCCATCCGATTCTTGAACTCCTTCTCGCTCACCACCTCTCCGACATACTCCAGGATGAAGGTGCCCGCCTGGGGGAGTGCATGATTCAGAGTTTATATTTCGAGAGAGAGAGTATGCATAAAGTTGCTCAGGAGGTTATGCAACGTCCAGAAATATGGAATAAAAAATTAAAATCGGAGCAAAAAATCCCGAAATCTAATAGCAGATATTCTTGGGAGTAGGAATAGTCATGAGCGCGTCAACGCAAAAATTTTTTTACGCTTCACCAAACAGTTTTGAATTTTAAACAGTTTTAAGGGTTTGGTAGAAGAGATAAAAGTTATATAAAAGAAGAAAAAAAAAAAGCTGTCAGGTATATGTAATATTTTATATAGAACTAAGATTCTTCAAATTTTCACTCACCGACTTAACCCAGATAACGCGGTGAAATTTTTTGTTTTATTTTTTTGGAGTGATATAAATTGAGTCCTGAATCAAAATAAGTGCTGTCAACTTATCACTCGGACTCAAAACAAAGAGCTTAAGGTGTCGCCAACTAACCTCAACAAGCTGAATTAATTAGAAAAACCCACAATGTTAGTACCTTTCACCAGATGGGGCTGACGTCCTTTCAGAAGGACGTCCTTCTGGAAGGACGTCAGCCCCATCTGGGTTAAGTTTCGCCTAGGCTCGTAGGCTTGGTCACGATTACTAATAAGTACACGATTAAAAAAAAAAAAATGAATGGTCACCTATCCATAGCCAAGGACTAGCCTCCCTGGTAGGATGGGCTTTGAACCCTCTATTCCCCGCCCACCTTTCCTACCTACACGGGTGGTCAGACCCCTCTTTTATTTATTTACACTTTATTTTTTTTACAAAACAATCAACAACAATAAATTTAAAAAAAAACTTAGAAATACGTACAAAAAAAGAGAATATTATTAATTTTTAATTACAATTGTTTTGTAATCCGTTCGCCCCGGATTACAAAACAATTGTAATTAAAAATTAATAATGTTTTTTTTTGTACATATTAGAAATATTTTTTTAAAATTTTATTGTTATTAATTTGTTATGCCTTAGGCATTCTCTGCCACTTAACCCCTGACCTACCTTGATGAGGTCCCTGGACTTGACGCCCCACCCCTTGCCGTCTGTCATGAACTTGATGAGTCCTGGCGCCCACTCGTGCCGCTGGATGCTCTGGTTGGCGCACCGGCTGCCGCATGGGCATGTACTGGGCACGCACTCCGTGTACACGAGCCGGTTGAGACAGTCCTCGCCGCAGCCACGCTTGTCTGGCTCCTTGGGTAGCCGGCAGTTGCAGGCCTGGGCCTCATAGGAGCTGGGGAGGGAGAATTTTTTATTATTATTATTATTATAATAACTATAATAAAAACTGGGCTGGGGGACTATAAACAGAGAGTAGACCAGCAAGTCTGGCTGGGGGACTATAAACAGGGAGTGGACCAGCAGTCTGACTGGGGGACTATAAACAGGGAGAAGAACAGCATTGGCTTGGTTCTGGGGGCCCTTGTCAATTATTAGCCTCCTTGTATAGACATTGGTAGAAGTGCTGAGACATTACTCCACTGTCTGGCTACCATCGTTCACGATGACGCCACCCTATGATGACGAATAAAAAAATACTCTTTAGTAGAAGCTAACGCTCAGAGTCTCATTATTTAATATGTGGTCACAGACTCAATTATAATCCGACCTGGTTGTAGGGTTTTCAATGAAACCCTTACGATTAACACTGCAACCTATTTTTTTTTGGGCAGTGGACCAAAATAAGTCCATACAGCCACATTTTATTTTTGGCAACCTAATTAAAGAACGACCTAAATTGTTTTTGAATTAAATTTTCATCACATACATAATATTTCTTTTACACATTTTTTAATGTTGCCTTATTTGTGTTACACGTGGGAATTTTTTTTAAGAAACGTATCCCAGAAATCATAAATTTTGGATCATATTTTCAATTTATCTAATAGGTGACATCTGGTGTTTTTATATATTTTCTATTCTTTTTCATTTTCATTGTATACAGGGTGGGGCAGAAGTCTGGAAACCCCTGAATAACTTTCGAATGGCTTCTTCGGTAAAATTAATATTTTGTATGGGAAACCGGGCTAATTAGACCTTCTTTTAGAGTGGGGTCGATTTTTGTTACCGACCCCCATGTCGGGGCCAGGGGGGCCAAATTCATTTTTTTAAATACGAACCCCCACCTTGCGATACATTTTTGAAAAGGTCTTTAAATAAGAAATACATTGGTACAAATTTTATTTTTTTAATATTAACTGTTTGCAAATGGCGTCCAACTTTGTGTATGCAGTAAAGTCTGAAAACCCCTGAATATCTTTTGAACGTGCTTTCTCAGTAAATTGAAAACTGTGCATGGTAAGTCGGGGTAGTTAGACCTTTCCAAAAATGTATCGCAAGGTGGGGTTTCGTATTTAAAAAAATGAAGTTGGCCTCCCTGGCCCCGACATGGGGGCCGGTAAAAAAAAATCGGTCCCATTCTAATATAAGGTCTAATTACCAAGGATTACCGTACACAATTTTAAATTTACTGAGAAAGCTCTTTCGTAAGATATTCAGGGGTTTCCAGACTTTACTGCATACACAAAGTTGGACGCAATTTCCGAACAGTTAATATTAAAAAAATAAAATTTGCACCAATGTATTTCTTATTTAAAGACCTTTCCAAAAATGTATCGCAAGGTAGGGGTTCGTATTTAAAAAAATGAAGTTGGCCCCCCTGGCCCCGACATGGGGGCCGGTAACAAAAATCGACCCCACTCTATAAGAAGGTCTTATTAGCCCGGTTTACCATACAAAATATTAATTTTACCAAAGAAGCCATTCGAAAGTTATTCAGGGGTTTCCAGACTTTTGCCCCACCCTGTATATTGTTCCCATTTTTTTCATTGTTAAATTAATTATTTGTATGTACATAATGTTCATTTATACCTAATAAAGCGTTGTATATAATAATAATAAATGGTTGATAGATGTTCACTTACCTGTAGTTGGGCTTGATGTCGTAGTAGACGTTGCTCCGGATCTTCTTGTAGTTCCAGGAGGGCACCGCGTTGCGGCCGGGCAGCTGGTTGTGCGTGTGGAGCCACCAGAGGTCATGCGGTAGCTTGAAATCCAGCCGCCGCTGCCGCACCCACTTGTTGCAGTAGGCGGGCGCGGGCAGCAACCCGCCGGGGGTGTCTTCGGCCTTGCTCGGCTGTTTCCGGGAATTGGCGGCCGACGCGTCCACTTCCTCCTTGTACGTGTCGGAGAGGAGGCCGGCGCTCAGGTAGCGCTTGCCCCACTTCGAAGGCCCTTTCTTCTTCTTCTCGCCGTCGCTGTCGTCCCGATGTCTCCCGCGCACCCTCTTCCCAGCCTCGCCCCGCCCCTTTCTCTTGCGACGCTTCGCCTCTGTCTCGTCCTCCTCTTTCTCCCCCGCCGTCTCCAGTTCCTTCCGTCGTTTCCGCATCTCAATGCGTCGCGATTTCTTCGCCGGCGTCAGCGAGTCTAGCGCCGCGTCTTTGCTTTTGGCGGCTTTCAGCGCGAGGCGATCGTTCTCTTTGGTCTCGTCGGTGCTTTCGGCGACTTCGCTCGCTTTGCTCTTCCTACGACTAGATTGGACGGCGGGCTCTCCTCCGTTTGCTTCGGCTTGGTTCTGTACATTTGGTTTGTCTGTGACGACTGGTTTGGCGAGAGTTTCGGCCGCGTCTTTTCTTATCCGAACATCGAGAACGACGTTCTCTTTCGAGTCTTCCGTTTCGTTCGTGGTCTGTTTGATTGTTTCTTTAGTCTTGTTCGGTTTCAATTTGCTAGAATCCGTTTTGTCGTCAATTCCATCGGTTTTGTCTTCAACATCACTTTCTACTTTCCTTCCATCCTCACTCTCATCTCGTCTGCAAGACCGTTTGGATTTGACACGATTCTTTTGTCCCGGCTCTTCCTCTTCCTTACTGGAAACTTCATCGACACCAATCGTTTCTTTGTCACCTTTCAGTTTCCTCTTAGGTCTCTCCGAAATTTTTTCAGCTTTGTCTAACAACAGTGGTGTCACTTTTTTTCTCAGTCTAGGCGTCGTATCTCCATTTTCTTTGCTGTTATCATCCTCTTTCGTTTGTGTAGCTTTCTTCTGCGTCACCAATCGCTTTGGCCTGCCACTCGCTATGCCCTGGTCTTCTGCTTCTGCATCTACTTTGACTTCAGCTGGTTTGCCGACGTCCGCTGGCTTTCTTCGTCTTCGCCCGACACTAAGGTCCAGCTTTCGCTCACTGCTTTCAGCAAGGGTCACATCGGCACTCTCGTGTTTCTCTGAACTCAAAGTATCGACGACCACCTTACAATGAGGTATATTTCCTCCCGCCCGACTATTGTCTTCACCTAGTTTCACATCGAGGCCACTCTCATCGAGATCAGTTTCCACTTTCGACTTCACAGGTTTCTTATTTCTACTTACATCTAGGTTCAGACTTTTCTTTTCTCTTTGTACTAGGGTGCGTTGAATGTCTTTGTTCTCAATATTGTCGAGCAGATCTTCGGAATCTTTCGCCACATTTCGGCGCTTCCTCCTGTCCATTCGGCTTTCACTCGTCTTGCCGCTCTGGTCTGCGGGCGGCGTGAGTTTAATGTTGGTTTCCTTGAGGGCGGCGCTGTGACTCACTGTGGCCTCCGGGGAAACTTCAGGTCGACGGTCCTTCTCAGTACTGGCAGTGTTGGGACTAGATTTCCTCACTCTGCCGTGACTAGATCTTGTCGAGTCCTCTCTCTTCAGCTCGGGCATTTTTTCTTCCAACGAGTCTGCTTCCTGTGCTTTGCCTACTTCTTCGTTTTTGCTATTTTCTTCAACTTTTCTTGCCGCCCGCTCATTTTCTTTAACTTTCGCACCCATTGGTTCTTTGTCTATCCTCTCTATCTCTTCTAACACAACAGTTTCACCCGCTATCACACGCTTTGTTCCTCCGGTTGCTTTGAGATCATTCTGAACACAGGACTCAGTGGTATCTTTGATTGTGTCTGCTAAAGTGTCCACATCTTTGCTTGTAGCTGTACCGGCTTTGGTTGTTTCAACACCTTTGCTTCCATCAACTCTAGCTCTTGTTTCAACATTTTTTCTTCCATCAACTCTCGTCGGTTTGGTTGGTTCAACACGTTTGCTTCTGTCAGCTTTCGCCGTTGCTTCAACACCCTTGCCTCCATCAGCAACAGTTGCTTCAACACGTTTGCTTCTGTCAGTTTTCGCTGTTGCTTCAACACCCGCGTCTCCATCAGCAAACGTTGCTTCAACACGTTTGCTTCCATCTGCTGCTTCAACACCTTCGCTGCCAACGGTTGCTTCACTTGCCACGGGCACGGGTTTCTTCTTTTTCTTTTTCACCGGGAAACCCGTCCGGTTCGCTTTCTTGCGTTTCGGCTTTCTGGCGGTCTCGCCACCCGCCGCCGGTGAGTGCACCACTTGGCCGTTGAGTCGGGCGTCGGGCGGCAAGGGGGAAGCTCGGGTGTCGACTGTGAGGACAGATGAGGTGTTGAGTACAGATGAGGGAGGGGTGGGGGACTTGAGCTTCTCGGAGAGAGAGGAGAGGAAGAGAAGATCCGCCGTCTTCTTGGAGAGCTCGAATATACCTGCGAACAGACGCGGATCAAATCGATTGACTATTATTCCAGCAATAAACCCAAGACGTATTATCATCAGGTCAAAATCGCAATTGTGTTTTTTTTTTTTTTACAAATCAACAGGGTTTACCCATGTTTAACCCATTAACGCCTGAACTGTTGGAAAACGTTGATCCATTTTGAAAAAAATAAATATCAAAACTTCTGATAGAACAACTGATAGAATTGTCTAGTAAAAGTCAGAAGGTAGAAAATACTGTCAACAATGAGAACTATAATATTATAAAGTGGTAACATGTACCGTATTGAACTAACAGGTCAGAAACTTGCACTGCCTCCATCGTTGCCATATGGCAACGCTGGCGTTAATGGTTTAAACAAATAAAAATTAACGGGGTTTACGAATGTTTCAACAAATGTTAGGATAACATGTCATGTCCCGACTAGAACACGCGACCTCTGGATTACCAGACACCAGAGACGCCTTGACCACTGAGCTACCAGGACAGAAATGAGTGTTTCACAGCATTTTTATTTCGTAGCCATAAAACAGCAGCTACTGCAGACGCTTGTGGTCTGTGATGTAGCTTCCACATCCCCCAGTATGCCTCTCCTGTGTGGGCAAGAAGTGACACAATTCCCATCTAGGTGCAGGGTCAACTCGAGAGCACCGGAAGGTGTTTCTTACAAACAACTGTAACCTAAATTAAAATACATTTTATTGGTTCGCTCTAGGACCTTCCACATGCTCTGTGCAGTGTGCGTATCTTACCACTGAGTTTTGTTTAGGATTAAAACGACTGAGCATTAAAACTAATAAAAAATTGCTTGGGGAGCAAACTTTGGCGTGGTGATGTTACTTATAAATATAAACATATTTTATATATTAATAACAACAACTGACTATATTAATAACTGAATATTTTAATAACAACAACTGACATCTCATGATGTTTGCCTATAGACACAGTAGTACATAGTTTGGTGATTTTGAACATTAATTATGGTGGATGAATTTATTTTTTTACATATTTTATTCTTTTTTTTTTTGATGTTTTGTTCAGGTGTTGTTTCTGGTAAATATTTAATAAAATAAATAAATACTAATTTCTGATACTAAATAAATAAACTTAGTTAAATAAATAGAATGTAATCTGTGTACTCACCGGAGGGCGGTCGTGTTTCCGGACTCGAGTGGAGCTCCTCACCCGCGAGTCCTAAGCTGGGAGTCGCGGGTTCAATCCGAATCTGGGGCGGACACAGCACCTCCCCACCCCTCCGTCTCCCCCTCTCCTCCTCCCCCGGCATGGGAGACTCCGAAACCCGTTCGCTCCGCCCCCGCCGAGACGCCTCGGCAATCGTCGAGTCGCCTCGGGTAACCTCGGGGAACTTCGGCGAAGACGTGTCTACTCGTGACCCGTCGGCTCTCCGTTCGGCAACTTTCGTTCTCTTATCGAGCGACTCTCGAGCGCGCCTCTCGTTCAGACGCCGGCTGGTCTTCACCTCGCTCGCCGACAACGAAGTCGACCGTTTCGTTTCCTCTTCGGGTTTCTTCGTGCCATTCACGGAAACGCCCGAACTCCTCCGAGCGCCAGGTTCCTCGACATGCCTGCTCAGTCGTGACTTGGACGCGCCCGGAGTCACAGCACAACACGCGTACCCGTTCTTCGAACTCGACCGCTTTCTCTGTGTCACCGACGCTTTATCGTCGAGAAGTACTTTATCTTGTGACGCCTGCGCACTGTTTCGACTGCCTGGGAACACCTGACGCACAGTTTCGGGACAGGTTTTCCTGCTTTTCGCTTGCCGCCGTCTGCCGGGTCACCGCCGCTGGCGTACTGGCGTATGCACGCCTCGATGGATCGGTCGATAGAGCTGTTGTGTTTCGAGTCGGAGGAGCCAGTGGTGTTGTGGGCGTCACTCAGGGAGCCGCCGGGGGGCGGATGGGCGGAGGTCACGTGGTAGTGGCGCTTCTTGAGTGGCAAGCACTGCTCGTTGGAACTCGTTTCCGGCTTCTGTGAATCGAGAGAGAATTATATTGAATTGAATTTTTTTTATTGTTATTTTACCTTTCGGTGTGAACAATTTCCTTACTGCTAGATTAAAACTAATTTAGATAAATTAAGACTAATTCTAAATAACTATAATATTTAAAACTCATGCAAATTAGGGAGTGAAGATGGAATGAGGTGAAAATGAAGAGAGACATGGATGAGATGGAAAGAAGAAAAGTGAATATTAGTATGAGTGGTTGTGTGTGTATCCCCTCAAACAAGAGTTGAAAGAGCGGACACACACTCATCCATGCTGTAAGGGGCGCTAGCAATCAATTTTTCTTTGTTAACTCTTTCTTTCTTTATTACACAGTCGAACATTGATATAATAGAAAACTCTTTGAAATAGAGAAAATCTCAGGTCCTTGCATCACCTGTTTGAGTGCAATATTGAACTGACTATATTGGAAAGGAAATTCGAACGCAGTTTTAAATACCATGCCCCAGAGTAAAAGAATGCAAAGCGAGCTTGATTATTTTTCTTTTAAAAAACATTTCATCTGTGCATTTTAAATAAAACCTGATTAGGGAGAGAAACAAATTGTTCATATATTGAAAATATATACAATAGCGGCAGTCTACCTTTGGTAGATTGCCAATACACAGCATACTCATCAATCCAGAATTTGTAATTATTTGTGTTGTATATAATACAAGCAGGCTGTCGCCCGCTTTGCGGGCCGGGGCATGGCTGTAAAAGCAAAAAGTCCTTTTTCGCCAATGGCAGGTGTTGTAGTGGGAATTTCGAAAAATCCCGTCTAATTGCACATCTAGACTATAAGACAAAGCTACCTACCAAATTTCAGCTTCCTAGGACTTACCAGTTCGGAGAAACAGTGATGATCAGTCAGTCAGTGACTTTGACATTTATATATTAAGATTTTTACCATTATTTGTCTGTATATATGTTCTACTAATAAAGAGTTTCTAAAAAAAAAAAAAAATTATTTCCATACCTCGGGCGTCTCTTCCTCTTGAGCGGCGACGGGTTTCTTCATCCGCCGCTTCACCTGCACCGGCGTCTGATCCGTACTGGTGGAGGTAGACTCGGCGGCGTCCTGGGAGGGGGTGACTTGCCCCCCCGCCTTGGAGTGCCGCCGGCGATGATGGTGTCTCTTGTGTTTCTTCAGCGTGGCGGCGCTCCGGTCCCGCTGTCGTCTGGAGGCAAACGCAAGCATGTTATGAAATGGTTTTTTTTTTTTTAATAATAATGCTAATAAAACAAGAGAATCAATATCTCTTAGTATGAGCTGTGTAGCAGTATTATAACTAAACAATCTATTCGACACAGTTAGGTACCGCGAAACATAAGTATACAAGTAAACATTATTACATTATTAGGTATGTGCCAAGTTATGTATTTATTCTTTTTATGTACCTTCATCTCGTTAATATATTTATTTATTGTACCTATCATGTATCTTCTTCTTCTTTTACTCTGTCTTATCCCGCTCAAGCAGGGTTGGTTGGTTTTGGCACATTTTTTTCCGGCTGGATGCCCTTCCTAACGCCAACGATTCTATTTGATTTAACGTCCTGGATTAGGACGGGGGTTTTACCCTCCATTCGCTGGGAATCGTACCAGCTACCCACATTAACCTCAACCAGCCTGGGTAGGGCCGGAAATGCCAGCATCACATGTACGGAAGGAACAGAATTTTCTGTGTGAAAAATCTGCTCCGACCGGGGATCGAACTCAGGATCTCTGGAGTACGGGCAGTAGTCTCAACCGTTACGCCACAGAGGCTGGCGTTTTTTTTTTTAATTTTAATAATAATGTTTTATTTAAAAAAAAAAGAAAAAATTCTCCCAGGGACCGTCCTTCCGAGGATGCAAGAAGCATTTCCAAGCCAGCGTCGATGGCATGTTGAATACACACCGGTTCCCTTCAGAACACCGAAGTTAAGCGACATCCAGCGAGGTTAAGACTTGGATGGGTGACCATTCAAATTCTAATTCTCGTGACGCTGGCTTTTCCCGGCCCTACTCAGGCTGGGTGAGGTCAATGTGAGTAGCAGGTTTGTGAGTTTCCTGCGAATGGAGGGTAAAACCCCCGTCGTGATATGACCATGGCAGTTGAAAGCGACGTTAAACCCCACTTAAAAAAAAAGAAGCATTTCCTCTTTGGATGGCTAGACCAATTTTTTGGTAGATAAAATAATTATAGATAAGGGGGGGGGGGGGGGGGATCATCTGTAAATCCAATCTATTCATGTAGTCTCGCTAGCATGTAGTTTCCCGAGGGATTGTGTGTTAGTTCGAGTAAGTTCCATTCGCTGGAAATTTATAAACCAGCTAGCTACTCTCATCA
The DNA here is from genome assembly GCA_024516035.1 of Bactericera cockerelli. Taxonomy (NCBI): domain Eukaryota; kingdom Metazoa; phylum Arthropoda; class Insecta; order Hemiptera; family Triozidae; genus Bactericera; species Bactericera cockerelli. The sequence goes on along the minus strand of CM044962.1, from coordinate 7,065,304 downwards.
ACTTCATCCAGCCTGGGTTAAGATAGAAATTCAGTGTTTCTCTCTAGCTTCCACTCAATACTCACTTGGTTTTCATCGTCTTCAAGTTGCTCGCACTGGGCTCACTCCGACTCGCCAGCCCTGGTCCGCCCATCATACTTGACACCGCTAGACTAGCCGCATTCCTCAACCCACCAGCCGCATTTCTCAACCCACCAGCCGCATTTCTCAACCCACTAGCCCCATTCCTCAACCCCGCGGCCCCATTCACAGCCACAGGACCGAAGCACAGCTGCTTGAAGGCTTTAATGAGAGACTCTAGATCATAGTTGCTCAGCAACAGGCTGGACTGCGTGTAGCCTATCCGCTTGCTAGGGAGCGGCGCGTGTTTCCTGTAGCAGGGGTGACTAGCGGACACACTTCTGTGGCGGCGGTGGTGTCGGTGCTTCCTCGCGCGTTTCTCCTGTTTGCGAACATCCTGGGGCTTGAACGGGTTCACCTTGAACTGGTAGCCGAGCTTCGAGTAGCTGAGACTCGCCTTTCCCTTGGCTTTCCCCGCCAGCACCGGTAGGACTAAACCCGGCGCTTTGTCCGACGACTGGGGTAGTACTTTGGCGAGGTCCGGCACCAGACGGTCGGGCTTCGTTATCCTGGGTGGCGCGTCGGGGAGCCGCTCCGGCGTTGGTTTACTCGCGGCCCTACTCCAAGTGGAAGACAGACGAGGCGGGGATTTGCCGCGCGTGTTGCTATCACTGGAAATACTCCCCGCCCGCTCGCTCGCGTCCACAGGCTTGAACCCACTCAGGGGCGGAGTCGGAACAGGCACGCTTTTGATTGGACTGAACGCGCTCTTGGCCCCGCCCATCCTGAGGCACAGCCGCTCGTGGGACTCCGTCAAGTAGTTGCTGTTGTTGCACGTCAGCTTCTTCACGTCAAACACTTCCGGCGGCTCGGGTGGTTTGTCTTCGGTCATTGCACTTTCGGTTTTTTTTCGGGCGGCCGGGTTTCCGCTTCGGCCGACACTCGTCGCTCGGAGAAACTTTACTCGTCGACAGCTGATCTTTCGTCGCCTTGTCGCGTTTTGTTAGCTTCAAACTAGCCACTTTGATAGCGAGGACCCCCTTTTCGCCGACGCCGGCCGAAGCGGCGGTCTCTTTGGTTTTGCGGCCGCGCGTGCGTTTCTTCCGCTTGAGCGAGGCCAGGGCTGCTTGCGAGGTTCGGCCGCGGGCCGGCACAGCCGCGGGTTTGCGCTTGTCCTGGATGATGGAGCCGATCACTGCAGCCGTCATCTTCACCTGGCAACATAACAATAATAATAAATGTGATAATAATAAAGTAGTCATCATGTTTCTTTTTTATTTTCTCCTATAAACCTTGTTTTAATTACACATACGAGTAGTTTAATTTTTTTCCATTAATTTTGTAAAATAGGTATAAATATTAAGCAGAAACTGTCTACATTATTTTATGTACAATTGCGAACCTTTGTAACAACTATTATTTTATAATTAATAGAACCATAAATAATAATAACACTCTTTAGTGAAATGTAACCAAATATTAAGCAGAAACTGTCTACATTATTTTATGTACAATTGCGAACCCTTGTAACAATTATTATTGTATAATTAATACAACAATAAATAATAATAATAACACTCTTTAGTGGAATGTAACCACCGGGCGAGCTTAATGCTCAGAGCATTTTCTACCACCTAATCCTCAGATCCTTATTATTATGTGGTCACAAACTCAAATTAATGAGGAAAAATTCATGCACTGGGTGGGATTCGAACCAACGAATCCCTGCGCTACCTGGATTACCAGACTAGCGCGTTGACTACCAGTATTCTTGAAAACTTATTATTATTATTTTACACTTTATCAGATATAAATGGACATAATGAACAAAACAAATAATTATTTTAACAATGAAAAAAATGGAAACAATATAATTATACAATAAACATAAAAAAGAATAGAAAAATATATAAAAACAGATGTGTTTTGATTATTATGTATAACATAAAACTTACCTATCATTGAAATATGTACCTATCACAACTCACATGTCACAAAAACAAGAGACCCATACTATACAGGGTCTCTTAGTGTGGCAAGTCTGTGTAAAACATACAGTTTCACTTTAATATTTCTTTTCCTATGTGGTATATCTTATATGTAACTATGTAATGTAAAAGAAATGTACAATAAAACACATTATTATTATATGTCCTAACTAAAGGGCGGGGTTATTGCCAATGGCAATCTCTTCCACCCAACTTAGAGGTAAAACTTACATTGTGATGCCAGCAAAACCTCATACTTAGACGCCACAGGCATCACAGTAACTCATGTTTTTTATTCAAGTTTTTACATTATCTTTTAATATGTTATTGTTTTTTATACATATAATTTTGATGTAAAATAAATTATGATTGAGTATTTTGAAGAAAAAAAAAAAAACTTACATTGTGAGGCGTCTTGTTGGAGGAGACCGAAGATTTGCGGACGCAAGACACGGGAGTGGAGTTGGGAGAGCTCGCGGTCACAATGCCCGAGTCCGGGGAGAGGCGACGGCGAGAAGAGGCCGGCCTCTCTTCGGCCGCCGCGGCCATCTTCTTGGGCGGCCGACCTGGGGGGAACACAAGCAGGACGAAAATTAGCCACGCGCCTCGGCCCTTGATGCAGTTTTGTTGTTTCGATAACTTCAATTTCTACGTAAATTTCTGGCCATTCAGAGGGGGAATGCAGCCAGCATTGCGGGCTCATTCCCCTTCACAAATTCATTGAATGAAGTCTTTGTGTAAAAAGTTTCCAGAGACACCAATGTTCTGGAATATTCTGGATGAATTTCTACGTAAATATTTTTATAATTTCCCCCGTCACCGTGGCTACAAAAATAATAGATGAAAGCAAAGGTCTGGAGCTATGATCAAAGACATTTGATTGTTCTGTCAAATATGTAAAGGACAAACTGAAAAACGTACAACGTTCCATCCATAAAATAACGAAGAAGCTGCAACTGTACTTAAAACATTTTAACACAAACTGAATTCATATTTCATGTAAATAAAACTTGATCCAACATGTTTAATAATAATAATTTCATATCGTAGTCACCGTGGCAGAGTGAGTTAGCGCGGCTAGGCATTGCACGCATGGTGACCTGGGTTCGATCCCCAGCGGAGCAGGAATTTTTCTGCTCTGTACTTGGATGTTCGGGGTCCACTCATACCTCGTGAGGAAAAATGAGTAGTTACTTGTATGAGTAATGACCAGTGGCGGCATTACCAGAGTAAAAAGAAATGAATGTAATAGAATAATTTGAAAAGTAAAGAAGGCTCTTAGTAATGCTGCGCTACCCACAAAAATTGTGAAGAGGCCTTGTGCTTCACCACAAATAAAACAATACATATTTTTATAATTTTAATATTCAATGTCTATACTTTATTGCCTAATGTCAACGTCTTTTTTTTCTATATGTATGTTTTTTTGTAATACTTGATAATTTAGACAGGGAAACTTAAAGGGTTTGGTGGAAGAGATTGCCATAACCCCGCCCTTTAGTTAGGACATATTTTTTTTATACATATATATAATTGTATTATATTTTGTTCATTTTTTTCCTGTTTCTATTAATTTTGTCAATTTTGTATTGTAATTTTTACCATTATTTGTCTGTATATATGTTCTTCTAATAAAGAGTTATTTCAAACCAGCTACTCAAATTAACCTCACCCAGCCTGAGTGGGACCAGACTAAATTCAGAAGAACAAAAGTACTTAGCAGAACTTTGAACAATGAATATTATTGAAAACCGAATAAAATTATTATTTTTTTAAAATTATAATAATAATATCGCCTTATTTATACTGCCCGATAAGGACTATTAAAGTCCCATTATTCCAGCAGTAAGCCCAAGACATATTACTATGTGGTAAAAATCCCAAATGGGAGGATAACTTGCCATGTCCCGGCTGGGTTTCGAACCCACGACCTCTGGAATCTCTGGATTCACAGAGTGCCGCCTTTACCACTGAGCTACCGGGAGGAAAAATCCCAAATGGGAGGATAACTTGCCATGTCCCGGCTGGGTTTCGAACTCACGACCTCTGGAATCTCTGGATTCACAGAGTGCCGCCTTTACCACTGAGCTACCGGGACAGACAGCTACCGGACATTTCCTATTGTTAAAAGTAATTTTAACATGTAGAAACATTTTTTTTGTACATTGTTTACCTACTATGAGTTAGACTTAAAAAAAAAACTATTTTAAGAAATGAAACTACCCCACAAAACAAGGACTGCATCCCCGTAGTCGCATTAAATATATGTTACCTATTATGTACAATTATTAATGCAAATAAATTACAAATTATTATGAACCACCGATGTACCAATGCACGGTTGAACCACAACGTACCTCGTTTCCGTCTGGTCTCCGAGGTGAGGGCGGGCGGGGGTGTGGTCTGAGCAGCAGGGCGGGGGGTGGGCGCCTGGCTGGGGGGTGTGGGGAGGGGCGGAGACTTGAGGGAGGTCTGGGCGGCCGAGTCCTGCGACTTGGTGTCCTGAGGCCGAACAACGAGCAAGAGAAACCAATTCATAAAGAGGCAATGCAGACTGCATTCTTGGGACTTTTCCATCAGGAAATCCCCTTCCAATGTTCGATGATCAAGAGTTTGATAGATGTATTTAAATATTGTTGAATTTGAATAAAAAATCCTGTTCTATATATATAAATATAATTTATAAGTTATTGCGGATGGGAGGATGACTTGTCATGTCCCGGCTGGGTTTCGAACCCACAACATCTGGATTCTCTGGATTCACACAGTGCCGCCTTTACCACTGAGCTACCGGACAGACATAATGACATAGATAAATTACATACCACCGACTTCAGTAGCTTGATCGATAAGGCAGCCGACTTGTAACCTGGAGGTCGGTGGTTCAAGTCCCGCCGGTTTCATCGTCGATTTAGTGAAGCGATTTTGAGTAGTTGTGATATCACGAAAGTGATTAACACAAATATGATAACTTTTTTTTCTTCTCATAAGTAAAGATTTTGGAAAAAGATTAAATTTGGAGTATCGCATTTTGGATATAATGACATAAACAAATTACATTGATACAATTTTAACAATTTTAAGATTATTTTTATTTATTTATTTACACTTTATTAATTGGACATATTATGTATATACAACACAAATAATTACAAATTAAAATACAATATAAGAGAAGAAAAAATAAATAAAATATTACATAATGTATGTCCTAACTAAAGGGCGTGGTTATTGCCTTTAGCAATCTCTTCCACCCATTTGTTATTGAAACCATGGGTCCAATTTGCAAAGATGGAATGAAGTTTTTAAAAGAGTTTTTTGTACAAATGGAACTTGTTCCGTAAACTCTATTAAAAAAATAAGAATATTCGGGTTTCGAACAACGGACACTCACCTCGGCAGAGCTCTCGCTACTGCTAGACTCCGAGCTACACGAGGAAGAGCTAGAGCTAGAGCTTGATGAACTAGAGACACTCACCTCAGCTGAGCTCTCGCTACTGCTAGACTCTGAGCTACACGAGGAAGAGCTAGAGCTTGATGAACTAGAGACACTCACCTCAGCAGAGCTCTCGCTACTGCTAGACTCTGAGCTACACGAGGAAGAGCTAGAGCTTGATGAACTAGAGACACTCACCTCAGCTGAGCTCTCGCTACTGCTAGACTCTGAGCTACACGAGGAAGAGCTAGAGCTTGATGAACTAGAGACACTCACCTCAGCAGAGCTCTCGCTACTGCTAGACTCTGAGCTACACGAGGAAGAGCTAGAGCTTGATGAACTAGAGACACTCACCTCAGCAGAGCTCTCGCTGCTGCTAGACTCTGAGCTACACGAGGAAGAGCTAGAGCTAGAGCTTGATGAACTAGAGACACTCACCTCAGCTGAGCTCTCGCTACTGCTAGACTCTGAGCTACACGAGGAAGAGCTAGAGCTAGAGCTTGAGCTAGAGCTCGAAGATCCGGATGAAGACGACGAAGAATTGCTCGACGAACTATTGCTAGAGCTGGAGGAAGATTGTGCGGTGCTCGTCGCGGTCTTGGTGCTTCCCCCGCCGCCGCGCGAGGTTTTGGAGGGAGTGTTGTGGTGGCTGGAGGAGGTGGTTGTGGTTGTGGATATGGAGGACTTGCGAGACACCAGCGAGGAGGCCTTGTCTTGGGACACCGAGTTGGAGTTGGAGTCCGAGTCTAGCTTTATCCTGAGAAGAAAAGGGAGGAGAACAGTTATAGGAGGAGAACAGTCATAGGAGGAGAACAGTCATAGGAGGAGAACAGTCATAGGAGGAGAACAGTCATAGGAATTTTTTAATTGAATATGATAACTTAATTGAGCAATAAATATTTACAAATATAACATCTCCTAAGATAAGTCTACCTTTTTCGGAGATGATCTCTTCCCGAAAGATTCTTTAATTTCATAATTATTTAATTCTTAAAGTTCTCTAGATATTAGCTACTGTTGGTAGAGCGGGTGAAGGAAATTCAATTTAAAAGCGCGACGGTTTTTTGGTTTTGGATAAAAGATGAAAGTCACAGATTCACTTCAACACGTTAGACAGAGAAGGTAAGTACAACGTACCGATAAGAGATTAGATTTATCACTGCTGAGCTCTTGGTTTTCTTTGGTTTGGTGTTACGGGAACTCAGCTGATTATGTCATGATCATATGATGTAACTTTCACGAGGGGTTTTCGATGGCGCGTTCGTATTGCGCGGGCGTTTGAATTTAAAGGAATATAATAAGGAAAAGGCACAACATATAACTTAGTCGATCCCTAACAGCTACATAATACATAATAGGTTGTAAGCACAGAAAAATAATAAAATTATATTTTTACAATCTATGGATAGGTGACACTTCAAAGGACAGTTGTCTACAATGGTTTTTCTCTCAACTAATGTAAAATAATACTTTTTTTTATCTTCTTCAATGTTTGTCTATTATCTTCATCAAAAAAATCCTCACAGAACTTATTCAGTAAAGTAGGTATGATGTACTCTAGCCTTCTTTGACCGTACTGGATGGTATATTGGTATATACCGTACTGGAGGATTTTGGCGCACAGAAAAAACATTAAATTACACATTTTTTTAAAAATTGATCTTTGAGGGTAAACGCCCTGAAGAAAGGAACGTGAATTTCCATTCCTGTTAGAGAATGGACCCCGCCCCCCGCTCCGGCTGGGATTTGAACCCGCAACCTCCGGGTCAGTAACCAATTCTCACAACAACTGAGCGACGGTAATTTCAGTATTGACTCTCATTCTTTCTCTCGTTTTGTTATTGTTGTTGTTGTTGTTGTAGCCAGCTTGGCTACAGCTGGAGGGGTGAGTGATGGTTTCCAGCCAACTTTATTTCAAAGTTGGCTCGTCCTGAACCACATATTTATACAGGGTGGACCAAAAAAACGTTTACACCCGTTAATGGTACATTACTGACGACATTTCCAGGGCGGATCTGAAATCCGTTTTTTCGGATTCGCCTTCGTAACTGCACAAAGTGATTTTTTGCAACTTTCTGAAAAAGTCCGACTTTGGCTTATTCTTCAGGTCAGAACTTTTTTCCTGTTTAAGATGAGTTGATTCTGAACATTTCTGCAGAAAGCCAACAAAATTTCGATGTTTCTAGCTACACTACTTTGTTTTTTACGGTTTGGTTTGGCATCTTTTTTGACACCTGAATAGAAATAAAATTCTCATGTAAATTTTTTACACTTTGAAACACTCAAGAATTGCCCGAGCAAATTTTGGCACAGACATGGGCAAGTTTGATAAAAGTTGGCGGCCAACCCAAGGATGCTAAAAAATAATTTTACGATTTTTTATCCTTTGATCTTCTGGGAAAAATTATTAGATGTTTGCGAAAAACTTTTCAAAAATCCTAAGAGTTTTCTAGCTGTAGACTGTGTAAGGGCGTCTTGTATTGTTTACATTGCTTTTTTGAATACCGCGGTTTCACATGCCTTCATCAGCCAGTTTAGGAAAATTCAAATGATAATTTTCGTGCTTCACAGATAGTCAGTGGTGTTAGCTAGATGTGGTAGTGCTAAGAGTGTTAGACACATGACCTAGGTTCAATTCTCGACAGTCAATATTATTTTAATTATCAAAAAAATCTGATGGAATATTTTATTCATACCTGTATCTGACCTATTGTAACACCAACAACTTATGGTTTTTTTGTGGGTAGTACCATCTGTAAATTGAGTTATATCAGATACTATTGGTATCACAATACACATAATTATTATTCATGTAAGCCCCTGAGAGACTGCCTTGATAATGTAAGGATGGTTTTTCTTATGCTTCCCTACGAGAGAAAAAAAACTAGCGAATTTTCCAAACGAAAATAGAGTTTATGAAATAAATCCAGGTAAATATGTAGGTAGGTTCTTCTAACATAAACAATACTAATTAAATAACAAATATTTACCGATTGCCAACTCATAATAGAAGTCTTGAAAAAAACAAGATAATATTTTGTAAACTTAATAAACTTTTTATTATGTTTTATACTATTTTGATATAAACAAAAAGGTATTTAAAAAAACATTTTGTATTAGTATGTTCAATGAGAAACGATTAGACGCGCACGATTAGCTCAGTGGTAAGCTAGTCCACCCGGTCCGAACGCCAGAGCCAGCAAAAAATTCATGACTACAAAATAAAAAAGACTGTTGCCATTTTTTATTTAGCCATAGTACACACTATGGATTCTCCTCACACAAATTTTTGAAACCAATGGTGACTTTAGTACCTTAGTTCTAACTCAGAACTGTCCCTCTACCTTCTTGCCTTTCTCTCTCTCTCTCTCTCTCTCTCTCTCTCTCTCTCTCTCTCTCTCTCTCTCTCTCTCTCTCTCTCTCTCTCTCTCTCTCTCCCTTCTCAATTCCCTTACAGGAACTGTTGGAAGTGGCGTCCACCTTCCTGGATGCAAAGGTTGAACCTCTTCATCATGTTACGTCGAATGTTGCGGAAGATTCCAGGTTCTTCTGTCAGGTCATCGAATGCCAACAGGATTCTTGCTACCAGATTTCGTAAACTATGTTTTTTCACGTGATCCCAAATGTTCCTGTTGGCAACTCCATATGCTAAATGCGTATCTGCCATTTCAGCATCCGAATTATAATAATGTAACTTGTACTAAAAAAACTCAAGAAGTTTAAAGATAATATTTCATAGAATGCAGAAAAATATGCTTGAAAACTATCATTGTGACTGGCCTTTAATTAATTCCAAGGAAAATAATTATCAGACATAAATAGCTAATTACTCTTTGAGTACAAGACGACCCTACACGGTCAACACTTTTAAGATTTTGAACATCATTTTTTGAGACTTACCTGGTTTTTTTACCCAGAAGATCACGTGATAAAAAATCGTAAAATTATTTTTTAGCATCCTTGGGTTGGCCGCCAACTTTTATCAAACTTGCCCATGTCTGTGCCAAAATTTGCTCGGGCAATTCTTGAGTGTTTCAAAGTGTAAAAAATTTACATGAGAATTTTTTTTCTATTCAGGTGTCAAAAAAGATGCCAAACCAAACCGTAAAAAACAAAATAGTGTAGCTAGAAACATCGAAATTTTGTTGGCTTTCTGCAGAAATGTTCAGAATCAACTCATCTTAAACAGGAAAAAAGTTCTGACCTGAAGAATAAGCCAAAGTCGGACTTTTTCAGAAAGTTGCAAAAAATCATTTTGTGCAGTTACGAAAAGAAGGAAAGAGATGAGAGAGTGCAGGCCCCATGACGTTGTCCCATGGTGAGCCTTAAAAGATAATGCACCTGAAGTAATGTTATTAAACGGTTCCGGGTGCATCATCTTCTCCAGAGAGGTCTAGGTTTTTTTAGTGGGTGGAAATCCCACTCCCCATTACTTCCGGGTGTCTTTTAAAGATTTTTCTCCTAAGCCTCTCAAAAAAAAAAAAAAAAAAAAAAAAAAAAAGATCCGTCCTAGAAATGTCGTCAGTAATCTACCATTAACGGGTGTAAACGTTTTTTTGGTCCACCCTGTATATGCGATCAACCATCATGAGGACTTGGACTTTTCTTTATAAGCCATTAAATTCTAAGAAAACTGCAAGCTAGCCTGGCTTGTAAGGGTTGGCTAGTCTGTTCTCTGTTTATAGTCCTCTAGCGAGGCATTCTCTCGTTTTCCTTTTTTTCCGTTATCTGTCTTTTGTGTTACCTGTTGATCACGTCCTGCACGATGTGCGTCTGGTGGGGCACCAGCTCCTCCTCGCACGACGAAGAGTCCAGCTCGAGCCGGGTGAGAAGGGGCGGCGGCGGCGGGGCGTGATGATGCGGGGGGAGGGGCGCACGGGCACCGGGGGCGGCGGAGACCCGAGAGCCCACGTCGGGCAGCAGAGCCGCCAAATCCTCGGAGCGCAACTCTTGGAGGCGGCCGCCGCCCGTGTCGCCGCCGCAGGGCGTGGCACCCGCGCCGCCCTCCAGGGAGCTACACAGGGAGCTGTCGGAGGACTCGGACAGATTCACACTGGACTTGGGCTGCGAGAGGAAACAAAGATGAAAAACTTATTATTATTATTATTTAAAAGTTCTGAACCTTTTTTAATTATTCTACCAACATTATTAGCACATCACTCTTTATTGAGGTAATAAATTATACATCGGTTAAATAAACAAGATGCATAAATAAGGCAACATTGCAATCATTTAACATTGAGACATTTTCTGATGATTTGTGTGGTTGACAGTATGACAGACTTCTGGCAAAGCTCGATGATCTTCTCTGTATTTTTCATTCCACAATCCTTGATCCCAGTATTGTTTGATATGTGGATTATGCTTATTATAGCCAACCTTTGTAAAACATTTTATGTAAAAAATACAAATAAATAAAAATTAAAAAAAAAAAATATTATTATTTAATACTTTATTGGTAAACCACAAAAATAGGACATGAAATAAAAAAGAACACAAAAAAATATATTTAGTGAACCAAGGGGCGAGTTTAAAGCATGTGGCTTCCTCTTCCACTGATATTTGTGTTAATCACTTTTATGATTTTTGCTTTAATCACTTTTATGATTTTTGTGTTAATCACTTCGATGATATTTGTGTTAATCACTTTAATGATATTTGTGTTAATCAATTTCGCAATATCACAACTACTCAAACTCGCTTTACCTCCAGGTTACAAATCCACCACCTTTTCAATCAAGCTACTGAGGTTGGTTGCAAGATTAAACAATAAACAATAGTCTACTTGCTCGGCATACCAAAGGTTCAGAGTTTGATGGAAAAAAAACGTGTTCCAAATTTGTTGTTGTTGTTGTTCTGTGTACAGCAAGGAGAACATACCTCAAAGTTATATTATTGGTAGATATCATTAAAAAAATATCCATTTCTTATCTTTAATTTCAAAGAATAAATATTGAAAATAAGTAGTTTTTTCTTCTTCAAAACATCCCAATTGTTTATTTATTTATTTTTAACAAAAAAATATCCATTTCTTTAGGATTTTATTTCGAAAAATATACAGGGTGATTCAGAAAAGTACCGTCAAACGTTAACCAGATATTCTATGGGCTAGTTAAGGAGGGGTCAACTCTATAAAAGAAAGTGCGCAAATGCCTCCTAACGGAGGTACACGCCCCTTAAGGTGTTTTTAAAACAATCGAAATTTTCATTTTACGGCTTACCTATTTGAGATATCGCAATGTGGTAAAAAAATCACTCTCAATACTAAATAGCACCTTTCTTTTGGCACAAAATTTAACACCATTCCAATGTCAGGGGCGGTCTCAGGAGGGTCAGATGGTAGAAAAAAGGTTCTAACTTTTTAGTCGTTGCTTGTAATTGAATTTGGTTTTCACCCTATTAAAACGTCTGTCATTGTCTACAAAAATGTTCTGAATAATTTTTTTCTCAAACCAACACAAACGCTTGAAAATCGAAATTGAAGATTTTAAAACCGCGTTAAGTTTTGAAACCTATGCAACTAGCATACAATTTTAGAACAAGAATTTTCAGCCAATTCATTATTTAACAAAGAAATACACCTGGAATATTTGAACGTGTTCGTCAATCTTTTCGAAGGCGTATGGAGGTCTGCATTGAAGCCAGAGGAGCCCATGTGGAACATTTGCTGTAAATCTTATTTCGGCTTAAGCCCTTCAATTTCGATTTTCAAGCGTTTGTGTTGGTTTGAGAAAAAAATTATTCAGAACATTTTTGTAGACAATGACAGACGTTTTAATAGGGTGAAAACCAAATTCAAATACAAGCAACGACTAAAAAGTTAGAACCTTTTTTCTACCATCTGACCCTCCTGAGACCGCCCCTGACATTGGAATGGTGTTAAATTTTGTGCCAAAAGAAAGGTGCTATCTAGTATTGAGAGTGACTTTTTTACCACATTGCGATATCCCAAATAGGTAAGCCGTAAAATGAAAATTTCGATTGTTTAAAAACACCTTAAGGGGCGTGTACCTCCGTTAGGAGGCATTTGCGCACTTTCTTTTATAGAGTTGACCCCTCCTTAACTAGCCCATAGAATATGTGGTTAACGTTTGACGGTACTTTTCTGAATCACCCTGTATATGGAAAATAAGTAGTTTCTTTTCTTCTTCAAAACTTCCTACAAAAATTATTTCTACCATAAAAAACAAATACCTTGTCAAATTTTTTAGACCCATTTCTGAAATTTCCATTGAATTTCTTACCTTTAAAGGGGATCGATTCAGACTGGAGCTCTTGCCAGACTTGGTTTCACTGATTCCCGCCAGGAGTGCTCTACTTCGCAAGGTAGAGATCGGCAGACCCATGCGTCTACCCAGAAGACTTGACTTCTTGCTCGGAGAGAACATCATGGCATCATTGCGGAAACCTTAAGTCAAATTAATCCATGATGAGTCAGTCAGAACAGAATGATGTCAAATACACAAAAACGTTAGTAAATTATCTTATCTTAATACCGTAGAATCTTGCAAAATCAAAATGCCATTAACTCAAAAGGCTTGAAAAACATGGCTCCTCTTTTGAAACATCAATTCATTTATTTTATTTACACTTTATTTTTTTGTATACAAAACAATCAACAATATTAACAGAGATAAAGAAAAAATTAACAGTATTTACAAAATAAAAAATAGAAGAAAAAAATATTTAAATTTAAATATACAATTGTCTTGTAATCCGGGGCGAAGTTAATGCCTTAGGCATTCTCTGCCACTAGAATCATTAGTGGGATTCTACTGTATATCAAATCCATTAACATTAATTCATTCATAATCAACGCAGCTCTGAAAAGGCTAGCAAGACTCCAAATTTGGCCCCAAGTCTCATTAGGATATGTAGGTGTGTACTTGGAAAGGATTTTTTAAAAATTCATGAGGTGCCCAAACTACCCTTAAAATATTTGTATCTGTTTCCTGAAAAATGCTTACATAATCAGCAATACCTATACAATTTTTTTTATAAATAATAATGACTAGCCCACAAATCTCTATTTATAAAAGAGATATATGCAGGGATTTTTAGCTTTTTTTGTGCGTCCGAATTTGTATCTTTGTATTTTTATTTGTGCATCCAAATGGTAAGAGAAAATGAAAAATTGATAGGAGATAACCCCAAGAGAAATTTACGTGTGATTCTAGGAAAATTGTCAAAAGTACATAATTTTCACCACACTGCAGTCCTAGCCGCAATGCGACTTGTTCGGTTATATGAGATAAAAAGTTAAAGTTATCATATTTGTGTTAATCACTTTCGTGATATCACAACTACTCAAACTCGCTTTACTAAATCTACGCTGAAACCGGGACTTGAACCACCGACCTCCAGGTTACAAGTCCGCCGCCTTATCGATCAAGCCACTGAGGTCGGTCGGTTATATGAGATACTTACCGTCATAAGACGAGAACACACTATTATCTGTGGCTATGGTAGACGTGACCTTGAACAGACTACTCCTGGGGGCGTGGCTCCGGCTACTCTCTTCGTCCCCACTAGACTCATCGTCTCCATCATCATCGTGATCACTGGATGAGGAGGAGGCGGGGTGCTGGCTCTTGCTGGCCGCTAGGAGTGAAGAGGATGATGAGGCTGGCTTGAAGGATTTCACTTTGTAGCCAGACTAATATAGGAATGAAAAATAATGAGGTTAATTTGAGTAGGTGGGTTGTGGGTTTCCTGCAAATGGAGGGTAAAACTCCCGTCATGATATGACCATGAAGTTGAAAGTGACAGTAAACCAAAATTAAAACACAATTTAAAAAAATAATATTTAATTTGTATTTAAAACACTAATTACAGGTAGCTACATAAAATAAAGTACAGGTAGCTACATAAAATAAAGTAAAAATAATCATATATTTCTATTTATAATTTCCATAGGAATTCAACAGGGCAATGCAGCTTGTATGCTTGGGATATTACCACATGTCAGTGGTATTGACCAAGTATATAACCTACAATAGCTGAATTAAGAGGACTTCAGACCATTATTAAAACTTTATTTCTATTAATCACAATCATGATGTAAAAGTTACTCAAACTTGCCTGAAAAAATTATTGCCATGTTTGTTGATTATTAGAACCATTAAACTTCCAGGTTACAAATCTGCCATTATAGATTGAACTACTGAGATTAGTATCAATCACTGAGTAAGAAGTAATAATAGTAGTATTTTTATTTAATTATCTCACTATAAATATTTGTGAATAAGTAGGTAAATTCTATAGTAAAAGTTATCATAATTGTGTTAACTTTTGGATATCAATTTTTTATATTAATTTTAAAGTCATTTGTTTATGAACACTTACCTGTGTTGAGTTGCTGGGGAATACTTGTACAGGAGAAGATGATCTCGAGGAGAATGGACTGCGGGAGCTATCGGACCATGAGTAAGAGTTAGAGTCATTGCTGTCAACAGCATTGCCACCAATGATTTTGGAACCAGCAAAGCCACCTGGGAAATAAAATAATTATTTCGTCACCCTGATTGTTTGGATTTTTTTTCTACACATTATCTTTCTTTATTGGACATGACTGGAACTCAAATCCTAACCTCCTGGTGTGGGTTAAAAAAACTCAACTCCATTGTTGTTGTAGCAACAGGGGCTTTCCGCTAGTGATTTCCCAACACACCAAGGCTGCAAGTTGGAGGAATTGAGCTACCTTTAAGGGATATGTCCACAGGTCAGTTGGGATGGTTGAAAAGATGTATAGTGTTATGTGGGCTTTTTTCTCATTTTTTTCGAAGTGGGTGTAAGTTGCATTTAGGACATTCATCCACTAAGTTGTTATTGATTATAAATATGGTTGTATGAGTTGAGTGTTTTGTTTAAGTTTAATCTAAGTTCTACCAAGGTGGACAAAGTTTGTCTTGGTAAAAGTTTTTATTCATCTGATATTTCTGGAGGTTGTTGCTTCAGAACACGATTAGTTGTATTACATGAGGTTTGTTCCATGGCACTTGTGTGGCTTATTTTTTTGGGTTTATTTGTATTCTAATTCTGTTTGACTGTAGCCAGATGTTATGTCTAGAGTGATATTTTTGTCTTTTGTGAGGTAACAAGGTATTTTTTTAATGGCAGGATTCTCACACTATGAACTCTTCCACCCAACCAATAATCTCCCCTCAATTGTTCCACAAGGCAAGGCCTGATGGTCAGACAGAAAGGAAAACAAGGTATGTTTCTGGGTGGTGGTGTATGTTGCACAATGGGCTTACAGGGGTGATTGGGTATCATGCATCTCAGTAGGTATTGTTGCCCAGTGCCATAGAATTTTGTTGTGTTGTTAAATTGGTAGGACTTAGCATTCATTGTGTACATGGTCCTGATGGCTCATTTTGTGTGCAGTGGATATTCTGAGGGCTGCAGGTTATTTGCAGTGATTCCCAGTGTGTGGTGGAAAGGGAAGGGGGACCAGATATGTGCTGCATAGTGAAATAGCAATCTGCTGAGTGTTTTTTATGCAGTGATGATAGTTTTTTTTTTCTTTTTTCTTTTCTGAAGTTTGTGCCAATCAACATTTTATAGCATTGTTTTTAATTTTCACCCTGCCAACAATGTTCTTGGTGTGTTCAACACAACTTGACAACATAAATACCTACCATAAATATGAAGAAAAAAATTGCCAGAAAGGCCAGACAATTGATTTTCACATTTTTGATAATAAGACCAATTTTTTGTATTTAGTTGAAAATGGAAACAAGAGAAGTCAATGAACCAGAGATTTTTCATTCTTATAGTTATTTAGGTTTCTCCTGTAAAGAGCTTCATTTCCTTTAAGGAAAGGTAAATTTGACCTGAATTTTTTCTCTTATATTGAGTTCTCTTATTTTCACATTCAACTGTATTAAATTAAAAAACTTCATTGTTTGATTATGAAACACACCTGTAGAGCATGGCGTGGGCAGAGGCTCCTTGATAGCATCAATATCTACAGTGGATGGCAAATCCTCAGGTTCTGAATCTTCTGCAGGTTGATGTATAATAGCACTCCATGCAGAACTGCTTAGGGCTCCGACACCAAGCTATGAGAAAAGAAACTAAACATTACCTCAAATAAGAAGGATTAAATAATAATATCACCTTATTTATACTGCCCGATTAAAACTACTAAAGTCCCATTATTCCAGCAGCAAGCCAAAGACATATTATAATGTGGTAAAAATCCCAAATGGGAGGATAACTTGTCATGTCCAGGCTGGGTTTTGAACCCACGACCTCTGGAATCTCTGGATTCACAGAGAGCTGCCTTTACCACTGAGCTACCAGGACAGCCAGATTAAAGTTTTTTTTTGATATGTATCATTGTCAATAGGCAACCTACATGGTGTAATGGTTGTGACAAGAATTTTAGGTCCAGACATCTGAAGTTTAAACACCAAGTGGGGCAGGATTTCCTAACAAAAAAATCATCTTAGCATAATCTAGATGTGGTGTGTTAATGTGGGTAGCTGAAGAGATTCCCAGCAAGTGGAGGGTAAAACCAATTCTGATTGAAAAAATTAAATATAAAAACCTTATTTTTCTTCTTCTTTTATTAAAAACAAGGTATTAGACATCCTACTTATAGGAAATTTAAAAACATACATGAAAAACCTATGTATGACTGAATATAAAATAATGATTTGACAACTGTAATGGTGTTTCAAAGATTTTTAGAAAAAAAATAATTGAGAAAATTCTTACCACATTCACATCAGGAGGGCGGGGACCAAATGCACTAGAATATCTAGGTATAGGGACTTGCGGGAAAGACACAGATTTGTCAATACCGGAGCTTTGTGTCTGGGGTACTCTATAAGGTAAATCCATGATCTCTTAGCGTCAATTGACTATCAAATTCATAATATATATATATTTTGAGGACCTGAAATAAAGAGTGTGTAATAATAATGCTTCATTAGAATAATAATAGACAATTCATGATGAATAAAAAGAGGAAAGATCTCAATCTTTCATAATTGTAAAAAAAAGGAGCAGTTGATAAGATTGATGTCAATTTGTCTGGATTGAACATGTACCAAATTATTTTTTCAATTTTTAGTTATGTAGGAGGATGCCTATATTTTGTTTGCTTTTGTGGCACAATTGGTGGATACTGGGTTAGTAAGTACTAATACCAAGTACCTTCAAGCTACTTCTAGGTTACAAACAAAAACTAATGAAAAACAAACAAACAAAATCTTGGGATCTAGGACTAAGGAGTCAATATGGCTTCTTTAACAGTTTGCAGTGTCAATGGGTAAACCAGAGGTTCAATTGATAAGTGTAATATTATCAATCAGGAGCATTGACAGTTTTTAGAAAAATCCATTCTCATTGATAATGATATTGTTGGGGTGGTAGGTATTTATGGTGTAAATTTCTTCTGAGGAAATGAGGGGCCTTAGGTAGGACAGTACATGAGGCGCTTGGACCATTGCTTAATAATTTATAGTATTTACTATCTTCCAAGAATTATTTTAGAACTGAAAATCTCAAATATCTCAATTTTTTCTTGGGTATTTCTTAAAATGGCGCCCTCATTAAGCTCAGAAAGAATGAAACGTTCAAACTTACTAACAGACATACAGGATTACACGGTACACACATGAAAACAACTTTCCATTAAAATTCATTGTAATTTTCTTGATACGAGTATCAAATAAGAAAAAAGTTATTCATTAAGTTTAAATAAAACATAGTTGTTAATATTAATTAAAATGAATTTATAGAAGCTCATTTTTTTAACTGCAATAAAAATGCAAAATGCAGCTGTTTTGAACTGTTGTGTTTTCTGTTTAAATAACATTGCGCGTGCGCGATGTGATGAGTTTTATTTTGGTTCATCAATTTCAACGATAGATTCTAACGGAAAGAAATTACCACTAGAACACACCGATGTAACTGATAACTAGTAAAAAAAACTCAAGAAAAGGGAAAACCCTTGAAGGGAAAAAAAATTTGCCCGCTAAATTTTTTATGTCGGTTAAAACGCTTTTGATAAAACAATCAAATCAATCAAAATATTACAATCAAGCAAATTAACAAATTATCAAAAATCAAGATTGGTTCCTTCTTCAATCATCAGGTTAATACAAAGAAGTTAAAAGAAAAATTAAAATAACTCAATTACCTAAGTAGTGTTTAAAAGTGATAAGAAGTAAGAACATAGTACACTACATACTCCCTTTTTATTTACAAGATAGTAAATAACACCCTGTGAAATTTTTCTAGGGAAGTGTTTTTTCAAACCATGTACTAGTGGTCCCTGAACTACTGCAGGTTATTATCAACGTTTCAAGAATACCTAGCCAAAACAGGCTTTGTCCAAGGCATCATTAACTAGAACAGTAATAATTAATTTTATTTCAATCATCACTTGAACTTACCCAGGAGAGTATTCAAGAATCCTCAAAACTGTATAGAGCACGCAAGACATCGGGATCCTCCAAAATGCCCCCTACCTCCTCTGCACCTAAACCAGGTGAGTAGATTGGCTGGATGAGACTGTCAAAACCTGAGTAATAATAATGTATATTATTACTCAGTGATGTCAGTCTAATCATGCTATGAGACAATGACACAAAACATCAGCCCCCTTAGGGGTCTAACTATAGTGGTTGGTGTCATGAAGGGCATACAGCTGTTATTATTATTTAAAAATAAATAAATGTGTCATTGACACTGGCTTCCTGTTTTTTAAGAGGTCCAAGAGTTAAGTTTATTAAAATTTACAGGTAGAACATGGTAGTCAATTCTTCTGATGGTAATGCTCCCAATAGGCTGGCAGCATTAGCACTCCTTCTTCATATTAAAATCATATAAGATAGGTTTTTGAATTATTAGGTAACATGTTTTCTTTTCTGTTTCACTAGAGAGGGACAACCAGCAATGGGTCAAACTGAAAACTTACATTCTGAACCGCCGCAATGAAGAGATTGAAGAGAAGAAAAAAGAAGAGGCATTGGTCAGTCAAAGGAAAAGCCTGGAAGAGGCATGTGCCAAAACCAAAGAAGAACTAGAAAAAGTACAGAAAGAGCTTGGAGAAAAAAGCACACTGCTTAAACAGTACACAGATGACAAGCATGAACTTTTCCTGCAGTTGAAAAAAGTTCTACTAGATGATGATAACAGGAAACGGATTGAAAGTGAACAGAAGGACCATCCTCACCTCCTGAATAATTTGAACCATTCTTCTCAGGCTCAGATATACATTTCACAAGCCCCGCCTGCACTTAGTAACAATATTGCTCCTTCTCTCCCTAATAGTAGTAAGTACAAGAACTTCTGCCTCACCAATTTATGTTACTTATTGATAAATATTTGATGATCCATTAGAAACCATGATTTACAGGTTAATTTCCTATGGTACACTATTTTAATAATAATAAATGCCCTCAGCACGGGTGTATATTCACACACAGAAACCAAATAACATCAATATGACCAAACAAAGTTTGCAAAACAGTCATTAAAAATTTCAAAATTGACATTGAAGAAAAAACTGAAAATTTCACAGCCTTTTCTTGTTGTTGTAACAAAAAATCCCTAGTTTAAAGTTCACATTTTCTCACTCATACTATTCCTCATTCCCTTAATTGGTCCTCTTAATTTTAGTGCTGGGTCAATTCAAAACTATGTAGTTGAAAACTTGATGTAGGTACTTTACACCACTAACAACAAGTTAGTTTAGTATTATAAAGTTTGCTTCCATTGTCAAAAAAAAGTTTTACAAGATTATACAGAAGTGGACATTCAATACTGCCTTTATATTTCAGGCTCCATATACAAGTTGCCGATGACCACTGCTACAGCAATTCCCTCACCTCATGCTATCAACAACAAGAGAACCCGAAGTCCATCACCTTTACCCCCCAGTTCTATTTCAAACCAGCCTGCACAGATTCACCCGAGCTATCAGGCATACAAACATGCCACTTCAGGTAAGATGGGTAGGTATCTTGATACATAAATTGATAACTTTTACTTTTAATTAATTTACACAATATCTTCTAATGGTAACATTTTTATTTATTTACTATTCTAATCAAGCTTTTTTGTTATAAGAACAATGATAGAAGAAGTTCTGAAAGTAAAAGAAGAAGTTCTGAAAGTAAAAGAAAAGATATAAGTAAAATTACAGTAAAATTTGCCAACTCGAAATTCAAGGGCAGAAGTATCACTTTGAATTATAGAGATTTTGGAGTTAGCAGGATGTCACATAAGGGGTGAAGTTTGCTTAATTTATTGAGAGAAATTTGAACCTCTTGAGTTTTCTCATATCATAGTACAACTGTTATTTTGTTACCTACTTGTAATTATTAGGAGTCACCTTGGCTAAGAGGTCACATGCACAACTTGCACTCCAGGTGACCCGGGTTTGAATACCTGCAGGGTGGGAATTTTTTGGCTCTGTACCATATTGGGGCCTAACCTAACCTAGTGAGAACAAGTGGGTAGTTGTAGAGTGGGCAACCACCAGTGGTGACATTACGAGATTTATATTGTAATGAGATGTTTGGTCGGAGACATAATGCATAAGCATTAGTTCTTGTAATGTCAATGCTATGCACTAAAAATTGTGACATAATAACACAAATAACTAGCTCTATATCTTTTTTATATGACCATGCAGTTTAAAGTTACGGCAAACCCAAATTAAATGAAAAAAAAATCCTTCATTAGTCACAAATCTCTAGCTCTTTATCTTTACTTGTACTTATTTTTTCTGTTGTCAACTCTCAGGAAACCCCGGCAACACAATGTACAGCTCCCAGCAACTCAAACTGAGTGAGGAACAGGCAAAACATTTGCAAATGTCTCAACAACAGCAGCAGCAACAACAACAACAACAGAGGCAGCATCATGTAAATATATATTTAAATTATTTTATTAAAGGGTTGGGTGGAAGAGATTGCCATAGGCAATAACCCCGCCCTTTAGTTAGGACATATGGATATATTTTGTTTATTTTTTCCCTGTTTATATTTATACTGTCAATTTTGTATTTTAATGTTTACCATTATTTGTTTGTATATAATATATGTTCTTCTAATGAAGAGTTTCATAATAATAATAAATATGCACTATACACAGGGTATCCCATTATAAACAAGGAAAATATCTAAAGAACTAATGAGAATGGAAAGTTTGTATTTTTGTTGGCTTTCCTAACTTTTTCCTAAGCACATCTGATCTCTATACCCTATGGGTAGGAGATGGGAATAATAGAAGTACCATAAAAGGCAACCAAGGGCTGCCAACAGGAACATAGAGATACATCTTCTCTCATACAGTTATACTTGGCGGCAGACTTCACAATATGCAAAATGGCGTTTTGAAACCATTCCAAGTCCCCAAAAGTATTTTCACTGATCAGCCTCAGTAGCTTCATCAATAAGGCGGCAGACTTGTAACTTAGAAGTTAGTGGTTCAATCCCCATGTTAAGCAAATATTTATTATTATTTAAGTATGCTTTATTAGGTAAGACAAAAATTATACAGTAAAATACAATGAAATTATAAAGAAAAAAATAACTAGATTGAACAAAGAAACAAGAAAAAAAAAAAAAAAACAAATGAAGCTAATGTCCTACCTAAAGGGCGAGGTTATTGCCTGTGGCAATCTCTTCCACCCAACCCTCTTATTTGGGTGGAAGAGTAGTTGTGATATTAAGTTAAAAGTTAAGTTATCATATTTGTGTTAATCACTTTCGTGATATCACAACAACTCAAACTAGCTTTACTAAATCTACGCTGAAACCGGGACTTGAACCACCGACCTCCAGACTACAAGTCCGCCGCCTTATCGATCAAGCTATTGAGGTTGGTTAGTTGTGATATTATAATTGTTATTAACACAAATATGATCGCTTGAACTTAACTTTTTTTATATTGTTGGATTTCAGCAGCAACAGAATCGTGGACCCCAGGGCGGCATGTCGCACCACCAGCAGCAGTCCAGCGAGTACATTCAGCGCAACCTCATGTCGTGGCAGCATCAGCAGCAGCAACAACATCAGCAGCAGCAACAACATCAGCAACAACAGCAGCAGCAGCAACAACAGCAGCAACATCAGAGTCAGATGAGCAACAGTCCCCAGGGGAAGAATCCTGGCGGTGGATATCAGCACTACTTCCCGCAGGTAACTGGATTCTGATATACAGTGTTATTTCTTGAAATTAGTCGTCACCGTGGCAGAGTGAGTTAGCGCGCTAGGCATTGCACGCATGGTGACCTGGGTTCGATTCCCAGCGGGGGAGGATTTATTCTGCTCTGTACTTGGATGTTCGGGGTCCACTCATACCTCGTGAGGAAAAATGAGTAGCTGCTTTGATGTGAAGCAGCGACCAGTGGCAGAATCATAGGCAATAAATGATACAAGATATTGTAAATTAAAGTGGTAAAGTCCTATGATTCTAAAGTCCTATGGTCCTATGATACCCACTAAAATTGTGACATAATAACACAACGAAAAACCATTATTATTATTATTTCTTGAAATTACCGACTTCATAGTAGCTTGATCCATAAGGCGGTGGACATTTGTAACCTCGAGGTCGGTGGTTCAA
Organism: Bactericera cockerelli; assembly: GCA_024516035.1. NCBI lineage: Eukaryota > Metazoa > Arthropoda > Insecta > Hemiptera > Triozidae > Bactericera > Bactericera cockerelli. Next base: position 7,042,228 of record CM044962.1, on the reverse strand, counting down.
GTCCCGGTTTCAGCGTAGATTTTTTAAAACGAGTTTGAGTAAATGTGATATCACGAAAGTGATTAACACACAATATATGATAACTAAAAAAAACTATTTCTTAAAATTTAAGAAATAATTAAAGAAAAAACACGCCCACAATTTTTTATTTATTTAGAAACTCTTTATTAGTAGAACATATATTATATACAGACAAATCATGGTAAAAATTAAATATAAAAATTGACAATATTAATAATATAAACAAGAAGAAAAAATATATATATACATATGTCCTAACTAAAGGGCGGGGTTATTGCCTATGGCAATTTTTTAAAACGAGTTTGAGTAAATGTGATATCACGAAAGTGATTAACACAAATATGATAACTAAAAAAAAACGATTTCAATTTAAGAAATAATTAAAGAAAAAACACGGCCACAATTTTTTATCAACTCTGGGGTTCTCGAAACCGGGACCTTTAGCTTGGTGAGCGAGAGCATCTCACCACCGAGCTAATCGCTTTCCTCCCTTCCCCGCAGGGCCAGCCGCACGTGCCCACCTCCCAGTACCAGCCGCCCCGGGCGGGCGAAAACAAGCCCTCGCCCATCTTCCTGCACCACCCACAGCAGCCGCCGCCCCAACAGCACCGCCCCTCCTACGACGACAAGTACCACTTCGCCATCCGGCTGCCCACCCACCAGGGGGGGCCGCCCGTGTCGAGCGCCCCGCCCCCCGCGAGCAAGCAGGGCAGCATCACGGCCGGGTACCCGATACGGGGCCTCCCGGGCGCGCGTGTCGTCACGGGCATGGGCAGCACGAGTGTCACGTACCACCCGCAGAACATACACAAGTTCATTCCGCACAGCAACGCCGGGAGCGGTGGCAACAAGTGAACTGGTCATCGAGCGCACGAATAGCTCAGTGGTTAAGCACTCGCTTGCCATTTTGTGAATATTCTGTCCAACTATCTTGTGAGCCCGGAACCTTGCCATGCGGAAGGTCCCGCGATCGAACCCCCGCGCCGACAAAAATTTGTATTCAAAATTTGTATTCAAAATTTGGTTACAGTTGTTTGTAAAGGGATACTTTCCGGTGCGCTCGTGTTGACCCAGCACCTAAATGGGAAGTAGGAAGTATTGTATCACTTCTCGCCCATCAGAGGGGAGGCACACTACGGGATGGCAGGCTACAACACAGACCACAAGCGTCTACAGTAGCTCCTGTTTCATGGCTACGAAATAAAAACAGCTGTGAAACACTCATCTTTAAAACAAAAAACAAAAAAAGGCGGCGGACTTGTAACCTAAAGGTTGTTGTTGCTGTAGCCAGCTTGGCTACTGGAGGGAGGCATGATGGTTTCCAGACAAACTTAAGTGGAAAATTTGGCTCGTTCTGAACCACATATTTCTATGTGCGATCAACCATCGTGAGAACTCGGGCTTTTTCTTTATGAGCCATTAAACCCTTGGGATACTGCAATCCAGGCTGTGTTGTTAGGGTCGGTAGTTCAAGTACCAAGTTCAGCAAAGATTTAGGAAAGCGAGTTAGCAAAAGTGAAATATAGCTAGTCTGGTAAGCCAGGTAGCGTAGGGATCCGTTGGTTTGAACTCCCAGAATTTTTCTTTCAGAGATATACAGGGTGCTTGCTTTTAATCTATCAATTAATTTACTGTACATATATTTATACATTATATAATAATAATAATATCTATCAATCTGGAAAGGAAAATAACACGTAAAAAAGTATATTCAAGTATTCCAAAAAGAAAAATAGGTGTATTTTGAAGTAATACAATATCGATTCATATTATTAGGTCAAAATTATGTCACTACTTTCCTGCTGGGGACTATTGCATCTCAAAAAGAAAAGCTTTTACGTGTTATTTTCCAATGGCACAGATTAAAAGTTAGTACTCTGTATATTACATTTTTCTTATTATTATAGACTGGTTGGAGTTTCACAAGTGAAGCTCCAATTATCACACTGACCTCTATTTAGATCTATAGGCACATACGCATTACGGGCATTACACACATTACTGTTTTATATATTTATTCTTTTTACATTTAGCTGACTTCGTACAGAAAAATGTATGTAATTGTCAAGCTGTTTACTAAAAAATCGATCGAAGTATATAATAGGTATGTATTTAAATTTACTTTTATTTGGTGAAATATTGCAAACTACCTACTATATTTTTTTGTTCTTGTTTTTAAATTTTATTCGAAAAAAAAATCACTGTATATTTTGTACTTTATATTGAAATTGTAATAAAGATAATGATAATGATTGTCTCGTTTAAGGTCCACTTTATGTCAATACAAGCCACCGATTTGAAGTGGAGAAAATCTTTATAATTTTGGGTTAGATGGCAGAGATTGCCATAATTAGGCCTGTATTATGAAAGAGGATTATATCAACTAATCTTATACTATCCCTGATTGTTAAGTGATAGTGGTTTGGATTAACAAATCCTAGATGTTTAATCCTGTTTCATAAATCGCCCCTTAAACTTTAGACAATAATACCGCCCTTTGTATTTTATGTAAATACATTCTTACGAATACTTTACTACTACTACTTATGTATTTATTTATTTTTGCTCTGCAAATGAGCGCGCGATTAGCTCAGTGGTTAAGCACTCACTTGCCATGCGGAAGGTCCTGGGTTCGTTCCCCCGTTCCGACAAAAATTTGTATTCTTAATTTGGTCACAATTGTTTGTAAGGGATACCTTCCGGTGCGCTCGTGTTGACCCAACACCTAAATGGGAAGTATTGTGTCACTTCTCGCCCATCAGAGGAGAGGCATACTACGGGATGGGCAGGCTACAACAAAGACCACAAACGTCTACAGTAGCTCCTGTTTCATGGCTACGATATAAAAACGGCTGTGAAACACTCATAAAAAAAAAAAAAATTAAACATCATTCTTATTGTCATGGTTATATTAGGTCAATGGGTTCTTACTTTCTTTGTCCTATAATAAGGAAAGTACGAGGCACCTCCACAAAGTTCTGTACTGGAGCTGTATTAGCGAAAGGGAATATTTTTTTGGAATGTTTGCAACTTTTTCGATAAGCCCAATTCCTTTTCTTTAGAATGAGACCAATTTGAAGTTAGTACATTGAATACTCTTTACGTTTGTAGTCAGTGCCTGTATGACGTTGCTTACGTAATAGTCTTTACGAATACTCTTTACGTAATAGCATTTCTAGCAAAACGTGTCGATCCTAGGGCCATCTCAGTCCTCAAGACAATACAGTAGAACCTAAAATCTTTTAGGTACCGGCAATGGGGTCTGTTGCGAGAGGTACCGAGTTATTAATTGCTCGCTCTATACTTGTAGGGGGAAAAAACTTGTAGAGACACCTGTTAGGGATTTTACATTACATAAAAGATTTAGTACGGAAAAAAATCTTTTTTTAATGTACGTAGGTATACAAGAATATTTAGATTATTATAAATAATTATATGTAACTGAACAAGAAATTTATAACAGATATTAATTCCGAGAAATTTGTAATATTAGAAATCGGAAGTATTGTGTTCGTTTTTGTAAAAAAAATAATAGCATTTTTTCCCTCCGATTTCACTTTTTTTATATTTCTGGACGTTTTATAACCTCCTGAGCAACTTTGGTTTTGTGTCGGTCTGTTAAAAATATTCCTTGTAACGCGCAAATCTCGGAAACTACTCAATGAAATTGTGACTTTGATGAAATTGTGCACACATATAGGGACGTTCTGTAGATAGTCCCGTTTTAAATTCATCTAATTCGTACTAGCGGTTCTGGGTGAAAGAGACCATGCGCTTTTGATTAAATTTTGTAGGTATACGCATATTATTGTTTTACATAGGCTATTTATAATAATAATAATTTTGGACAAATCAGTCAAAAAATAAGGTCCACGACTTGCCGATACAGAATTTGTTGTAGAATCTAGAATGTAGGAAAAATAGTATTCTACCATATAAAATTTTTTTGAAGAAAATCGATTGAGCGGTTTTTGGAGGTACAAGCGATTTAGTAGAAAATCTCAAAATTGCTACGCGTATACTCGTATAATGTGAAACAATCACGAGGAAGTATTGTGTCCATAATTGGCAGTGTTTTTTTTTTAAATACAAAGCTAACAATAGCATAGTAAATTCGAATAATCATAAACTAAATTTTTCCCTTGATATCTAATTTCTAATCGTTGCTTTAATATTTCTTTTGTGACGGGTCATTCATAATATTAATAATATAGTAATGTCAAGACCATATTTTGTGAAATAAAATAAAAAAAGCAGAATATTTATTCAATTGCTTTAATTCAAATTTGAACTATTGATTTTATTCAAAATCCCTGTTTGCCAATTGCTAGGTATACCTATACAGTATACATACAGTATACATATATACAGATTATACAGTGTGTTCATAAAATCCAGCAGGAATTTACCAAATCAAGAAGCTGCAAAAGAACAATAATTTGATTATAAATTACTAGCGGCTTGCACCCGCCGCTTCGCGAGTCCATCAGACACACACACACACACACACTTTTCAAATTGATATCTGGCGTATTCGGTTATGCAAATGGAAGAGATTTTTCAGTTATGCAAATAATGGATACCTAATGCTCTCTTAGATTGATTTGTTTCACGTAAAACTATTTCATTACTGAACTCCTGCTAGATCTGATCTGAAATGTTGAGAAAATTGTGCTGGTTGAACCTCCCTAGCGGTATCATATGTTTTGTGCTATTAGGTGAGATTCAACATTATCCTTTGTAATATTAAATCAGGAAAATCTTTGTTTTATTTAAATAGGTTTTATTCAAATACCAACCTCTGTAGCTTGATCGAAAAAGCGGCGGACTTGTAACCAGGCGGTCGGTGGTTCAAGTCCCGGTTTCAGCGTAGATTTGGTAACGCGATTTTGAGTAATTGTGATATCACGATTGTGATTAACACAAATAAATGATATCTTTACAGGGGGTAGACCAGCATTGGCTTGGTTCTGGGGGCCCATGTCAATTATTGGCCTCCTTGTAAAGACAGTGGTAGAAGTACTGAGTCGTTCCTCCACTGTCTGGTTACCATCGTTCACGATGACGCCAACCTCTCATCTGATCTGATGATAACTTTTTTTAACTTTTGTATTGAATTAATGACAATGTCGTTCATTATTTTCCCTGTTTTCCAGGCCATTTAAGATCTATCCAAGGTCAGAACTATCCAGCGGAAACATTTAACCCTAAACCATGCGCCAAACTGAAGAACACAATCACTTACCAGGAGCCCATATGTCTGGACGACGGACATGGTGGCTTTGAGGCACAAAGCGCGGAGAACTGTAACAACACATTCAGACTTACATGTCCGGAGTTCAATCGCGGAGAGTGTATGAGGTAAACAGACATCCAACTCATTCTTAGTTCAATCGCGGAGAGTGTGTGAGGTAACCAGACATTCAACTCATTCTTAGTTCAATCGGGGAGAGTAGGTATATGAGGTAACCAGACATCCAACTCATTATTAGTTCAATCGCGGAGAGTGTGTGAGGTAACCAAACATTCAACTCATTCTTAGTTCAATCGCGGAGAGTGTATGAGGTAACCAGACATTCAACTCATTCTTAGTTCAATCGCGGAGACTGTATGAGGTAACCAGACATTCAACTCATTCTTTTTTTTTTTTTTTTTTTTTTTTGTTGGTCATAATATTTATTTATTTACAAATAAAAAACTTCCTCCATTCCGTGACCTTCTGGTATCGACCCAAGGATACATGCAGCATTACCCTTCTGAATGGCCAGACCAATTCTTTGGGCAAGAAATTGTTTAGATCGGGGTTCGCCCGTACATCTAAACAATTTCTCACCCAGTTGGTTCAGCCATTCCTTCGAGGCAACACTCCACGCACCCATGGTCTCTACCGCCAAAGGTTGGAATATATAGCCCTCATTCTTAATGTTTGTATATTTCATTTCTTTTTTTCTTGCTGCTATTTCTGCCGCCGCTCCTGCTTCATGACATGTTTTTATTAAATACGTAGGTGCAAACGTATCAACACAAGTTGCATCCCATACCAAACTCTTGCCATTTGCCCAAGGAATTAATGTAACGCCATCCGGTCTTTTGCCATCATTTCTTGATAATCCAGTTGGTTCTAAAATGGCGGGAATATTTACAGAAGACAATGTTCTTTTCAGGATGTCGTTTATTTCGCTATGTCTGTGAAATCTTCCAGCACTTCTACTACAGCTGAGCGGATGAAGACTCTTGGGAGAAACTGCTTCTCCACAGATACATGTGTAGCCTGTACTTAAAGTACAACCAAGTCTCAAGCCCATACAAATTCTAAGTGTATTATTGGTCAGTTGTGTACCAATATTTTTGCATGGAATAGCAAATAACCATGCATTCGCTTCACTCTTTTGTAAGGCCAAAAATCTTGCTTTGTCATTATTGTCTTCAAACTTAATCCTTTTGTCAATCACTTGTTTCACTACGATTTCATCCCAACAGCCTTGTATGTGTAGTTGTGTCTCAGAAGGAATATTCTCATAATTGGATTGCCATAATTCCAAACCGTCCTGTTCATGTTGAAGAATCAAAGTGTCAACAGGTTTTGATATCATGATGGAGACATTCATCTTCGAACCACAACATGAAGCAAGGTAAGCAGGGAGAGCAAGATCCATCACACTACGTATTCCCAGGCCACCATTTCTTATAGGAAGACTTGCTTGAAACCATTTGGGTCCAGAGAGTGAGATGTTGAGGATTTCTTCCAAAGTAGATTTTAAAATGCCATCCATTTCAATTAATATATCTGCACATTTCCACGTTTTTACAGTACGTAATTAATACATCATTTTGGGTATTCCCAAACAATTTTTTAAAAGGTAAAATGCAATGTGAGCAGGAATATCCTTTAAACGCTGGCAAGTCAATTTTAAAACATCATTTTTTTCATTGATCTTTTCTGCATAGCCTTCTTCAATCAGTGGGGCACCAAGAAGGGACAAGTTCTGACTTGAAACAATTTTTATTCCAGATAAAAAAGATTGAAAACTATGTACAACATCAGGGTCAATATTTTTTGATGTAAAATACAACTCGCATTTTCCTGGATTTACTCTTAACCCCACTTTTTCTGACTCTTTCAATAACGTTTTGATATCTTCCAAGACAGTGTCAGGCGGTCCACCTAAAATCCCATCATCTAATTCTTAGTTCAATCGCGGAGACTGTATGAGGTAACCAAACATCCAACTCATTCTTAGTTCAATCGCGGAAACTGTATGAGGTAACCAAACATCCAACTCATTATTATTTATTTTTTCGAAGTACTATTGATATATATATTTATTTGTAATGAGAATATTAAATTTATTGAACGGGAATAACCCTATGTAGATTTAGTAAAGTTTGAGCAGTTGTGATATCACGAAAGTGATTAACACAAATACGATAACTTTTTTTTTACAAGAGATTTAGTACCTATAAAATCTCAAAATTGCCCCGTGTATACAATGTGAACCAATCATGAGGAAGTATTGTGTCCATAGTTATGTCAGTGTATTTCGATTTTTCCCAAGATATGGACCTGACAACCGTCCCTGCTGTCGCCTCAAATACTTTGCTGATTACACCTGGATGGAAATCTACTACTCCATGCAGTATGGGCCTACTGAATATGATGGGAACGTCCCCCCGAATGACATCATAGAAATACATCGCCGGATCAAGAAACATGCAGATTTCGGCAATAGAGATCAGGAGGATTACCCTGACAATGGTGAGTCTAACACATAAATCTGTCCCGGTAGCTCAGGGGTGAAGGCGGCACTCTGTGAATCCAGAGATTCCAGAGGTCGCGGGTTTGAAACCCAGCCGGGACATGACAAGTTATCCTCCCATTTGAGATTTTTAACATAATAATATGTCTTGGGCTTACTGCTGGAATAATGGGACACATAAATACGAACAGACCATTTGATAAAAATGAGTTTTTTGGAATCAGGAAATTGGCACTGATTTTTAACTATCTGTTACCGTTGAGTCACCAGTGGCGGAATTCGACTTATTTTTGGGGTATAAGGAAAATCGTGTGATGTTTACACCAGATTTTTTCCTCAATTATTTGAGTTTGTGATCACATACCTAATAATAAGACTCTGAGGGTTAGGTGGTATAAAGTGCTTCGAATATCCTCGCCTGGTGGTTACATTCCACTAAAGAGTGTTATTATTATTATACAACGCTTTATTAGGTATAAATGGACATTATGTACATAAAAATAATTAATTTAACAATGAAAAAAATGGAAACAATGTATACAATGAAAATGTAAAAAAATAGAAAATATATAAAAACATAAGTCCTAACTAAAGGGCGGGGTTATTGCCTATGGCAATCTCTTCCACCCAACCCTTATTATTATTTTCTTCTGACTTTTCAGTTCTCGACCAGAAAGGAGAGCGCGGGCTGACGTGGACTTACGTCTATAACCTGACCGAAGATAAAGACTTTTCCGCAGACGGTTCCAACCCGAATGAAGAGTGTTTGGATCCGACAAAAACGTGCGGCATTCACGGATTAGTGGACTATGTTCACAAGCATTATTCCGAGGGTTTCGATCCAGAGAATCACAAAATTGAGCTGAACGCGTACGAGAAGGATCACTACGCGAACGTGACGACAAGTCTCTCGCCAGACAGGTGTATTCGTGTTCTCCTCAACAGAACGGTGCTCGGGGCGTGTCAGATCATTTACTCACGTGTGTCTGTAACTTCATTCTACACCACGAGTATTCCTTTCCTCGAGGTTAACTTCTTTCGAGACACCACCAGCAATAAATCGGACAGACCCCTGTTTGCGAGGTACGCCTACTATTACATGGAGGATGCCGAGATGCGAGATCAGATTTTCGCATTTAAAACACCAAAATAGCTGAAACAGCACAAGCATGATACATGGACGTAGCCAGGATTTTGGCTAGGGGGGGCAGCTAATGATTAAAATCAATAATACCTAGAGAACATGTTTGGGCCAGTTAATATTTAGACTGGCCGTTGTACATAAATTGTTAATAAAGTTCAGTCTCAATTCAGATAGCCTACTAGTGCGTTCTCATTCCTCCTTCTTAAACAATGGGAGATTCAGCCCTGAACTGTGTTCACTACTAATGATGGGAGATTCAGCCCTGAACCGTGTTCACTACTAATGATGGGAGATTCAGCCCTGAACTTCAAAGATTTTGTACGAGATACCAAGATATATTTTGCAGCTACGAAGACAGACACCGAGTCAAAAAACTGTAAAAGTAGCTCGTCTTAAAAATTTGATGGGACGAGAAGTAATGAATCATTATGATTACTCGTATGCTATAAGTGATTCTGGAAGTACTGAAGGAAATTCATCTAACTATGAAATGAACAGACTACCTACACCTGAACCTGACGAAGATTTGAATGCAGATCCCAGCTCCGAGATTCCCTTGGATTCAAATAATGAGATTCCTCTTCCAACTCCTGTTCTTACAAGTCGATAAGGCAGAATTATCAAAAGACCAAAATCTCTGTCTTTATAAAAAAGAAAAAAAAAAAAAGAAAGAGCGTGTTTGGGCCAGTTAATATTTAGACTGGCCGTTGTACATAAATTGTTAATAAAGTTCAGTCTCAATTCAGATAGCCTACTAGTGCGTTCTCATTCCTCCTTCTTAAACAGAACAATCAATAATACCTAGTGTTGCATACTACCTGGAATTTTCTAGGGGGGGGGGCAGCTACCCCCCCTGCACCCCCCCTGCACCCCCCCTGCACCCCCCCTGGCTACGCCCAATACGCCCATGGCATGATAACCTAACCACAGTCAATGGAGAAATGAAAAATACCATTTTTGTCAGGATATTAATAGATTTTTTTAAATAAATTTTAATGTTTGATAATCTTTATTTGAGAATAACATTTTAGACTTTTTTTAGATTAATATACATAGTTCATTCATTACACAATTTCACGATTTTTTTTTTTAATTTGAAAACAATGAAAGATTACAGAGCAGAAAAGCGACGTGATACGAACAAAGAACTAGGTACCTATAATTTGAAAAATATATATAGGGGGCCCTGTATACATATATATAAATATAATAAAGTACATACCTAGTTCTTTTCATTCCAATTCTGATTAAAGTTATTTCTATAACTACAGTAGAATCTCGCTAAGTCGAAATTCCAATAGGTCGAAAATCCCGTCAACTCAAAAGTATTTTATTCTTCAGCCCTTGATGAAATTCGCTCCTTATTCGAAATACGGATAACTCGAAATAACCCTTCAATTTCCAGATAGCGGGATTTTACTGAACCTTGTCGAACTCCGCTCCTTATTTGAAATACGAATAACTCGAAATACGAGTAACCCTTGAATTTCCAGCTAGCGGGATTTTACTGAAATGTGAAATCTTCATAAAAATGCAAGTAAGCCTTGGATTTTTTTTTATTCTTTTTTAAAAGAAATATATAATTTATATTTAATCAACAGACTGACATCATTATGAAGAAAAAATAATGGTATACATATTAAAAGTAGATCACTGGTAATCCAGCTCCATCTTCATAAGGTAGACTCCTTATAGTTTTTCTAGTACCTCTGAACTTACTAGGCTTACTAGAAAAACTAGTTTTTCTAGTAAGCCTTGGATGGACTGTCTAAAAAGGGATATCCCCCATACTAATACACTCCTGAATAAATTCGTTCAAAGTCTGCAATTGAATTAGAAACGGTTTGTCTATGGCGATAGTCTCCGCTTTGTCTAAAATGTCCTCCACATCTTCATAGTTCATTGCCCCCAAGAACTCTTGGTACCTTGGCAGCAGTGTCTGCAAGAGAGGATTGAGGGTTAATCATTTCTTTTTTATTTATTTTTAACAAGAAGCAGAATTGAGATAGATTGATCAATTTTTTGATATATTTTCTACTAGGAAATATTTATATAAATATATTGTTTAATGTAAACCACAGAAAAATAATACACCAGTTCTCATTCAGTCACTTAAGTTAATCAAAGTCTAGGACTCCAGGATGACCATTCAAATTCAAACCCTCGTGATGCTTGCTATTCCCGGCCCCACTCAGGCTGGGTCAGGTTAATGTGAGTAGCAGGTTTGTTAGTTTCCAGCGAATGGAGGGTAACACCCCTTTAGTGAACATAAAAATATAGGACTCTAGGTTTAGGTGGTAGAAAATGATTTAAGCATTAACCTCGCCTGGTGGTTACCTTCCACTAACATTGACTAAAGAGTGTTCTTATTATTATTATTATCTAAATTAGACAGGTCCTTGACAGAGTTCTGTAAAACTAAACTTGTTTTCTGTTTTATTCACACAGCATCAAAATGAATTTTGTACTTTATAACCGATAGGAAGTAGCCACGGGACTTGAAATGTCATGACTATGTGTGCACTGGTACTCAAGTGGTTAACGCGCTAGTCCGGTAATCCAGGTAGCGTAGGGATCCGTTGTTTCGAATCCCACCGAGTGCATGAATTTATTAGTCTTAAAACATTGCTGCAAGATAAAAAAAGAACCAATACAATACTTCCGATTTCTAATCGAATGTTCTTCTTACCTACCTCATCCAGATTGTGGCGCGTCCCAAACGAGATTCGGGTTTTCCGGATAATTTTTGGAGACCGCGCCGTAAAGTCAAACGCACGCGCCTCCGGTGTGGTGCGGAATGAGACGTGCGCCAACGTCATACCTGGTGAATAGAATGAAATTATAGAGTGAGAAGTGCGCCAAACTTCATACCTGGTGAATAGAATGAAATTATAGAGTGAGAAGTGCGCCAAACTTCATACCTGGTGAATAGAATGAAATTATAGAGTGAGAAGTGCGCCAAACTTCATACCTGGTGAATAGAATGAAATTATAGAGTGAGAAGTGCGCCAAACTTCATACCTGGTGAATAGAATGAAATTATAGAGTGAGAAGTGCGCCAAACTTCATACCTGGTGAATAGAATGAAATTATAGAGTGAGAAGTGCGCCAACGTCATACCTGGGTGAACAGAATGAAATTATGGAGACTAGAAACACTGAGGGCTGAATAATAATAATAATAAAAATAATAATAATATCGTCTTATTTATACTACTTGATTAGGACTATCAAGTCCCATTATTCCAGCAGTAAGCCCAAGACATATTATTATGTGGTAAAATTCTCAAATGGGAGGATAACTTGTCATGTCATGAATTGACATTTCTCATGATTTTTTTTATTGCTTCAGACCGTGATGGCTAAAATTAAAAAAAATAACTGAAGAAGAACGAAAAATATATGCGCCCTATTTTTTTTGTACTTCTTTAGAAATTTTTTGGCTAGTCGAGTACCATTACTTGGTCGTTGAGTACCAATGATTGGTAGTCGAGTATCAAATGCTTGATGCTTGGTAGTCGAGTATCAAATGCTTGGTAGTCGAGTATCAATGTTTGGTAGTCGACTACCAAGTATTGTTTGGTAGTTCAGTAATAATGTTTGACAGTTGAGTACCAATGCTCGGTAGACGAGTATCGATACTTGGTAGTCGAGTACCATTACTTGGTCCTTGAGTACCAATGATTGGTAGTCGAGTATCAAATGCTTGGTAGTCGAGTATCAAATGCTTGGTAATCGAGAATAATGCTTGGCAGTCGAGTATCAATGTTTGGTAGTCAACTACCAAGTATTGTTTGGTAGTCCAGTAATAATGTTTGGCAGTTGAGTACCACTGCTTGGTAGTCGAGTACTGACCCAATTTGTTGCGGCGAACCATAGCTTTGGTGGGTTTCGTGATCTCCTGCTTCACTGTGGTCGCCTGGAAAGAGCAGTAGGGTTCTCCAATATAGTAGAGGGTGTAATCAAACCCTGTACTGGCGAGTATGTAGTTCGAGTTTGGTAGTGAGAACTCTACATCCACTCCTATTATGTCTCTGAGATAGGAGGTTGTGGTGTTCTCTGGAAGAGGAAAAGGAAATTCGCTGGAAGTCAACATGCACTGGTAGTCAAGTGATATACGCGCTAGTCTGGTAATCCAGGTACCGTAGGGATCCGTTGGTTCGAATCCCACCCAGCGCATAATTTTTTCTTCATTTTACTTACGAGAAATTTCTAATATTAGAAATCGGAAGTATTGTGTTCGTTTTTGTAAAAAAAAACATTTTTTTGCTCCGATTTCAATTTTTTTTATATTTCTGGACGTTTCATAACCTCTTGTTTTAGTTTGTGACCACATAATAACAAGACTCTGAGGGATTAGGTGGTAGAAAATTTATTGAGCATTAACGTCGTCTAGTGGTCACGTTCCACTAAAGAGTGTTATTATTTTTAAAAGGAACGAGAAAATAATGAATATACAGTCGAACTGGTGTAGACAACTACTTAAAAAAAAAAAAATGTCGTCACTGGTCATACATACAAATTAGCCACTCATTTTTCCCCACGAGATATGGAAGGGCCCCGGACACGAGAGTATAGAGCGGAATTTTATCGCGCTGCTGGGAATCGAACCCAGGTTGCCGTGTGTGCAAGCAAGTGCGCTTTTTTTCTTCTTCATTTACTTAGCCTTTACAGCAACCTGCAATGTAATGTAATGTAAAAAGCCTTTATTTGTACAATTAAATTTACACACAACATAAATACATAGTATATGGGCATCTTGTACAAAATCAGATTAATACCTGCAATACTCGTAGATGTGTTGTATTAAACAATAAAATTATATGATTGAAGTATTCTTTGCCTTTTCCCAAACATTTTCCTTCTTTACATAGGATCTTTTCTTTCCATCCGTTTCTTTTATAATATTAATTCTGGAATGCTTCGTTCAACATCATCATAGGGTGGCGTCATCGTGAACGATGGTAGCCAGACAGTAGAGGAATGGCTCAGCACTTCTACCATTGTCTTTACAAGGAGGCTAATAATTGACAAGGGCCCCCAGAACCAAGCGAATGCTGGTCTACTCCCTGTTTATAGTCCCTCAGCCAGACTGCTGGTCTACTCCCTGTTTATAGTCCCCCAGCCAGACTGCTGGTCTACTCCCTGTTTATAGTCCCCCAGCCAGACTGCTAGTCTACTCCCTGTTCATAGTGCCCCAGCCAGACTGCTGGTCTACTCCCTGTTTATAGTCCCCCAGCCGGACTCAATTGAAAAAATTCGTTCAACACAATTTAAAAAATAAAACTTACCATGCTCAGGATATCCTCCATCCTCCATAAAAATCATGGGTTTCTTCAGGCCAGATCCTGGGTCCAAGAGCATATACCCCAGTCGCTCATTTTCTAGCCGGAACCGTAGGATCGCTGTGGGTGCATATAATAATTTTTAATACACGATTAGCATGATAATAATAATAATATTGTCTTATTTATACTGCCCGATCTTTGGATTCATAGAGTACCGCCTTTACCACTGAGCTACCGGGACATGATCAGATTTTATATTATACTGTCAGTTTTAAGTGCATAATTTCAAGAAACTGCACATACACCATAGGACACGGAAGGAGCCCAGAACAATGGTTCTGGGGGTCCAAAAACAAAAACTTTACCTGCAATATGATCGTTGTAAAAAAAGTATTTGGGGGGCCTGGTGTACAAAACGGAAGCATTCGCGTAATTTTCATCGCCCTCAGGAGGAGGCAACAGACCCATCGCGTACAGCAAATTCTTGTTAGTATTCATGCTGGCAGTGACCAAATGTACATGCTGGCTCACGGCTGGGTTCGAATCGACCAGCCGGTCAAGCAATTCGATTGCCATTGATGCGGAATTGCCTGGGATGAACTTAGGCTGGTAGTTCTTGAAGAATCGGATGAATTTCTTGTCAGACTGGTTTTTGTACGTATCGTAAAAACTGAAATTTGAAAAACTGAATCAGCAATCAAGTATGCAACAGGAAATAAATGTGAAATAATTATATCAATATAAAAAAAAATCAGGGGTGTTGTGGAAGAGAATGCCGTTGGCATTAGTAAAACCCTTGTTCAAGTTTTGTTTTATTAATTTTAATTTCTAATAGGTACAAATATACATATTCTATGTACTCTATTGTAAATTGTCTGGCTGGGGGACGTTAAACAGGGAGAAGATAAGGCGACAAACTTGTAACGTGGATTATCAACCTGATAAGGCGACAGTGAATGGTTCAAGTCCCGGTTTCAGCGTAGATTTAGTAAAGCTAAAGTTTGAGTAGTTGTGATATCACGAAAGTGATCAACACAAATATGATAACTTTCTTCTCTTCTATCTATATATTTATGTATTTTTAACAGTAAAATCATCTTACTCATAGAACAAGGGGATGTTATTGTATACCACATTACTCAAGAACTTTGGATAAATGTGTTCATTAATGGAATTGTATAGGTCCATAAAATCTGTCAGCATGTGGAAGTCCATAGGTTCGACACCGCTTCCAAACGCGGGGGTGAAAATTGAACCGCCATGATAGTGGTAATCCTGGTTTCTAAAAGTACACCCAAATTTTCGCATTCTTAGAATGCTAGTGGGGGGACTTGATGGGGACATACTCTCTTCTCTAAACGAAGAACCTGAAATTATATTCGAAATGAAGGGTGTAAAATTTATTTGATTAAAAATATCGGGGAAAGCAGGGACTTAAACGAGTGACAATTCAAATTCAAACACTCGTAATGCTGGCTATTCCCGGACCCACTCAGGCTAATTTGAGTAGCTGGTTTGTGAATGTCCAGCGAATGGAGGGTAAATCTCCCCTTATGATATAACCATGCAGTTGAAAGCGACATTAAGTCCTAATTAAAAAAAGATGAATTTTAATGTAAACAGATGCATTTATTTTAAAGGTAGGACCGGCACTTCATGAACGATCAAAGTTACAATGAGGCATTTTGCTTTCTAAAAAGTTATGGCTAAGTCGCTGTCTTTCGAGGGATTTGGCTATTTTTTTCTGAGAATAATCATAAACAAGAAGATAAATCGTCACGAACTATTTCTACACTGTAAGAAGGTACATACATTTTTTTAAATCTTGCGCATTGCATAACTAAATAAATACACGGCGTACATAGAAACTGTCTTCTCGATGGCGCGTTGAAATTGTGTCTTTGTGTGACATTCTACTTCGCTCTTATAATTCACCGTAATTAATTGTTGATATAGCGGGACTGATTATTTCAAATTAATAAAGCATTATAGAGCCAAAACTTGTAAAAAAAAAATACTAACTAGGTACCTACCATCATCACCACCTGTGCCCGTAAGTTTTTGAAACCAATGTTGTATTGACAATTTTTGTGTTTCACTTAGGAAATTTGAAAGAGCACTTGATTCTGAAAATGTCGTTACAATAGGCAATTATTAGTATTAAAACATTGCTACAAGATAAAAAAAGAACCAATACAATACTTCCGATTTCTAATATGAGAGATTGTCGGAAGTAATATTAACTTCCTACTGAGACATTTACAAACCTTTGAAAAATGCTCGTTGCAAATTTTCAATCTGGTAGGTTGGTACCCCACCCAAGGCATAAATTTTCCTCATGAATTTGAGTTTGTGACCACACAATAATAAGACTCTGAGGGTTAGGTGATAGAAAATGCTGTGATCATTAACCTCGCCTGGTGGTTCTTATTCTTTTACTTTGCCTTTTTCCCAAACCTACTTGGGGTCGGCATGTTCACCTGAAGTTTACCTTCCACTAAAGAGTATTGTTATAGATATTTCCATTTTGTGAAATTGAAGAGAAAAAATTGGAATGAAAACTGTAAAGAATTTTCTATAGTTCTCGTAATGTCGATGCTATCCGCTAAAAGCTCTAATATGTCTCTTTATCTTTTCTCATAACTTTTCCACTTCCTTTTGTGTATTGTGGAATGCAGTTGTGATATAAGAATTCAAATCTTTCTATTTCACTTGTTGTTAATCACTTTCGTGATGTCACAACTAGTCAAGCTCACAGTGCTAAAAAAAATTCTGAACTTGGTACTCGAACCACCGACCTCCAGATTACAAGTCCGCCGCCATATCGATCAAGCTACTGAGGTCGTTTCTTTTCCTCAATCCACTTTTAATTCTTCTCCTTGCTTTGTCTCTTTCTCTTTTATTTCTAAAATCGGGATCGAACCCAGGTCACCGTGTGTGTAAAGCCTAGTTCGCTTACTCACTTGGCCACGGTGACTAAAATGTTATAATCCAGGAGTGCCACTTGATAGTGGATGGATGCATCAGTAGCTTTTTTTTTTACTAATTTATTGTTATAAAATATTTCGTTTAAAACAAAAAAAAAGCTTGATCGATGAGGTGGCGGACTTGTAACCTGGAGGTCGGTGGTTCAAGTCCCGGTTTCAGCGTGGATTCAGTAAAGCGAGTTTGAGTAGTTGTGACATCACGAAAGTGTCTATCACAAATATGCTATTTATTTATTTACACTTTATTTTTTTATACAAGACAAAGAACAATAAATTATTGACAGAGATAGTAAAAAAAAAATTAACAATATTTACAAAATAAGGTATAAAAAATATTTAAATTTAAATGTGCAATTGTCTTGTAATCCGGGGCGAAGTTAATGCCTTAGGCATTCTCTGCCACTTAACACCGCTAACTTTACACAAGTAAAAATAAGGACAATACGTACGTGACATCTGCTGATATATGACTCCCAGACTTATCATCACGGACACAAGATTGAGCTTCACCATCGTGAAGTTGACTCTTGTCCAGGGTTGACAATATTACAAAATTTTGTAAGTTCCGCCCAAATATTCAATCTAAATAATATGATTTTTCAATAATAATATTATTGAAAAATAATATTATTTAGATTGAAAAAAAGCAAACATTCTGATAAAGACAACAGGAGGCAACATTAAAAAAAAATATATATATTAAATACTTAACTCATTTCCGGCTACTTTTTATTTTTCTTTAGTACAGACGTCACCTAATATACACTATTACACAAGACGTATTTTTCTTTCTAACCAAAGTGGATGCAACTGGCATAAAATGAAAAAAACTGGAAGCAAGTCATTTGTTTTTTGGAAGAGGAAAAATCTTCTTCCAGTTTGGTTAACCTAACTGGGAGAAGAAAATTCATTGCTTCCAGTTCTTTTATAGGTTCAGTCCATAGTTTATCTTTAAAAGTACCGAAACGTATTTTTCTTTCACGGATAGTGGGGAAACTAAACTGGAAATATTTGGAATAAAATGGAAATATTTGGAAATACCGAACCTGGAATTTTTTTTTATCCAAAGGAAAAATATCCCTAAAGAGATCAGTTAGTTAGAAATATGACGCGACGCCTAAAAAAGAAAACTGACTTAAGACACCAATTTACGTATCTTTTTGGTTATTTATCAGAAGCGAAATACATTTATGAAAGACTTTCATAATTACTAGCTCAGTTAGCAATAGATAGGGAAAAAAACCTTTTTTTTTAACATATGGAAGTAAATAGCAATTGGTACTTTTATTTTAATTAGCGACTGCGTAACGTTAACAACAGGTGCTCCACCCTGCAACAGTTTTTGTAATAAAAATCCTTTTGTTATGATTTCAATTTTTTCATATTTCTGGACGTTTCATAACCTACTGAGCAAATTTGGTTTTATAGCTGTCTGTTGGTGTGTCAATCGGTCTGTCTGTTAAAAATATTTCTTGTAACCCGCAAATCTCGGCAAGTCCTTTCTTCTTTAGGTTATTATTATTATTAGTATCGGATGCGCAGTTTGCTGATCAGCACAGGCATTAGGCAGAGAGACGCGTCCGGGGTAATTGTGAATCATACTCGTTAGCTGATAAATAGAGTCAGATCACGAAACTCACAGCTTTCGCATCAATGCAGACAATGAGATGAACCACTAGTCAGAGGCAATTAGCAAGATTTATTGCTGTCAGTTTGTTGATATCATGAAACCCCCAGCTTTCTAATTAGGTTGTTGTTGTTGTAACTAGCTTGGCTACAGCTGCAGAGGTGAGTGATGGTCTCCAACCAGCTTAAGGGGAAAAGTTGGCTCGTTCTGAACCACATAAGCCATTCTGGAGACCATCACTCACCCCTCCAGCTGTAGCCAGGCTGGCTACAACAACAACATGTATGTGTAAATAACAATCATCGTGAGAACTTGAGCTTTTTCTTTTCAAGCCATTAAACCCTTAGGAAACTGCAAGCTAGCCTCTGGATTGTTAGGGTGGGCGAGACCGCTCTCTGTTTATAGTCCTCTAGGGAGACACTGGTCTTCTCACTGTTCAACGTCCCCTAGCTTAAACTTACTAATGTTTTGTATAAAAAACATGGGTAAACACCTTTAATTTGTATAAAAAAGGTAGATATTATGTCAGGTTGTTATTATCACGAAACCCATAGATTTATTGCACGTAATAAAGATCTAATAAGATAGTTTTATTATTATTATATTACTATTTAAAAAAATATAATTATGTAATGATAATAAGATGAACCACTTCATCATAGGCAATTAGCAAAAGTTTTTGCTGTCAGTTTTATGATAGGTAGATAGTCATGCGAAATGTATGGTGTCGCAGAGTCTAGAACAGAATAGAATAGAATAGAATAGAATAGAATAGAATAGAATAGAATAGAATAGAATAGAATAGAATAGAATAGAATAGACCGACGGATCGACAGACCGACAGACGGACACGAAACCAAAGTTGCTCAGGAGGTCATGAAACGTCCAGAAATACGAAAAAAATTGAAATTGGAGCAAAAAAACGAACACAATACTTCCGATTTCTAATATTAGAAATTTCTCGGAAGTAATACAACAAGTATAAGGAAACATAAGAGAGAGAAAGTAGGGATCTAATAGCCCATATATGTATATAGTTACCAGACAAATATGTATAGTTACCAGACAAAGACGTGATCATATGTTATGCTTAGCAAACAAAGGACTGGATATAATTACTTTCACATGGAATATTCCACGAACGTTGTTAGTTAGGGGAAAAAAATGTGTTAGTTAGTTCGCTCCTTCAAGTGTGAAAAAAAGTTCGTCTTCAATCGCCAAAAGCACGTCATTGAACATGGTTTCACATTTTTTAATAGTGCTGCTTCTATCGTCGATTGTCTCTTTTGCATCTTCGCAGAAAAATGCCGATTTCGAACAGTACAAATACGATGTCAGCAAATTTCAGAAGTCTATAATCGTTGGTGACAACCGTACAGTGAGGCTTGACCAGTATTTGGACTTGGTAGAGCTTGAGGAACTCATTGTAGGATTGGGCAGCAATTACAGTAGTATTGTGAGACCGGTACCCCTCTTGTGGCCCAGTGCTGTGGGCAAGAAGACGATCTGGGCGCTACAGATCAGTCGGAATGTGTGGCAACCAAGAAAGCTGATGAAGCCCATGGTCAAGTTAGTGGCGAATATACACGGCAATGATGCAGTGGGATACGCCTTGATGGTATGTAGAACAACCGACCTCAGTAGATTGATAAAATAACACACACACAAACGAATCATTCTGTATCGGCAAGTGGTGGACCTTGTTTTTTGACTTTTTTGTGCAAAATTTTGGATTTTCTTTAATATCCGAGTTAAATTATAATTAATTAAAAAATAAATATACATAGCCTATGTAAAACAAAAATATAAATATACATACAAAATTTCATCAAAATCGAGTGTACCGTTCACGAGATATAAGCGTTTAAGTAAAAACTTAGTGGTCAGGCGCATGGTCTCTTTCACCCAGAACCGCTTTTACGAATTTGATAAATTTAAAATGGGAGCATCTACAGAATGTCTCCTATATGTTTGCAAAATTTCATCAAAATCCGTTCAGTAGTTTCTGAGATTTGCGCGTTACAAGGAATATTTTTAACAGACCGACAGACGGACACAAAACCAAAATTGCTCAGGAGGTTATGAAACGTCCAGAAATATGAAAAAAATTGAAATCGGAGCAAAAAAATATTGAAATTTGAAAGCAGTCTCTTAAAATATATTTTATTTTATTGTCTCTCTCTCTCTCTCTTCCAGACATCCCTCATGCAATACTTGACGTACAGTGATGGACATGACACTCGTGTCTCTCGCCTGCTCAACACGACTGATATCTGGATCATTCCCACTATGAATCCGGACGGCTTCAGCAGATCCCAGGAGGGATGTGATCAGTCTGAGGGTGAGACCAACGGGGAAGGAGTGGATCTGAACGAGAATTTCCTGGACCCAGGGTCTAAAGAGTAAGTTGTTGTTGTTGTTGTAGCCAGCTTGGCTACAGCTGGAGGGGTGAGTGATGGTCTCCAGCCAACTTTATTTCAAAGTTCACTCGTCCTGAACCACATATTTCTATGTGCGATCAACCATCAAGAGGACTTGGACTTTTCTTTACAAGCTATTAAACCCTTAGGAAACTTAACGTCCCCCAGCCAGACTAAAGAGTAAGTAATGAGACCTGGTGGCGGTACTTTTTTAAAATAATAATAACACTCTTTAGTAGAAAGTAACCACCAGGCGAGGTTAATACTCAAAACATTTTCTACCACCTTGCAATCAGAGTCTTATTATGCGGTCACAAACTCAAATTAATAATCACTTTGCATATTTTCTTCGACTGCCTATTGATACCCAAATTAAACTATTTGTTGCGTACGTCACCATCTTGGAAAATAGTAGAAAAAACTTATAGAAATGGACAGCAAAATAAGGAACACACTGGAAATCCTAATTTTTAATACTTATTAGAGTTATTAGTAATCGGAAGTATTGTGTTCGTTTTTGTAAAAAATAATAATATTTTTTTTGCTCCGATTTTTTTTTATCTTTTGACAGATCAGCCTGAAACTCAGAACATGTTAGACTTGATAAAACAAAATGAATTCGTTCTCTCCGCCAATTTGCAAGGAGGCGCCATCGTAGCCAGTTATCCATACGACTACTCCAACAGTTTAACTCCTGATGATGGGGTATTCAAAAAGCTGGCCAAGGGCTATGCTGAGCGGAATTGGATGATGGCACCCGGCAATGCGTGCAATAGAAGTTTTCCGGACGGAATAGCCAACGGAAGGACTTGGAAAAAAAATATATATAGTAAGTTCATGAACTTCCGGTGTATCGTCGAATATTATTATTATACACTTTATTAAATATAAATGGACATAAGTACAATACAAATAATTATTTTAACAATGAAAAAAATGTAAGCAATATATACAACAAGCAGGCTGTCGCCCGCTTTGCGGGCCGAGGCATGGCCGTGAAAGCAAAAAATCCTTTTTCGTCAATGGCAGGTGTTGTAGTGGGAATTTCGAAAAATCCCGTCTTATTGCACATCTAGACTATAAGACAAAGTTACCTACCAAATTTCAGCTTCCTAGGACTTACGGTTTGGGCTGTAGAGCGATGATCAGTCAGTGGTCAGTCAGTGGTCAGTGACTTTGACATTTATATATTAAGATAAAAATGAAAAAGAATAGAAAAATTTACAAAACATATGTCCTAACTAAAGGGCGGGATTATAAGGTCATAAGAATAAGGCCTCCTTAATATTGTAGAGTCAAATTGACTTGAGGTAACAGGAGTGTACTTGTAGCAGTATATTGCTGCTCTCAGAGAAATCTGGGAGTCGGAAATTACAACTTTTTGAGGCCTTCTTAAGAGGGTATTGACCCTATTAATCTTTCAATTAATTAATCTTTCAACACGCTGAAAATTACAATTCATATAATGTAACATATCTTAGGTTAGGTTAAACTAGACTAGGGCCCAAGTGCTTAGTCGCTAATGAACAGATCTATTCAATCAACTTTAAACACAATCAAATGGCTAATGATCGTGCTTAATCAGTCTGTTAGTGCATGACTATACACTTGGGCCTAATAGTATTAAAAGTTAGCAGGTGTAAACGGTAATGAAAATGATTCTAGTAAAATTGAAGGTCTTTGTATTCGATATGAGAATTTTTAAAACCTTTTTAAATTCTAAGAAAGGTGCCAACATTCATCCAAATTTAGCCAATATTCATCAAAAAAGCTTATCTATAGATTAATATGAACCTTGGTAGCTTGATGGATAAGGTGGCGGACTTGTAACCTGGAGGTCGGTGGTTCGAGTACCATATTTCATCTCACAAAAAAGTGTCTTGTACTTGTTTAACAAGATTGTGATCCCATTTCTGTCAGTCCCGGTAGGTTAGTGGTGAAGGAGACACTCTGTAAATCTAGAGGTTCCAGAGGTCGTGGGCTCGAAACCCAGCCAGGATATGACAAGTTATTCTTTCAATTGGTATTTCTACCACATAATAATATGTCTTGGGCTTATATACAGGGTGTCCCGTATACAGATGCAAATATTTTGAGGGTAGGTTCAGCCCACCGTGAACTATCATATGAGCGAAACTTGCAGTGGGGCATTTTGTTTCGTTAAAGAGTTATGGCCAAATCCCTGTTTTTCCCACAGGTCTAGAGGTCACTTGGATCGATGCACGATTTTAAAGAAATTATAGCCAGTAAGTAACTTTTGGCTTCATATATGGATAGTCATGCATATTTCCCTTCAAATGCAGTTGGTTGCATAAAAAAAAAAACACTGCCAATTTTATTATGGACACAATACTTCCTCGTGATTGTTTCACATTGTGTACACGTGCGAATTTTGAGTTTTTATACTAAATTACTTGTATCTCCAAAACGGCTGAACCGATTTTCTTCAAATTTATTTTAAATGGTAGAAAACCGTTTTTTCTACATTCTAGATTCTACAAAAAATTCTGTATCGGCAAGTCGTGGTTCTTATTTTTTGACTTTATTGTCCAAAATTTCGGATTTTCTTAAATATCAGAGTCAAATTATAATTAATTAAAAAGAAAATATAAAAAGCCTGTGTAAAACAATAATATGCATATACATACAAAATTTCATTAAAATCGGGTGTACCGTTCACGAGATATAAGCATTTAAGTAAAAAGTTAGTGGTCAGGCGCATTGTCTCTTTCACCCAGAGCGGCTAGTACGAATTCGATGAATTTAAAATGGGACCATTTACAGAATGTCTCCTAAATGTGTACAAAATTTCATCAAAATCGGTCGAGTAGTTTCTGAGATTTGCGCGTTACAAGGAATCGTTTTAACAGACAGACAGACCGACAGACCAACAGACCGACAGACGGACACAAAACCAAATTTGCTCAGGAGGTTATGAAACGTCCAGAAATATGAAAAAAATTGAAATCGGAACAAAAAAATATTTTTTTTTACAAAAACGAACACAATACTTCCGATTTCTAATATTAGAAATTTCTCGGAAGTAATATTGAAAGACCAGAGAGATATTTAATCATTAGTTCAATACTTTTCTAAAATTTGATTTTTCCCTTTTTTCCCTTTCGTGAATTTAAAGTACTTCTACAATTGCAATGCTGCGAATCACTAGTTAAAAAATACCCTATTATGTTTAGTTTTAGAAAAAATAAAGCTTATTTATATTACTTTAAAGATCATGGAACGCAGTACACACAAAGCTCAAAAAACACTTCTGAATCATGATGGAAAATTCAAAGTTGGCTGAATTTTAACAGAATTGGCGCGTAATTTGAGGTATAAATACACTGCTCTGGGATGTTTAACAGAGGGAAATTGATCATTCACAGTGGTCGGTCGGTGTGAACTTTTATGTGAATGGGGTTACGGAGTCACAGGGTTATCATGAGGAAAAATGAGAGAGGCTGCAACGAAAGCAGCAACCAGTGGTGTAATTTATTTATTTATTTATTTATTTCTTACAAGGGTGGAGTATACTACTATTTCACCCAGAAATTATGGACAAAGAATACACTTGGAGAATAACTCTGCGCTAACAACAAAAATTGTGATACAATTTTTAGAAGTAAAATTAAAAATATCATTTTTGGGTTTATCACAATCATGATATCAAAAACATAACAAATAGTGCCGAAAATTAACCTTGGGTAAAACTCGAACATCCAACCTTAAGGTTACTATTGTTATTATTATTAATACTTTATTGATAAACTACAAACATGATACCATAGCGTGTAGATTAATAAGTGTGGAAACGAGCCCCAGTTTCGTGGACACGCCACATAGCGCGACACCATCGCCGCAGACGGAATATTTCTCGCGGGCTGTCTCGATAGATTCATAACGTGTTATTCAATCATTCCAATGAGATGTTACGATGGCTCTGTGGTTAAGGCGACACTCTCCACATCTCAGAGTTGGCGATGCAGATGTGGCATGTTCAGAATTTTTATATTACGTTGGACTTATTGTTTGAATAATGGGACATGATAGTCCTAATCGAGCACTATAATCACGACAGTATTACTGTTTTTTTTTTTTTAAGATGGGAATATCGTTTCCCTTATTTAGGTAAATTAGAAAGTTCAAAACTCTGTTAACCTGAAGTATAAATGGTTTATAAAGGAAATTTCAAAAACTTCTGTGTGATATTCCTCAATGAGAAATAAGCCACACAACATATAGGTAACTAATTAATTAATAGGCATCAGGTAAGTAGGTAACTGTTACCTACTCAATTATTTTATCTGAATGGTAACAAACGGTAGGGTTCAAATCCCGATTGACACGTACATTTTTCCTCAATAAAAAATGCACAATTTAAACATGTTGTACATTATGTATACATATAACCAATACTTCCTATTACAAAATATTAACAATATGATTTACGAGCGATACCAAGTAATAGTTTTCCTTTGTGTCTCATTAAAGTAATTAATTTATTATTTTATTAGGGTGTCTCGAGACAACATCCAACTTATAAAGAAGTTGCTAAAGAGATTACTGCACTTCTTGATATCTATTATTCTATGGGAAGAATTAGTTGTAATCGTGGCTGAGTGAGTAGCATACTAGGCTTGCATACACAGTGACCTGCATTCGATACCCAGTGAGACAATAATTTTTCTCTCTATAATTGAATGTCTGGGGTCCACTCATATACCTTGTGAGATAAAAATAAATAGATGCTTTGATGTGAGTACTGTGAGCAGACACCATTGGTGGAATTATGGTCAAATCAAGCTATTGTATATTAAAAGATAACTTGTGCAAGTTCTTTAGTTCCATGCTACCCACTGAAATAGTGATATAATAACACAAAGAAACTTATTTACTATTCTACTAATAATTATGTACTGTAGTGGAGGTAATTGCACTCTTATTGCTCTGGGGCCCACACAGCCCATATGAACCAAAGTAAATTTAATAATGATACTAACTATAATGTGTCTAAACCTTCCTGCAAACTTTATCAAATAGAAAAGATATAATTAATATTATCATATTTATACACAAATGTAACATACTTATATTTTCATTATTTTGTTGATCAACATAAAATAAGTAAAGTATAAGAAATTAGATACCAATATACATTCTCTAGCACAGTTCAGGGAACACACGCAATTTTTTTTGTTTTGTATAAAATAAATTAGATTAAGGATTTACACTCAATACAGGAAAAATTATTACAACTTATGGAAACAAAAATGTAGGTAAACTTGCAAAACAAAATATTTTAGAAAAAAAGTTTATAACATCCTTAATGTATTGTTTCTTAAGGCCAAAGTTAATATTTAAAAAAATTGTAATACCTCTTGGACACTAAGTCTAGATTTGCGTATTACTTAGCATAGGATAACCAATGCTGAAGTCATCAATGTCTATTAATTTCACCCTAAATATTTCCATTTTTTCCCTTGCTTCTTAAGTCTACAGACTTAGAAAGAACAAAAAATCATGACTTAATTTTCATGACACTTTACTTGAAAAAAGAAAGCCAGCTTTGATGAGAGTTAGATCCTTCCAACCCAGTGGTTTCTAGTACAGAAAACACCCAGGTTGGAAGGAAAGAAAACTCATGTCCCACCAATCCTTTTGTATTAATAGTGTGTTTTATTAGAGTTTAATGTCATATTTCAACTTTATGGTCAGTTATGACAGAGGTTCAACCCTCCACTCGCAGGAAACTAACAAACCTGTTACCCACATTAACCTCACCCAGCCTGGGTTGCACCGAGAAGAGCCAGCATCCAAGTCCTAATCTCGCTGGACGTTGCCTAACTTTGGTGGTCTTAAGAGAACCGGTGTATTCAACGAGCCATCAATAGGTTTCAACTTGACGTTCTCCACTTTACTCGATCATGGGCATTGGGCATCCTCCTTCATTTGTTCAAATGTTCTTCCATTCAGCATGTTTGTCAGCATTCCAAACCTTCTTCTTCCTCTTGATCTTCTTCCTTCCAGATTTCCTTCCATGATGATTCTCTGCAGAAAATCTCTCCTCAGTATGAGACCCAGCCAGCTTCTTTTTCTGTTCATGGTTCTCAATATTTCTCTTTTCTCTCCAACTCTTCTAAATACTTCTTCATTTCTGGCTTTATCTGACCACTTGATTCATTCTAGTCTTCTCCACACCCACATCTCGCAGCTCTCCAGATATTTTTCCTCCTTCTTTCTCATCGTCCACGTCTCTGCTCCATACAGCACCACACGTAACACTTTGCAAATCTCTTCCTCGGTATCCTTTTTGCGATTAAGCTTAACAGTTACATAATAATATCAAACAGTTAAAAAGGTACTGACAACTAATTTAGAAAAGATTTTTATCATAAAACCAAGCTCAAAATGCTCAAATCACAATTACTTATTGTTATTTCAGCAAAAATGCCGAAACTATCTCGATCTTGAAAAAAATTGAACTTTTTATGTTTATGTTTACATTTGTACCGGGAAGAAATTTTGTGAGGGGCGAGGAGAGGATCCGTCTCCGGCGATACAAGCGCTGTCTAGTGCTGAGGACGCGAAGATGTAGGCCGGCGGGGGGTGGTTTCCACACTTCTTAATCTACACGTTATGATGATACATTCTGCAACACAGGACATGAAATGAAAAGAACCCAAAAGAATATGTAGCGAACCAAGGGCGAGCTTAAAGCTTGTGGCTTTCTCTTCCACCGAACAAATTGATCGCCTTGTTATTTTAACTATTAGATTTGATTGATATAGTTGGTTAATAAAACTATTTGTACTCAGAAATTTTTCATTTATAACTTGCAGTTGGCACAAAAATGGTCACACAGACCGCTTCAAGCATCGAGTGTTCTTCAATATGCAATAGCGCCCAGATTCAAAATTTGATAGATGTGTTTCTCTTCTTCTGGTGCCGTTTATTAAGGCGTATCTCATTCGTTCCTTCACGAGTCTGAAAGAACTTTGTATTTATTGAAACAAAATAGCAATGGGTATTTTTTTACCTAGTGATACGCAGAATTGCAATTGTAGAAGTACTCTAAATTCACGAAAGGGAAAAAAGGGAAAAATCGAATTTTAGAAAAATATTGAACTTATGATTAAATATCTCTCTGGTCTTTCAATATTTTTTTATGCAACCAACTGCATTCGAAGGGAAATATGCATGACTATCCATACATGAAGTCAAAAGTTACTTACTGGCTATTATTTCTTTAAAAACGTTCATCGATCCAAGTGACCTCTAGACCTGTGGGAAAAACAGGGATTTTGCCATAACTCTTTAACGAAGCAAAATGCTCCACTGCAAGTTTCGCTCATATGATAGTTCACGGTGGGCTGAACCTACCCTCAAAATATTTGTATCTGTATACGGGACACCCTGTATACTGCTGGAATAATGGGACTTTAATAGTCCTACGCAGGCAGTATAAATAAAGCGATATTATTATTATCTATGATTGGTTCGCAGGCATGCAAGACGCAAACTACATCTTATCCAACTGCTTTGAACTCACGCTTTATCTCAGCTGTTGCAAGTACCCGCCGCCCGCTCACCTGCCCATGTACTGGGACGCAAATCTGGATGCTATGCTCAACTTCATAGATAGCGCCCATCAAGGTATTTACGGGAAAGTAGTCGACGTGTTTGGAAGACCCATTAAAAAGGCTGTCATAGATGTCATAAACAATGACAAAGGCGTCCAGGGGACTGATCAGGGGGAGTACTGGCGGCTGCTAGGTCCGGGGCACTATGTTGTGACAGCCAGGGCCCCTGCATCCAAATCTAAGGCCCTCGAGGTCAATATCACGCACAATGATACGTACGTTCAACTCGACTTCCAACTGGCTCGTCAAGGGGTGCATGGCCGGGTCGTTGATGCACAGGGCGAACCGCTAGAGTACGCTAGCATCCGTGTGGACGGGCTGCCCAGGACGGGAAGACTTAGGATGGAAAGGTCAGACAAGGTGAGAGGACTGAAGATTTACATGCACCGTGACGCTGAGTACTGGAAGTATCTGCCCCTGGGGGAGTATACCATGACGGCAACGGCTCCCGGACACGCGAAAAAGAAAGTCACAGTGGAGTTAAGCGAAGTTGCTCCGTTTGTTCAAGTTGATTTTAAACTGGAAACAAATTTTGTGTCAAAGCTGTGTGGAATTTACTGAGTCTTCGAAAAAAAAATAATCTTCGAACATCGGATATTTTTTATTAAAATTTGCAAAAATAATATTAACTAAATATTTTTAAAAGGTAAATTTTAATACAGGACCCGCCAAAAAAAAAAAAAAAAAAAAATGAAGCCACTCGAAATATCTAGAGAACGGATTTAAAGTTTGAGAAAAACTAAAAGTACCACCATATCGAGGGGGAAACTTTTTCTATTAGCTTTTGGTTTTTTATCATTACCAGGGGCGGCGCCAGCAGGGGTCAACTTTGGAATCTTAAATGGAACCACCCTATTTGTAATACATTTCTGAAAAGTAGTTGCTATTAAAAGTATTTTATGACAAGTTTGAGATTTTAATCAAAACCGGGCCGGAGAATCGGAGATATCGTACATTTCATTTCACAGGTTTCAGAAATTTTTTAAATGATAATTGTATTTTTGTTTAAAAATGTTAAATACATACTTTTCCATTTGAAAAAAATAAAATTTCCATGCATTTTGATACCATTAGCTTTACCAGGGGACGTGTCAAACGATCAACTTTTTTTTAATTAATGTAAAAACCATTTTTTTTTACAATAATTTGTGCTAAATAAATGCAATAATTCATGTTGTACCGTCAGCACGAGCGCACCGGAAGGTACCCCTTACAAATAACTTTTACCAAATTTAGGGTACAATTTTTTTGTCGGCACGTGGGATCGAACCCGGGACCTTCCGCATGACAAACGAGTGCTTAACCAGTGACCTAATCGCGCGCTCATCTACATTCTGAAACCTCAACATTAACTTTTATGTTGTTATTCACAACACACTAATTATGATAATAATCAGCCTATTCAAAGTTTGAATTTTTATAATGATGACGTTGGATAGTTCTGTCTTCAAGCTCTTCATTTTTCTCTTCCTTGGGCAATTAACATCCAATTATTTCTTGCAATTTTCTTCAGATCTTTATCCAATCTATTAGGTGTCCTTCATCTATTGGGTGTTCTTCATCTATTGGGTGTTCCTTGAGGTCTCTTTCTTTCTCTTGGGCTCCATTCCAGTACTGTCTCTATGTCTACATATTAAATTGACCCAGCCATTTGTCCAGCTCATTTCCATTTCAAAGGCTTCATAGTTTCAATTACATCTGTGATGATGACTGATCTTATTCTATCTATTACCTGGAGGGTATAGAAATAAGTATTGTTTTCGTTTTTTTATACCTTTCCTTTGTCCGTTGGCAAGTTCTTAACTTTCCTATGTCGTGCTCATTTAGATAGTTTCTTAGAAGCTTTAGCTTAGGAAAATACTTTTGTATAATTATGTTATCCTAATATTAAATAAATAAATAAATTTAAAAAAACTTATACCTTCCTTACACAAACATACGTATACATATAGTTCATCCATTCTCTTTTGAAGTTCCTGACATGTTGACGTCAAGAGAACTGTAAGTAGTTATGTCATCAACAAATCTCAAGTGTCTAAGAAAATCAGCATCTGTTTTAATACCAACCTCGCTCCATTCTAAGAGGTACTTTGAAGAATTCTTGAAAGATTGCTGAAAAAAGTTTATGAGAATATATGTATATCACCCTGTCTGACTCTTTTCTCAATGTTGATCTAATCGCTAGATCGTATGTTCTTAGTTATTAACCACTTATTACTCTTTTTTTAAACAATTTAAACATATACACACCTAGATTCTAGTAGAATTATAGATCATTACAGACCGTCTTAGCAATGTCTTGCTCAACATCATAGACATTAGGTACCGTAGCTTATAATGCCGTGTGCGTGAAATAGTAGCGTAGACTCACGCCTGCGGCAGTGCGCATGCGCCAGGACATGTTCCGGCCTATTTAAGGAAAACATTTCGACCTGTTTAAACGCCTCAAGTTTTATTCCAATTGAATATTACTTATAATTCTATGAAGAAAAAAAAAAAAAAAAAAAAAAAAAAAATGGCAAGCATAATAATTGGTCTCTCATTTACTTTTGTAGTCTATTTTTCTTGGAATTAGAACTTGGCATCTTTATTATTATTATTATTATTTTTAACATTTTCGTTTCTGTGTTATTATAGTAAACCTTATACTCGTAGTGTTTTATTTAGACTGTCGGCTCGAGCCAGTCATACCTTAAGGTAAGTACAGACAGACATCGACCAGTGTGTCCAGTGTGGAGTGATTATAAAATATGGACGCTCAGTATCCGAGGAATCATGTCATGTCCAATGATTCTAAGTATTTTGGTCATTTAACATTCTAATATGAAATGAGGATCATAATATATTATTACGTATAATATATTATGATCCACAGATATATACACAGCTTAACACTTAGACGACTAGGTGTACCACCGGTGGTACACGCGTGTCTGTACGGAATGGACCGGGTGTACCACCGGTGGTACACGCATGTACTACGCCTGTAAATAGCCTAAACATCGCCGGTCCCACGGGAAAACTTACTAAAAACATGCCGGTCGTCTATGTGTTAAATTAGGTTGGGAGAAGAGTTGTGTTCAAGCCGTTATTATTGTCTCGAGAATCACGTAACTGGTTTAATTTTGGAACCTCTACTTTTTTTCTAGATGCTTGTTTCACAGCCTTTTTTATTTCGTAGCCATGAAACAGCAGATATTGTAGAGTACACAGTGTATACGCCCATCCCGTAAAATGTATCCCCATGGGCAAAAAGTGATACAAAACTACCCATTTTGGTGCTGGGTTAACACGAGCGCAACGGGAGGCATCCCTGTAATCAATTTGTCCGCTTGAGAATTCAAAGGTTCAAACCCGGGAACCTCCGCATGGCAAGCGAGAGACTTACCAACTTACCATCTTGCGAGGTTTTCAGTTGAGTTGAAAGGGAGATTTGGGAATTATTATAATTATGTATAATTATTTTGCAAACTATTTTGCCTTTTTTAATTTTTACTCCATGAAGCATCCGTGTTCTTCGCAATGTATTTCATCTTTTAGATATATGTATATATTTTTTTTTTTTTTAAAGATGAGTGTTTTACAGCCTTTTTTTATTTCGTAGCTATAAAACAGGAGCTACTATAGACGCTTGTGGTCTGTGTTGTAGCCTGCCCATCCCGTAGTATGCCTCCTCTCTGATGGGCGAGAGGTGACACAATACTTCCCATTTAGGTGCTGGGTCAACACGAGCGCACCGAAAGGTATCCCCTACAAACAACTGTAACCAAATTTTGAATACAAATATATTGTTCCAGAGAGCCACAGACTTTTTATAGAGCTCTGTCCCCCTGTCTTCACCATATTTCAAAATAATTAAGGTTCTCAGGAGCAATAAAATTGGCAACCATAGCTAGTTTCTAAAACCTATTCTATACTTCCTCTTAGTTAATATTGTCATAGGGACAGTAACACTGCCATCCGCGAATAACATCAGTGTAAGAAATTCCATAGGCTTCAGATAAAGACTATGGAAGATAACAGTGACACCTTGCCAAAACATGACACATGAACCACTTAATCTGAAGATAACTCATATGATCTGATAATACAATAATCAGATCATAGGAGCAAGTCTATCAAGGAATGTGGAATGTACCATCGATAAACACTCGTATATAAACCTAAGAAAAGAGGGACAAGTCAGTTAGTACTCCCGAGTCACACCATCGCTCTCAGGAGTCTCGCTCATCGTTCCCTAGTGAACACCTCTTGACGTCAGCCCGCCCCTGGTCGCCCTCTCTCACAAGTTCAGTCGAAACAAAGCCTATTGCGTCTATCCATTATTCCGATTACATGAGAACAAAAATTATATTGTTTTGTCCAACTAAATATAAGCAGTATAGGCATATTATAAATTGTGAACAATGTATTATTTTATAGGTATCTTTTGTGGTGCATAATATATTGTAAATCTTAGGTATTATACATCTTAAATAATATAAATCTTAACTGTGGTGCATAATATATTGTAAATCTTACATATTATAAATCTTAATTATTATAAATATTATAAATCTTAACTGTGGTGCATAATATTATAAATCTTAATTAGTGTTTACCTGGTATATATATATCCATAATTTTTATAAATAAGGTATTGAAAAACATTATTAGCTATACGGTATTTTAAAAATTGTCTCAATTACGTACTATGTACTGCAAACTCTACCTATAATATAACATTCGGGTTTAGATAACCTATAACATAAGATTCAAGTATAATATTCAAGTTTACATAAATATATTTTTTCTATCTCACTGTACCTGATTTAAATTAGATACTTCTTAATACGTTTTTTTTTTTTCTTAGGGATTGTCTGACAATTATCTTTTTTTGTAAAAGCTCTTCTTGTCTCGCGATTTACTTTATTCGCTGGTCCATGCATTCAATCCTTTCGTTCATTCGTATTCACACATTCGTTCTGTCACATGCATACCTTGTGTTCCCGGGCCCTGGGAAGCACTGGAGAATTTACTGAAACCATTCATTCTAGTTAATAAGGATACATTCATACTTTTGGAAGGGTGTCTGAAGGAAGGTTTAAAATGGGGGAAGTCGTTACTGCGTTCAAACGTTGACCAGTTTTAGAGTTTCTTTCGGACAAGAAAAGTTCAGATCTATATCCCATGAGCCTAAGGTATGGGTTAGGGTTCCCAGTGTTTGTTTGTTGTTTCGGGCGCCAGGGCTGTTAGCCCGGTATCGGGGACCAACCCCGATTATGAACCTGTATATATACTTACCGTTATTCTCTAGAGTTGTCTTCGTAGAATGGCTTTAATCTTTCTATGTGAACTACATCTTTAAAGTTTTTCTTACTACTAAGTTTGCCTTCAACTTCGTAGTTCACATCTGATACCACTCTTGTGATTGTCAGTGGCCCGTAGTATTTCGGGTCTAACTTGTCCGTTCGGCCTACTTTTCTTGCCGGGTTGTACAACATAACCTTGTCATGTACTTTGAACTTGGTGTCGGATCTTTTCTTGTCGAAATATTGTTTAATCGTTTTTTGTGCTGATTCTAGATTACTCGCGGCTTTTTCTCGCCATTCTTTTATCTTAGTGATTCTTTTATCTTGTGTTTCTGGGTCAGTGTTGGACAGTGCTACGTCTAAGGGAAGTGTGGCCTGTCGTCCGTACACTAGTTCGAAGGGTGAGTATTTCGTGCTTTTGTTCGTGCTGGTGTTGTACGCGAACAAAACTGATGGTAAGCTCTGGTTCCAGTCCTTCTGATCGCTGGAAGTGTAGGCTGCGAGCATGTTGGTTAGGCTTGCGTGGAATCTTTCCACTACGCCTTGTGAAGCTGGGTGATAGGCTGTAGAAAATGATTGAAATGCGCCTATCTGTTCCATTAGATTGGAGATAACTTTCGATCGGAATTGACTTCCTCTGTCGCAGCTTAATTTCTTGAATGCTCCGTGTCTTGTTATTATTTCGTATAAAAAGGTGGCTACTTCTTCGGCTGTGGCGGCTTGTACAGCCTTTGCTTCTGCGTATCTGGTCGCGAAATCTACACATGTGATTATGTACTCACTTTTGTCGAAGGCTCTTACGAATGGTCCGACTATGTCTATGCATATGTGTTCGAATGGTTGACTTGGGGCTTTGATGGGCTGCAAGAGACCATTGGGGTGTTTGCTTGATCCTCGTTTCATATGCTGACAGTCGGGACATGACCTGACGTATTCTTCTATGTCGTTATACATGTTTTCCCAGAAATAACGTGTTTTTAATTTCAGCATGCATTTATCTCTTCCTAGGTGTGCTCCTGTGAGTGGGGAGTCGTGGACGCTATTCAGAATTTCGGGTCTAAGGTTGCGCGGTATTACTATCACTTTGTAACTTTGACCGTTATGGTTTATATTTTTATATAGAATGCCTTTTTCTAGGATGTACCTTCTGACCTTTCTTCTGATGTTTCTTTTTGCTTCTGGATTATTAAAGGCTTTTATAATTTCTGCTAGTTCTGGGTCTTGCATCTGCAGGTTATCCATATTTTCTAATCTGATGTTAAAACATGGAATTTCCTCCTCTTCTATGTTGTACAACAGGCTGTCTGTTGGTGTTCTGCTTAGGGCATCCGCTGCCGTGTTCAGCTTTCCTGCCTTGTGCACTACGTCGAAGTCAAATTCGCTTAATCTAAGTACGAATCTCATGAGTCTTGATGATGGGTTCTTGATATTGTTCCAATACCGTAGACTGGCATGGTCCGTGATTACTGTGAACTTGGTTCCCCACAGGTAATTTCTGAATACTGTGGTTCCGAAAACTAGTGCGAGCATTTCTTTCTCTGTTGTGAAATATTTCAGTTCTGCTCCCCTTAAATTCCGTGATGCATATGCCACGACGTTCCCTGTGCCTGCCTTGTCGTTGGGGCCTCTTTGTTGAATAATAGCTCCAACACCATAGTCTGATGCGTCGATGACCAATTCTGTTTCCAGGGCAGGATTGAAGTGGCGTAGAACTGGTGCTGTGAGGAGCTTTTCCTTTATGAGTTGGAATTCTTTTTCGTGCTCCGTTTTCCACTGGAACTTAGCATTCTTCTTCGTGAGTTCCTGTAGGTTTTTGGTTAGTTGTGCGTACTGTGGAATAAACATTCGGTAATAATTAGATAGTCCTAACCAACTTCGAACTTGTTTGACTGTTTTTGGTCTGGGGAAGAGCTTAACGCTTCTTAGCTTTTCTTCGTCGGGAGCTATGCCTTCTGCTGAGACCATATGTCCCAATACTTTGATTAAGTTCTTTCCGAACATACATTTTTCTGGTTTAACTTTTAGATTTACCTCTCTTAATCTCTGAAACACTTTTCTTAGGCTAATTAGGTGAGATTCAAAATCTGAATCTGCCACTAGCCAGTCGTCTACGTACACTAACACGGTGTTCCATAAGAGTCCTTTGACTGCGTCGTACATCGCCTTTTGACATATACTAGGGCTAGATTTCAGGCCGAAAGGGAGTACGTTATATTCGTGCAGCGCGTTACTGGTGGCAAAAGCTGTCTTATGTTTGTCTTCCTCTGCTAATGGAATTTGCCAGAAACAATTTTTCAAATCTAAACACGTGAAAAATTTAGCTCCATTCAGGTGGTTTAAGAAGTCGTCTGTTCTCGGCATCGGAAATTTGTAGTCGGTTACCTTTTTGTTCAGCAATCTGTAATCAACGCAAAATCTGGGATCCTTGTTAGACTTTTTAACCAATACTACGGGTGCTGAATATGGGGATTGAGATTCTCTTATGACTCCAGCTGTTAACATTTTGTTGACATGGCTCTCGATTAATTCCCTTTCTTTATGTGCTGTTCTATATGGAGGACGCGCCACTGGTATGTCGTCCTCGAGTAAAATTCTGGCCGGGGGTACTCTGGCGTTCCCCGCTGGAATTTCATGTTCTGCGGAAAAAATATCTACATACTCGGTTAATAATTTCTTAAGTTGTAATCTTTGTGTCTTATTAAGGTTATCTGCTATGTTGAACTTGATTGTGCTATTCACCTTATTGTTTACACTTGTATTATGGTCTAGTTCAGATGATACTAACAAAGTATTACTGTATATCCTATTGTTCTGAGTATAGATATCGGCGGTAACCTTGCGATAATCCTGAGTGTATACTATTTTATTGTTATGATAAATAATGCTGACTTTGTATTTTACTAGAAAGTCTGTGCCAAGGACAATGCAAGGTGTGAAATTTCTGATTACGTAGAAATCTTGAATAAGATAGTCTGAATTTTTATCAATGAAAAACTTTAATCTCGCGATACCTGACACGGTCATTTTTTCGTTGTTTGCTGCAATGACTTTCCTTATATTACAGTTTCGGACATTTTTTTGGGGTTAACCAAACTTTGATCGATAATTGAAATTGCACTCCCAGAGTCTAGAATAGCCCTGTGAGTGTTGTCGCCTTCGAATATTTTAATGGTAGTTAGGCCTGTTGGTTTTGGTCCGACCAGGCTGTAGCTGGGGGATTTAAGGTACTTCGTGGCTCGTTTACCCCTCCTTGATGAGCCACGACCCCGTTTCCCGAACGTTTTGTTGTTTGACCAAAGTTTTTTCTAGTTCTACAAAATCTTGCTAAGTGTCCTATTTTATGACAGTTAAAACACGTGGGTCGACCGTCTCCAGTTCGACCATTATCCCTGTACCTGGGTTGAAATGGGCGTTTCTGTGAATAATTCGATTCTAAATTTCTAAGTCTCTCTAGGATTTCGTCCTGTCGGTTTTTGTCATAGTTATTTTGTTTATTATGATTTATGAAGTTACATTGATTAAGTTCTACCTCTGTATTTCGAATGTCGACCATTCGGTTTACCCCGTTTATTTTCTTGATATTGTCTATCACTTGAACTAAAGTGTCGTCACCTCTTAACATGACTGTTTTCAGCATATCTAGGGGTAAGCCATCCAGTAGAAATTCTTTAATTCTATCGGACGGCATAAGCGGATCTATTTTTGAACATAAGGTTAAAATGTCCTGGATATATGCCATTGTTGGTTCATCGTCTGTTTTGAATTTCCTACTTTTAAGTTTTATTAATAAAATCCGTTTTTCTATATCTTCTTCGAAAGCTGTTTTGATCAATGTTACTACGTCTTCCCAAGTATGGTGTTCTTTAATGTTATAATTGTACCAGTCCGACGCAGGTCCCTCGAGGTAACATGGAAGAACTGTTTTTCTAATGTTTCCAACCCACCCGTTTACTTGACACGCTAACCTGTATTTTTCAAGAAAATCGCTAATATTTTCACCGAATTTAGCTGAAAATGTAATTGGTTTTAACGTGGGAGTTTTCGGTTTTAAAATTGGGTCTTGGTGTACTACGTTTTGTGTTACTGGGCATGTTATACTTGCTGGACCTGAACATGACGTACTCTGTTCTGTTAGGTGGCGAGTGTTATCCAGGCTCACTAGTGGTGCAGTGTTTGATGCCTGTGCAGTGGTGGTCGTTGATGTGGGAGTAGTTATTATGTTTAAAAAACTTTTTGTATTTAGGGTTTCTCGGTAGCTTATGTATTTTTGTAAAAGTTCTTTGAATCTGTCTGAAAGTGATTTAAGCAATATCTTCTGTTCTTGCGAACATTCCGGAAATTTACTTATTCGAGATTTGTAATGTAAGTATCTCGTCTCGATTTGTCTGTAATTTGTTGATCCGTCAGCGAGTCCTTCAAAGAGTGTATTCAAATTATCTAGTCCCCTTTCTATTCTTTCTAACTCCGCCTCCAAATTTGGTAGTTGTTCTGGGGCCAACTGGGCGACCTCTTTGTTTTTATTTTTACTGAGCATTCGACGAAGGTCGTCGAGTTTTTCTGTGCCTTTTAGGGTTTCCCCTCTTAAAGCTAGCTCGTATTGTACCTCTTCCATGGTTAGTGTATAAATATCGAAAATTAGTTTAGCCATTTTAAATTACTGTTAATAAAATGAAAAGTCAACAAATTCAGTCTTCTAGTCTATAGGCAGGGGTCACAACGTTATGTCAACAAAAATCTAGTTTGTCTATAAAATCACTATGAAAACTAACGTGTACTTACCTAATAGATGAAGGATTCTGGGTTCTGTAATCGGAATAATGGATAGACGCAATAGGCTTTGTTTCGACTGAACTTGTGAGAGAGGGCGACCAGGGGCGGGCTGACGTCAAGAGGTGTTCACTAGGGAACGATGAGCGAGACTCCTGAGAGCGATGGTGTGACTCGGGAGTACTAACTGACTTGTCCCTCTTTTCTTAGGTTTATATACGAGTGTTTATCGATGGTACATTCCACATTCCTTGATAGACTTGCTCCTATGATCTGATTATTGTATTATCAGATCATATGAGTTATCTTCAGATTAAGTGGTTCATGTGTCATGTTTTGGCAAGGTGTCACTGTTATCTTCCATAGTCTTTATCTGAAGCCTATGGAATTTCTTACACTGATGTTATTCGCGGATGGCAGTGTTACTGTCCCTCTGGCACCATACAGCACAAGCAACAACGACAATAACAACCCGTTGCGGCGAAACAACACCAACACCACCAACCGGCCCGGCAGTCAAACCCCTCTTCCACCCATTGGCCACATCAACTATAACATCTGACTCCGGCTCAACAACATTTAGCCTAAAATCCACCGGAACACCCAACCAATTCCAGACAAAAGCCATGATTCATAGGGAAGAAACACCGATAAATACAAAAAAGAACACGGGAGGGAACAACGGAACCCCTCGCCTGCAGAATTTCAGGCGAATCCCAACAGAATAACCGCACCGCAAATGGACACAGCCCACCAGAAGTTAAGACAAAAACACCGAGAAAACGTCACAGAAAATTACAAGCAAGGGTGACCCTCCGAGAAACACACACGCACACACCTCCAGACGAAACAAGCTGCTCCGACACAGCACCAGCGGCAGCAACAACACGACAGACACCGACAAGCAGAGAAAGGACGGACTAGGGCCCACCTGCACCTATAAAATTTAAATTACCATGTATAATAATGTTCATTATATTAAACCCATGTATGTAGATTAACTAAAATGTAAACAATAAATATAGAGACAAAGTGAGGAGGTCGGTCAGGTCGCTTTAGGGGCAAAGCTCGCGTTACTTGGGGAGGTGTCATAGGGACAGTAACACTGCCATCCGCGAATAACATCAGTGTAAGAAATTCCATAGGCTTCAGATAAAGACTATGGAAGATAACAGTGACACCTTGCCAAAACATGACACATGAACCACTTAATCTGAAGATAACTCATATGATCTGATAATACAATAATCAGATCATAGGAGCAAGTCTATCAAGGAATGTGGAATGTACCATCGATAAACACTCGTATATAAACCTAAGAAAAGAGGGACAAGTCAGTTAGTACTCCCGAGTCACACCATCGCTCTCAGGAGTCTCGCTCATCGTTCCCTAGTGAACACCTCTTGACGTCAGCCCGCCCCTGGTCGCCCTCTCTCACAAGTTCAGTCGAAACAAAGCCTATTGCGTCTATCCATTATTCCGATTACAATATCCTTCTACCATCTTATACGTGTTAATTGTTGTGTGTGAATGTGACTTGAGTATGAACAGATATTTCTTCTTCTTATTATTTAGTTTTCTAGAGTTAGGTATCGTTTTCGATTTTCATTATTTTAAACGTAGTAGGTACTATTTCTTGAGTATAATATTTGTAAAAATTATCTTAATACCTATAGAGGTGCTATATTTTTCCTCGATATTTTTTTTCCTATTTAATTAATCTAATAGTCTAATCCACAAGTATGAGTCGTAGAATGCGTGAGAGCCAACACAGCTAATTCCTGCGGAATCTTATGTTGTGATGGTTGGGATGTAAATATAATAATCCTGACGTCTGAGGTCTAGTATGGGAAGGGGAAGGTCGAAAAAAATTCGCCTATATCTCGAGAACGTTAATTTTTTTGTGTAAAATCTTTTTTTTTTTATTAAAGAGTTTTACATGGGGTCTCTCTAAGTTAACGCCTGAGTACAACAACTAAAGGTCGAAATTTCACCACTGGAAGCTCCAACCTGTGGTTTATGACGGTAGACTCTTATAGGATTTTAGATATCTACAATCAGATATTTTGTTAAATTTTATCGAAAATGGGGAGCTTTTCCCGACAGCGAATCCCAAAGCTGAACAAATGAGGTTGATACATAAATGCTGTTTCTCGTCAGTATTAGGCACCAAACCGAAGTTTAACCGATATTATCCAAAGAAACGCGCTTGCTTGATGAAGAAATCAATGCAAAATCAGTTCATTTCACAGATTTGAAAATTTGTCGATAGAGAAAAGCTCACTATTGACATGTAGGTTGACAGCCAGGATAGATA
The DNA here is from genome assembly GCA_024516035.1 of Bactericera cockerelli. Classification (NCBI taxonomy): domain Eukaryota; kingdom Metazoa; phylum Arthropoda; class Insecta; order Hemiptera; family Triozidae; genus Bactericera; species Bactericera cockerelli. The sequence goes on along the minus strand of CM044962.1, from coordinate 7,000,970 downwards.
AAAAATCGGAGCAAAAAAATTTTTTTTTTTTTACAAAAACGAACACAATATACTTCCGATTTCTAATATTAGAAATTTCTCGGAAGTAATTCATTTAGCTGAAAATAGCAAGATGAGACAGCAAGGCTACACTGATCATGATCTGCACTCATTAAAGCTCCCTTCTACACGTATAGGTAACCTAACCTTCTTTAAAACATTTTGATTGATTAGACTATAAAGGGTATAAGAATTTTCCAAGTTTCAATTTCGTATCTACTGCCACTTGAGTGTGTTTCATTATATGCAATGTATCAGCAGTAGACACACGTGCGCCACATTTTGTTTTTTTTATATTTCTGTTACTCAGGTTTCTCTGGTAACTCTAGTCGAACATACGCAGTATCTTCATTGCTCTTTTTTCCGTTCTGACCAAGTGATGGTTTGACCAGAAAGTGATCTCATGTCGTTTCTCAAAGTGGCAGTGAATTCCCATCAGCTTTCCTGAACTTCCTGTGGTTGGAAAAATCTCTTCGGTTTCCAGAATAGCTGTGCTGAAGTGAAGTGACCATTCAACAGGTAACTGACAGGTAAAATCATCAATCAACTTCTCCGCTTTTTTGGCTTAAACTTATGTAGATAATAATAATATCGCCTTATTTATACTGCCCGATTAGGACTATTAAGTCCCACTATTCTAGCAGTAAGCCCAAGACGTATATTATTATGTGGTAAAAATCCCAAATGGGAGGATAACTTGTCATGTCCCGGCTGGGTTTCGAACCCGCGACCGCTGGAATCTCTGGATTCCGCTTTTACCACTGAGCTACCGGGACAGACTTAATGTAGATAATAGGAGAAGAGACGATGCAAAGAGAAATATTAGAAACAAGTTTCAATTTATAGAAGTAAATTTACTCTTCGAAGGTCACCGTGGTCGTTTGGTGGCAAGCAGAGTGATCTGGGTTCGAATCCCAGCGGAGTCGAATTTCTTCTTCTTTGTACCTTTGAATGTTAAAGGGTCCACTCACACCTCGTGAGGACAAATGAGTAGCTGCTTTGATGTGAACAGCGGTCAGTGTTGAAATTAAAGGCAAATCTCTTAGAAGCCCTTCAAAGCTTAGGAGAAGTACCTTTGTATAAATGTTTCTTAATAAAGAAAATAAATAAATAAACTATTATTATTTAATAAAAAAAATATGATATTAGAAAATTCAAGGATAAGTAAACACTAGAAAATTGTGATACAATAATACAGAAAAATATATTTATTCATTTAATGTCGAACAAAGAAGGGGAAAAAAATCTTTAGAATTTCTATACTGTCTGCGAAATTCGCTTTGTTGCTCTAATTTTTTCATGTGAAAAACTTTAAGAACTCTTTTGACTTGAAAAATTCATACGACATTGTGGTTTCAAAGACCCAGTGATTCTGGTTTTCCACTATGAGATGATTGGAGGGCATAGTACGTCGTCAAAGGTTTAGGGCGAAATTAATAGACAAATAATTCTACGAGTATATCACAAGTCATTGCTAAGCGTTGGTTTTCCATCAAGCTCGCCGGGAGGCGAGCGCTCGTCAAGTAGCGCCAGCCCACCGGCCTATATTAACACGAAACAGAGTTTATATGTATTTTGTTTTATTGTTTTCGCCCACTTCCCGCTAACTTTTATCACTTTTTATTTCAAATTCGTAATGAGACGCGAAAATAGATCGTGTTTCACGAAAGCGCGAGGTTCCTACGTACAGTTAAAGTCGTTTTCTGGCCACGCCGAAAATCTTGAGTTTCATGAAAATATTCATACAGGTTTTTTTTTTTCTTCAGACCAATTTTCTGTCAAGGGTACAGCAATGTGTGCTTGTCGTGGAAAGACGTGAGCTACGTTTTTGGATAGGGAATTTTTATTTCTGCATACCTTTTATAGTTTCAAGTATTTATTTTTTATAGGATAGGAGATATAGCCTTCTAAAATAAAACCGGAAAGTTGCACAGAGCCGCCCCTGGTTATCTTGGAGCTGCGATTCTGGTATTTTTCGAAAGGCCTTACCATAGGAAAAAATATAAAAATATAACCAAAGTATTACACTGGACTAAACTTGAGTTAGGGCCTTTGAAAGGTATACTTATTTTGGAGCCCAGAGCCGTCTATTGTTATCCTAGAGATGTATTTCTGGTGTTTTTAGAAAGATCTAGTCAAAGGGAATAAGATCACTTCATTTCAGATGGTTGAAACAAGTAGAAAAGTCTTTAAAGCCCTCTAAAGGAATATCTATAATGAACCCTGGAGCCACGCCTAGTTATCTCAAGTTGATGACTGAAGGTTCTTTCTACAGATCTAATTACGCAGAATTATAATACGATGTAAATAAAATTTTAGAAAAATCAGCGACAGTGTGAGACATAAAAAGAAAAAAACTGAATTTAGATTTATGAGAGTAACAAAAAATCTTCGCCTCACATACAACTTAAAATATGGGTGGAATATAATCGTCTTTGCTTCATCCAAGCTGCCAGCAGACTGTTTTATCAGAATAGGAATAATAACGTCCTCTAAATTCGTTCAAAGATTTCTACATCACGATAATATTATCATAACAATCATAAAATTTATATTTCAGAGGTAAAACATTTCTTCAAACTCACTACTGAGAGGAAGCGTGCCTCTGATCAAGCTCGCCGGGAGGCGAGCGCTCGTCAAGTAGCGCCAGCCAGCCGGCCTATATTAACACGAAACAGAGTTTATATGTATTTTGTTTTATTGTTTTTGCCCACTTCCCGGTAACTTTTATCAATTTTTATTTCAAATTCGTAATGAGACGCGAAAATAGATTGTGTTTCACGAAAGCGCGAGGTTCCTACGTACAGTTAAAGTCGTTTTCTGGCCACGCGTAAAATCTTGAATTTCATGAAATTATTCATACGGGTTTTTTTTTTTTCAGACCAATTTTCTGTCAAGCGTACAGCAATGTGTGCTTGTCGTGGAAAGACGTGAGCTACGTTTTTGAATAGGGAATTTTTATCTCTGCATACCTTTTATAGTTTCAAGTATTTATTTTTTATAGGATAGGAGATATAGCCTTCTAAAATAAAGCGGAAAGTTGCACAGAGCCGCCCCTGGTTATCTTGGAGCTGCGATTCTGGTATTTTTCGAAAGGCCTTATCATAGGAAAAAATATAAAAATATAATCAAATCATTACACTGGACCAAACTTGAGTTATAGCCTTTAAAAGGAATACTTATTTTGGAGCCCAGAGCCGTCTATTGTTATCCTAGAGATGTATTTCTGGTGCTTTTAGAAGGGTCTAATCAAAGGGAATGAGATCACTTAATTTCAGATGGTTGAAACAAGTAGAAAAGTCTTTAAAGCCCTCTAAAGGAATATCTATAATGAACCCTGGAGCCACGCCTAGTTATCCCAAGTTGATGACTGAAGGTTCTTTCTAAAGGTCTAATTACGCAGAATTATACTACGATGTAAATAAAATTTTAGAAAAATCAGCGACAGTGTGAGACATAAAAAGAAAAAAACTGAATTTAGATTTATGAGAGTAACAAAAAAAACTTCGCCTCACATATAACTTAAAATACGGGTGGGATATTATTGTCATTGCTTCATCCAAGGTGCCAGCAGGCCGTTTTATCAGAGGGGGAACAATAACGTTGTATAACTTCAATCAAAGATTTCTACATCAAGAGGTAAACTAGGTCTATATTATTAGAAGTGTATAAAATATTGACCAGTAAGAAGAAAAATATTCATGTAGATCAAAACAATGATAAATTATAATAAAATATTATGTATTGAGCAGTCTCTATGGTCGTCGACTGGTGTAGGTAAAACACAAAGTTTGCAAGGTGGCCTGGGTTCGAATCCCGGCTAGGTAGAATTTTTTTTTACTCTGTACTTTGGATGTCCGGTTTTCTCGTGAGAAAAAAAACAGTAGTTGGTAGTTTGAGTCAACCTCCTATGACCGTTTAATTTCGAACGAAGTGAGTATGGTTCTCGATCAACATTGATTTGTCACAATCTAATTATGCATCTACCTATGTTTGTAATATGATATAAGTTGCATGTTTTGTCCAATCAAGCTGAAATTTTTAGGGTATATTCCATGAATATAATGTTTGCATATTAATTTATAATTATTAATTGTATATCTAGTATAATTTCTCACTTCTTCTGTTTATATCTACTGATTATGCTGAAATGACACCATGTTTAGCAATTTGAAGTTAGGCAAATATATGGGTCAACATTTCTTAGAGCCATAGTAAGAGGCACTTTCGGAACATACAATAATAATAATACTCGGCACTTTCATTTCCCTCTTTATTTTGCCAAGATCGAATTTCCATCTACCTACCATGTACGTAGGTACAATATATAATTAAAATTGTATTATAAACAAAACTACGAAACCGAGCTGTCCGTTTTTTAACGAGTTCATTACTAATTTTTCAATACAAGGTTAAAACACTAGTTGATTATTAATGAATTATTGTTAATGGATTTTAAGATTAAATAGGTATGTGTTTTTCTTCATTATTATTTATACTGGTTGAAGTTCCACAAAAGAAGCACCAATTATCCAATTATCACACCAATCTCATTTTAAAACGATTGTGACCAGTTGATTGTATTTGGTTTTAACGTCATGATTTGAACAAGTAAGGACGGGGGGTTTTACCCTCCATTCGCTGGGAATCGTTCCAGGTACCTACATTTACCTCACCCAGCCTGGGTAGGGCTGTGATTCCAGACTCACGTGTTAAGAGGGGGAAAAAAACATTAGAAAAGTATGCAACAACCGGGAATGGAACTCGAAATGTCTGGACTACGGGCAGTAGTTACAACCATTACGCCACGGAGGCTGGCCACTGACAACTGACAGTCTAAATAAAGCATTTATTTGAATCAATACTTTTGTATTTTGAATCGTAAATTACGTAGATCTCATTCAAAATTTACAAATATCTACCTACATATACAGGACACCCATAAAGTCTCACCCAAGCCTGGGTTTCTCGAAAACGACTCAAAATATCAAGAAACGCAAAAACCCGTATTTCTTTATTTTTAAGACACCTTTAATACAATATACCACAAGACACCATTGTATATAAGATTTTAAAGCTGATCCATGTTCAGCCTGACTGGGGCCGTGTAGGCAGATTTTTTTTTTTTTTGCTGAAAATTAATCCTCTTAAAAATAAAGGAATATTGGTTTCTTTATTTCTAGAACTGGGTACAGCAGCGAGAGGTACTTAATTGTTCCGATATTATCTATGAATAATATTCAGGCTGTCGGTGTCCTAATATTTTTCTCGTTGTCTTGTAGAAACAAGTCTTCTATTTGAAACTAATTTGTCAAACAATCGGTTTATTGAAATGTACATTATGTAATTCAGTTTATAAAATAGGAGGTGGAGCTTCTAATCTATTGAAACACTTGAAACTAAAACACCCAACAAATTTTGTGAACCGAGATTCATCTCCTGTAAACGTTCTAAATGCAAAATTGTGAGATTTAGTTAGTGTACTGAATAATGAAAGAGCTGGTGCTTTTGTACTTGGTTCTTGAGTGATTACTCGAATTCATTATTCCATTTATATCCTATCTCATAACCTCAAAAACCAAGTACAAAAGTAATTGGATAAATACTCGGTACTTTTAAGTAATCGATTACTGAAGTACCAGTTCTATGAAATACTCGATATCACCCTAATTATTGCCAAAAATAATGAAACGGGGTAGTTTTCTGTTAGTGAACCTCGGTAGTGGGTTTCAAAATTTGAAAAGATCAACAAAATTGCTGGGCGCTATCTAGTGTCACTCAAATAAGGATCACACCTGTTATCTCAAGATTTCCCCTCTTTTCAGCAAGTACTGTGAAATTTTCTTTCAGCATCTTTTGAATGTTTTTTTTTTTTCTATCATTTTTTTCTCCTTGCAATTGTAATTATTTACAGAACAGTACTTGGGTCACAATATAATTTTCGAGCATGCAACTCATTATAACTTTTTTCCTTAAACAAAGTAGTGTCACCTCACTAGTTCAATATAAACTACCCAACATTTTACATAATAGTCTTATAATATTACTGCGTATCGCAACATCCTTAAATTAAAAGTCTTTTTTCTTTTATCTGTTGATTAGTTTTTATTTCATCTATCAGAGGAAAATCAATTAAATCAAAAAGTAGTGATATCCCCCAAAAAACACTACGTGTAAAAATAGTCGTCAAGTGTTGGAATGATCAAAAAGAACTGATATGAAAAACGTCAATTCTCTATGTTTGAAGGAATTATTTTTCACGTAATTAGTCTCTTGATAATTCAACCAAAATAATAGCCTCACAACAACAATACACCTTTGAGCAAACTTCGATTTGGTATTTTGAGAATTTAACCAAAAAAAAAGCCACACGACAAAACAATGTTCTTGTAAGAACAATGTTGCACAATTACAGAACCATTGTTCTTACAAGAGCATTGTTTTGTCGTGTGACCTTTTTTTTTGGTTAAATTCTCAAAATACCAAATCGAAGTTTGCTCAAAGGTGTATTGTTGTTGTGAGGCTATTATTTTGGTTGAATTATCAAGAGACTAATTACGTGAAAAATAATTCCTTCAAACATAGAGAATTGACGTTTTTCATATCAGTTCTTTTTGATCATTCCAACACTTGACGACTATTTTTACACGTAGTGTTTTTTGGGGGATATCTTACACAGTACGCAATCCGTGACTTGGCGCCACAGAGGTATTTCAAAAACGTCTATTAATTCCGCCCATCATCTGAGGCGGTTTCTTCATCTTGTCCGCAAACTTTGAGGAAAAAACTGCAAATCTCTGTATTGCACAGATGTTTTTTGGAAA